>JASDDO010000001.1:432692767-433053955 GCA_030015575.1 Agapanthus africanus | reverse complement strand
AAGATTGGCGAACTTGTAGTGTGTAATTAATCCCGGCTAGTCTTTCCTTTTAGGATTTGAAGGAAGATTTGATAAAAAGCAGTGGGAGCCATCCTGATTAGATAAAATAATAACCAATCTATTCTTGACAGAGCGCACGCTGAGTGTTTTCTTCTCTCTCTCTCCAGGTAGCGACCATATCACGCCTTAATCAAGATAATAATACGGATAATTGACCGAACCCGCTTGTTATACTGAGCTGGGGAACGTTGGTCCCGCTCCAACTTATAATTGTTATAAGACAGAGCAGGAAATTGGGGAATACCAGATTTCCCGTGCCGCCCAAACGAAGAGAGTGCATGCTGATGCATCATCTTCGGGTGTGTTCATTACAGAGAACTGTTTTCTCAGTATCCTTTACGTCCTGGGTATGTGATACCAGATCAGGATCCCACATATGTAATATGTTACATGGGCTACAGATAGGTAAAGAACTGAGAACGGGTGATAAGTTTCATGAGACAGAAAACGGGGCAAGTGTTGCAGCCAAGTCTGTTGGTCACTGTCACCCTGTATTACAAATACATTGATTCTGAACGAATGTTATTAGATACCGAACCTGATATACAAAATCATATCAGTCTCTTTATCAGTAAAGAAAGGATATAATTTTGTATTGTTGGATAATGTTTTGAATATTTCCTATATCAAAAGTTGATCGGTTCAGGCACGTTATCTAAAAGCGTTGATGTTCTAAATCAAACTACAGTTCTTAGTATACAGAACACACACAAGAGGAAGAGTTCAGAACTGAACGAATCCTTCTTGACGTATTGTAGACTAGGTCAGATCAATGTGACCCGACTAGCTAGAGTTACATAAAGATGCATGTTTAAATTAGTTTGAATTTACATCTTGTGAAACTCGCCAGTCATGTCACAAAGATAATATGACCATAGCTCTGTTTATTGGAAACAGAGAAAGAGATTGATAAACTCTTGGGATGATACATGTTGATGTATGTAGGTCCCCTGTCTACACATGCCAGGACTGATTCTTTATACTTCATTACATTCTCTGATAATCTCTCAAGATTCAGATATATGTTCCTGTTGAAACACAAGTCAGAACCTTTTGAGATATTCACAGAATATAAGTTAGAAGTAGAGAACCAATACGGGTATAAGTATTATGTCCTTTGATGAGATCAAGGAGGAGAATACTTGAGCACGAAATTCCTGGACTATTCTAAAGGAGAATGGGATTCTCTCTCAGCATTACTCCTCCGTATACACCATAGTACGATGGTATATCGGGGCGGAGCAATAACACCCTATATGATAAGGTGTGCTCTATGATGAGTACTACTGAGTTACCTATTTCCTTTTGGGAGTTATGCACTTGAGAAGCTGCATACCTATTGAATAGGGTTCCAATCAAATCAGTTGCCTACCGCTTCATATGTTATATGGAAAGGGAAGAGCCCATATCATAAGTTGGTTAAGATTTGGGGTTGTCTGGCCTATGTCTAAAAGCAAAATCCGGACAAGCTCGAGGCAAGGTCTGTTATGTAGAACTGGAAAAGTTCCAGCTATACGAACAACAGCAGATGATTTGATAGAACCAAGGGATTCAGTAGATACCAACGAACCTCAGCCTCTCCGCCGATCTAGTAGGGTTCCTCACCCACCTAAGAGATACTTCGGTTTCTCTATGACAGTGGGAGCGAGGATTGCATCATGAGATGATGACCCAACTAGTTTCGAGCAGGCCATCGAGAGTAAGACTCTGTAAGAATGGCTGGATGTTTAGTGATCTGAGATGGAATCCTTATACACCAACAAAGTATAGACTTTGGTTGCTATATCTGAAGGGTTAAATCCCCATCAGGAGCAAGTATATCTTGAGAAGATTACTTGGTGTACATGGAAAGGTTGAGACTTTCAAAGCTAGACTTGTTAAAAGTGTGCATCATTGACCAGGTGTGGATAATGATGAAACCTTTTTCAAGTAGCTATGCTTAAGTCCATCCAGATCCTACTTGTCACGGCTACATACCATGACTACGATATCTGGTGGTTGGGTGTCATGACTGCTTTTCTAAATGATGTTTTAGAAGAGTGCGTCTATAAGTACACAGCCAGAGGGCTTCGTAAACAGTGGGAGCAGTGGAAACGTGTGCAAGATGCTTTATATAGGATAAAGCAGGCATCGCGGAGTTGGAACATCTGTTTTGATGGATTAGTCAAAGAAGTTGACATCATCAAAATGGTAGATGAACCTTGTATAAACAAAAAGGGTAGTAGGGAGTATGGTGACGATCCTCGTAGAGTACGTGGATGACATACTCTTGATAGGGAAGGAGTTTCCTATGCTACGCTCGAGAAATCTCCGCTTATCACTATGATTCTCCATATAGGATCAAAATGATACCTCCTAAATCCTGAGTTTTGGATCTATGAAATAGATTTAAATGGATGTTAGGATTCTCACTAGTTGTAGTGAGGTGGTATCAATCGATCCTGGGGAGAATCACTGGAAGGGTTCCAGGGTGATAAAGACGACTGAATGTCAGTCGCAGGCATTGTCTTTACCCTCAGTAAAGGGACGGTATGTTGGAAGAGTTCCAAGCTAGATACCGTGGCATACTAGACGATAAAGGCTGGATACATCGCTACTGAAGATGCTACCAAAGTGGCTGTCTGAGTGTATATTGGTTCATGAGATGAACTTAGTTCCTCCCATTGTGTGACAATGGAGTTGTGGCTTATGCCAAGGAACGTCCGTCCCATCAATGATCCAGACATATTCTAAGGCAGTATCACCTGATCATGGAGATGGTTGATCTCCAGGGGATCGAGGTTAGGAGAGTAGACTCAGAGGACAACACAGCGGATCCACTCACAAAGGCCTGTTCCCAGAGAGAGACTTTTATGGGATGGTTGAGTATGAGATACTACAACCACTGCTATCAGATGGCCCTAGTGCAAGTGGGAGATTGTTAGTTATATGTATGCCCTAGAGGCCATTACTATACATAGGATGTATATTGTAGTGGATGCTGGGACATATATAGGGAGGACTTTCTTGCTCGACATGATAGTATGCTATCTGGTTGATCTTTACCTTAACGTGTACACTGATTGTCTCCCTGTTACATGTTGGTAAAGCCCTTAGGATCTGTACTTGACTACCTGGACTATGATGCGGATCATACTAGTGGGGACATGGTAGTCCATAAGTACATCCTTCAAAGTCCCTAGTCGTGGGTGTATCGAGACAGGGCATCGATATACCAGAGTAGACTAGCGTATACCTTCTCGACCCATACAGATGGGCGATGGATGATCCCATATCCATTGGTGTTTGACATCGGAGATGATATACGGGTGCTCAGTAGAGACTGGGTACACTGGACGGACTCGCCGAGAACTCCCAGATGGTATTATACCTCACGTCAGATGGCAGTTCTCTGGTGACACTGGTACAGAGTAGTCTGTTGACCCGAGATCGTCATAGAGTCTTGTGTGGTTCCCACTGTGCTTTGATTTCCATCTTACCACGTCCAAGAGGGCGTGCAAAACGGTGGTTTTTGGGTACAGTCCCGAGTCACATGGAGGCAATGAGCGATAGGAGGGGATTCGTCTCTCCCGGTATAGGGGGTTGATGTTGCGCTGTGTTCGATTGGCTATAACAGGAAATCCCTGGCCAGGGTTGCTGAGATTTACTGGTAAGTGTTACCAGTAGTTTCTCGAACAGTTATAGACCTCATATCGACACGACTTATCAAGCTATTGGGGTCTGACGTTTACCACCCCTAGGCGAGATATGCGACATATCAGACGATCAGACCGGACTGTACGGTAGTGTTACTGGTCGGATTCACTGGAGTGTGAGCGGGCTTGCTCGTCGATCTTCAGATCGCTCAATACCCGGGTGGCCGTTACGTTTAGCAGACCGCTTGCGGCTTGTGGGTGTTTGATATGATCATCGCCTGCTGCCGGCGTATTGACGAGTCTTTAGAGTCCTACACAGAGGTTTCCTGGCTCAAGCGAAACGAAATAGGAGCGCATATGAGATATGTGCGGGACCGAGAATAATGCGTGTATGTGATACCGTATTCCATTCTCGCGATGAATGTATCGATTAGGTTATATGCGATATACCCTAGTTATCGAATCAAAGGTTGATTCGATAAGCCGATACATAGGATACTAGTCGGTTATATGCGATATGACCGGATCGTTAAATCAAGTGTTGATTTAATGATTTAATGTATAATTATATATTTGATATATTACTTTGCATTAACTAGTATTGGTTCACTTTAAGATGGATTTTCTCACTCGGATGTGCGCATTATATATGTGATATGATTTTGTGCACTAGCTTGTATCATGTTTGATGATACATGCTTTTTGGTTAAGTGTAAAGTATTAAACCTTGGTTAATGAATAGGTTAGGGTTTATTATTTTTTATTCATTTATCTTATTTAATTATCCATTTATTTATGATAAATGAATAAAATAAAATGAAATGAAATTGTTGCTAATTTTGGATTCTACTTGAAGCTTCTTGATCTTTTGACTAAGTGACCATTTTGTCTCTAGCTTGACCCTAACCATTCCTTTAACCATGATTGATTCTCTACACATTACCATGGTTAAAGATTATGATAAGTATTCTTTTATTTTATATTTTCTAATAACCTATCATAACATTTTACCATCTTCTTCTTCATTTCTTCAAGTGAAGAAAGCTTGCCTCCATCAATGGCAAGTGATGAAAAAGAGTGTGAAATCCAAATCTAAAGTCTACCCACTTCCTATTTCTTCATCCTCTACCTCTTGCCAAGTAGTAGAGTGTGTTTCCTTCACAAGTTTTCAAGGCTCGGTGAAGGTGGAGCTTGATCTAGTGATGCTTCGACGTAGATCATCTTCGGCACGTTGTCGATGACCTAGCCCGTCCATTCTCCGATGAAGCCGACGCTAGAGCCCGGGATCCGTCTTGGACAGCGAGGAGACTTCATTGCGGAGCCGTGGAGGTGGAGCACCGGATCTACAAAGGTTGTATATCCGTATTCTCATAGTTAAGTGTTAACTAGTTAGCTTTTTCGCCTAGATTTCTAGCCAACGATCCGTAGTCGGGTTTCTCGGCACCTAGATTTTTTGAAATTGGCATGGTTGATGCCTTGTGAGACCTCATTAGGATGCCTAGGAACCCTACATCTCATACTCAACCATCCCATAAAAGTCTCTCTCTGGGAAAAGGCCTTTGTGAGTGGATCCGCCGTGTTGTCCTCTGAGTCTACTCTCCTAACCTCGATCACCCTGGAGATCAACCATCTCCATGATCAGGTAATACTGCCTTAAAATATGTCTGGATCACTGATGGGACCAGCGTTCCTTGGCATAAGCCACAACTCCATTGTCTCACAATGGTTGGAACGTAGTTCATATCATGAACCAATATACACCCAAACATCTTCTTTGGTAGCATCTTGAGTAGCGATGTATCCTGCCTTTATCGTCTAGTTAGCCACGGTATCTAGCTTGGAACTCTTCCAATATACCGTCCCTTTACTGAGGGTAAAGACAATGCCTGTGACTGACATTCAGTCGTCCTTATCACTCTGGAACCTTTCCAGTGATTCTCCCCAGAATCAATTGATACCTTCTCACTACAACTAGCGAGTCTCCTAACGTCCAATTAGATCTATCTCATAGATCCAAAATCCAGGATTTAGGAGGTATCACTTTGATCCTATATGGAGAATCATTGTGATAAGCGGAGATTGATCGAGTGTAGCATAGGAAACTCCTTCCCTATCAAGAGTATATTATCCACGTACTCTACGAGGATCGTCACCATACTCCCTACTTTCTTTTTGTATATACAAGGTTCATCTACCATTTTGATGAAGTCAAACTCTTTGACTACCATATCAAAACAGATGTTCCAACTCCGCGATGCCTGCTTTATCCTATAAAGCATCTTGCACACGTTTCCGCTGCTCCCACTGTCTACGAAGTGTTAGTTATATGTATGCCCTAGAGGCCATTACTGTACATTGTAGTGGATGCTGGGACATATATAGGTAGGACTTTCTTGCTCGACATGATAGTACGCTATCTGGTTGCTCTTTGTCTTAACATGTATACTTTCTGTCTCTCTGATTACATGTTGATAAAGCCCTTAGGATGAGTACTCGACTTCCAGGACTATGATGCAGATCATACTAGTGGGGCCTGGGTAGTCAATGAGTACATCCTTCATTGTTTCTAGTCATGGGAATATCGAGACGGGGCATCGATATTCTAGAGTAGACTAGCGTATATCTTCTCGACCCATGTGATGGGCGATGGATGATCCCATATCCATTGGTGTTTGACATCAGAGATGGTATACGGGTGCTCAGTGGAGACTGGGTACACTGAACGGACTCGCCGAGAACTCCCAGATGGTATTATACCTCACGTCAGATGGCAGTTCTCTGGTGACACTGGTACAGCTTAGTCTGTTGACCCAAGATCGTCATAGAGTCTTGTGTGTCTCCCACTGTGCTTTGATTTCCACCCTACCACGGCTCTACTGAGTCGTGCAAACAGGTGGTTTTTGGGTACAGTCCCGATTCACATGGAGGCAATGAGCGATAGGAGGGGATTCGTCTCTCCCGGTATTGGGGGTTGATGTTGCGCTATGCACGACTGGCCATAACAGGAAATCCCTGGCCAGGGTTGCAGTGATATACTGGTAAGAGTTATCAGTAGTTTCACGAATGTTATGGACCCTACGTCGGCATGACTTATCAAGCTATTGGGGTCTGACGTTTACCACCCCTAGGCGAGATATGCGGCATATCAGACGAACAGACCGGACTGTACGGTAAGTGTTACTGGTTGGATTCACAGGAGTGTGAACGGGCTTGCTCGTCGATCTTCTGATCGCTCAATACCCGGGTGGCCGTTACATTTAGCAGACCGCTTGCGGCTTGTGGGTGCTTGATATGATCATCATCTGCTGCCGGCGTATTGACGAGTCTTTAGAGTCCTACACAGAGGTTTCCTGGTTCAAGCGAAATGAAATAGGAGCGCATATGAGATATGTGCGAGACCGAGAATAATTCGTGTATGTGATACCGTATTCCATTCTCGCGATGAATGTATCGATTGGTTATATGCGATATAACCTAGTTGTCGAATCAAGGATTGATTCGATAAGCCGATACATTGGATACTAGCCGGTTATATGCGACATGACCGGATCATTGAATCAAGTGTTGATTTAATGATTTAATGTATAATTATATATTTGATATATTACTTTGCATTAACTGGTATTGGTTCACTTTAAATGGATTTTCTCACTTGGATTGTGCAAGTTGTATATGTGATATACTTTTATGCACAAGATTGTATCATGTTTGATGATACATGCAAGCTTGGGTTTGTGTAAAGAATTGACTATGGTTATATGAATGGTTAGGGTTTCATTTTATTTACTTATTCATTTATTTATTCTTTTTGTTTATTTTGGAAAAAGAAAATGATAAAGAGAAAAAAGAAATGGTGGCTTAGTTTGTTTTTAGTTGAAGTTTCATGAAGCATTGACTAAGTCACCATTCTTGTCTCATCCTTAACCCTAACCATTCAAGTTAACCATGGTCCATTCTCTACAATTAACCAAGGGTTAATATATGATAAGTATTGATTTATTTATCTTATTATTCAACACTTATGATATCTTCTTCTTCTTCTTCATCTTCTTCTTCCATGAAGGAAGCTTGCTACATCAATGGTGATTGATGAAAAAGTGTGAGAAATCCAAATCTAAAGTCTACCCACTTCCTATTTCTTCATCTTCTACCTCTTGCCAAGTAGTATAGGGTGTTTCCTTCACAAGTTTTCTTGACTTGGTGAAGTTGGAGCTTGATCTAGCGATGCCTCGACGTAGATCATCTTCGGCATCGTCGTCGATGACCTAGCCCGCTTTTTCTCCGATGAAGCCGACGCTAGAGCCCAAGATCCGATTTGTACAGCGAGGATACTTCATCGCGGAGCTTAGGAGGTGGAGGACCGGATCTACAAAGGTTGTAGCCCCTTCCCTTTAGCTATAATTCCGTTTACTTGCTTGCATCGCCTTGATTTCTAGTTAACGATCCGTATTAGGGTTTGTAGGCACAAGGAATTTTTGATTTGTGCATGTTTGATCACTTGTGAGACTCCATTATTTTGCCTAGGAACCCTACAGTGGTATCAGAGCCTAGCTAGAGCCTTAGGCGATGCGTAGACGGAGTTAGAAGTCCGATCGACCCGAAACCCCGATTTTAACATGCTCTCTGGACTTTTTTGAAATTCGTGGTTTTTTGTGAATTAAAAATATGCAGAAAAATCAGCAGGAAGATCTAAGACTTACTGTGAAATTCGAGCTCCTGTATCCATCAAAGAGCCGCGGTTCCGCCGCATAAGCATGGCTTATGCGGCGGTTCCGCGGCCATAATGTATCCTTGTTTAATGAATTGTGCACAGTAATTCCTAGTATGCAGTGCTGGTTTTCCTGGGAATTTTTAATATTTTTCCAAGAGTTGAATTTTCTGGGTTGTATTGGGAACTCAGTGTATCGATCGGATTGTCTAATTTTGTCAGTGTGTTTTTCCGGGTATTTTAGAATATGTTAAAAAGTTCGATCGGATATAAATACCCACTTTTTCCCCTGCCGGGAAATTTCCAATTGTTGGATTTTTCCGTAGTTTAACGATGTTCTAAGTAGTGCAAGTAACGCGATGGACCCTCTAGAAGACAACAAACCTTAACTCGATTATGTGACCGTCTTGAACTGCCCTTTGAACCTTCGGGTTTGGGGCAGTACGGCGTGCCACATGTGAGGCGTTGGTTTGACCCTTCTACGGCTGGACCGTTGGTACTGAGGCACGAACTGAATGCTGTTAGACTTATTTCATGTGTTGAGCTGTATCGGGAAAACTTGGGTGTTCGATTGTTCGATCGAAAAGTTTAGCGTTTTCTATTTATCCGGAATGTGATACAATAATTGGAATTCACAAGTAGTTATGAGATAACGGAATGAATGTTATAAACATAGCAGTTTAGTCTCCCTTGATCGGTTGCCACGGAGTTTTGATGTGATCAAAAGTCCGTTGCAATCACGTAGCGTACGCGGATACTCACCGGGTAAACTTAATAGACAGCCTCACCCCATAGCCCCGACCAAGTGACTGTAGGAGAACCCCGTCGCCGAAAGCATCCGTTTGGGTGCTCGCGGTAGCGGTGTTCCGCCTTGGTGCACTTCGTTGACGGCGTCGGGGGTGCGGCCGCCTACTAAAGTTTGCGACGAGCATTCGATCATTTTTTCGGGAATCTTTTTGAATTGACCGACTTGATATTGGAAAGTGTTTTCGATAATGAGACTAAAATGCGGGGTTTATAATTGTTAGGCATGCGATGTCTAAAGAATTCATTTGGTCAGGCATGCGATGTCTGAGGTGGTTGCGGATTCCAACTGTTGTAGTTTTACACTTTCTTTTCTGTGACCGTAAGTGTAATATGTGATGTCGCCGGTTTCGTTGCTATATGTCAACGACAATTGGGATGCGCATATTTACTTACGTTGATGACATGTGATGTTATGTGTTGCTGGATATGTTATATTGGATCGTCGTGTTTGAATAGCCGGGGGGGTTTTATGTGAGATGAGTGTTTTTCATTTTCATTCATGTAAAAAACTTGTATGTAATATTATTTTATTGGGGCACTTCCAGGTTGCGGAAGATGTCACCGTTGATGTATATTATTTATTTTTCTGTACTAGGATAGACCCAAGGAGGGGAGCATAAGTAACCGGGTTCTAGGGTCCAGTGGGAGACCATCTCGAGGAGTCGAGTCCGGGCCTCCTAACCCTAGAATTGGTAGGGTTGCTTGCCGCTCTCGTAGGGGTCTAGGGGTGTGGGATAGGCTATTCATCACGACCGTGGAATCCGTGTTTTACACTGGCTCGTATTGAAAACACGGACGTCCTAGTATATCCAATATTTCATATGTTTCTTCTGCTGTGATTTATCTGTGATCATGTGATGTTCTGTGACAGATATTATATATAGTATATATGATATATTATATAAACGTTGCTTATGTTTTACACCCGCGCTAGCCCTGCCCCGCTCTGCCGTTAGTTACCTAACCTAACGGTGCAGACGGGACATCGAGGCGAATGCGGATGGCATAAGCGTACGTTATATTTATCTGTAACGTTTAGGTGGACTTAAATGATGGGATAATCATTAATGAGATTAATGAAAGAAAATAAACCTAATTGATGATGTGGAATCGAATTTCAAAATAAAACAGGTAGCTACAGTTCTTGCTTTGCATCGCGGTGTTCATTATAGAACAACCTGCACCTTATTCGATGAGGAAAGGACCGAGATCCCTTCACCGGGAGTGACTCCTTTAGCAATAACTGGCAGATGCTACAACCCTCGGTTTGTCTTTGATCGCTTCTATAGTTTTCGCTTTGCACAGTGATATATATGATATATCCCGCACCTCATTCGACGAGGAAAGGGCCGACGATCCCTTCACCGGGAGTGACCCCTTTAGCAAAACTAGAAAATCCTCGAAAACATTCCATTTAAAAACCATTTGATTCCGCAACGAGATCAAGTTCAAAGCGTTAAAGGTTTTCACAAAAACCATTCGCAACCCTCCGTCATTTTAGGAAGTAGAGTACTTAGTATTCGTGCTGTGTTTGTTGACCATAGTCAAGGCACAGTGTACGGTAGCTAAGTGATGTCTTCCTACACCGCATATGATGCGATTAGTTAGGACAGTCGCGTGACTTTGTTGACCTTAGTTAAGGGTCATGTGGGTGGGTCTAATTAATCACGAAATGACGGGTAGAACTTGACTAGTACTTATGATTTGTTGACCATAGTTAAGGTCATAGGTGCTAGGGGTAAAAACCCTTATCGGGAGTTTCAAGTGTTGAAATTTGCAATGAGATTGCATACCTTCTATATGATAGTTGGATCCCGATACCCACTGCGAGTAATTGTTACTCCTGGGAGAGTTTTGCACTTTGCAATTAGCCGATCAAGTAGGTGTCTAGAAAGGTGTCAACGGGGTTACGCCTCTGGGAAAACGAGGTTTACTGTAATTAGGTCCGTGCGAAAGCACGGGGAACCTCCCTCAAAGTACCGACACTGGCCTGGCTGAAAGATTGGCGAACTTATAGAGTGTAATTAATCCCGGCTAGTCTTTCCTTTTAAGGTTTGAAGGAAGATTTGATAAAAAACAGTGGGAGCCATCCTGATTAGATAAAGTATATAACCAATCTAATCTTGCAAGAGCGCACGCAGAGTGTTTTCTTCTCTCTCTCTCCTGGTAGCGACCATATCACGCTTTAATCAAGATAATAAAATGGATGTATTGACCGAACCCGCTTGTTATACTGAGCTGGGGAACGTTGGTCCCGCTCCAACTTATAATTGTTATAAGACAGAGCAGGAAATAAGGGGAATACCAGAATTCCTATGCCGCCCAAACGAAGAAAGTTCATATGATGCACCTCCTTCGGGTGTGTTCATTATAAAGAACTGTTTCTCAGTATCCTCTGCATCCTGGGTATTCGATACCGGATCAGGATCCCAGATATGTAAACTGTTACATAGGGCTACAAAAGGGTAGAAAAACTGAGAACGGGTGATAAGTTTCATGAGGCAGAAAACGGGGCAAGTGTTGCAGCCAAGTCTGTTGGTCACTGTCACCCTGTATTACCAATACATTGATTCTGAACAAATGCTATTAGATACCGAACCTGATATACAAAATCATATCAGTCTCTTTATTAGTAAAGAAATGATAAAATTTTGTATTGATGGATAATGTTTTGAACATTTCCTATATCAAAAGTTGATCGGTTCAGGCACGTTATCTAAAAGCATTGATGTTCTAAATCAAACTACAGTTCTTAGTATTCAGAACACACACAAGAGGAAGAGTTCAGAAATGAACGAATTCTTCTTGAGGTTTTGTAGACTAGGTCATATCAATGCGACCCGACTAGCTAAAGTTACATTTAGATGCATATTTAAATCAGTTTGAATTTACATCTTGTGAAACTTGCCAGTCATGTCACAAAGATATAATGACACCAGCTCTGTTTACTGGAAACTGAGAAAGAGTTAGTAAACTCTTGGGACTGATGCATGATGATGTATGTAAGAGTCTCCTGTCTACACATGCCAGGACTGGTTCTTTATACTTCATTACGTTCTCTGATGATCTCTCAAGATTCTGACATATGTTCCTGTTGAAGCACAAGTCCGAACCTTTTGAGATATTCACAGAATATAAGTTAGAAGTAGAGAACCAACAACCGGGTATAAGTATTATGTCCTATGATGAGATCAGGGAGGAGAATACTTGTGCATGGCATTCCTGGACTATTCTAAAAGAAAATGAGATTCTCTCTCAGCATTACTCCTCCGTATAAACCATAGTACGATGGTATATCGGGGCGGAGCAATCACACCCTATATGATAAGGTGTGCTCTATGATGAGTACTACTGAGTTACCTATTTCCTTTTTGGGAGTTATGCGCTTGAGAAGCTGCATACCTATTGAATTAGGTTCGAATCAAATCAGTGCCTACCACTCCATATAAGATATGGTGTGGGAAGATCCTATCTCTTAAGTAAGTTAAGATTTGGGATTGTCCGGCCTATGTCAAAAGCAAAATCCGGACAAGATCGAGGCAAGGTCAGTTCTGTAGAACTGGAAAGGTTCCAGCTATTCGAAACTACAGCTGAAGATTTGACAGAACCAAAGGATTTTATAGTCCCCGACGAACCTCAGCCTCTCTGCCGATCTGGTAAGGTTCCTCACCTGCCTGAGAGATACCTCGGTTTCTCGATGACAGTGGGAGCGAGGAATGCATCATGAGATGATGACCCAACTAGTTTCGAGCAGGCCATCGAGAGTAGGGACTCTGTAAGAATGGCTGGATGCTTAGCGATCTGAGATGGAATCCTTATACACCAACAAAGTATGGACTTTGGTTGCTATATCTGAAGGGTTAAATCCCCATCAGGAGCAAGTATATCTTGAGAAGATTACTTGGTGTAGATGGAAAGGTTGAGACTTTCAAAGCTAGACTTGTTAAAGGTTTTAGTCATCAACCAGGTGTGGATAATGATGAAACCTTTTCTAGGGACTATGCTTAAGTCCATCTAGATCCTACTTGCCATTGCTACCATGACTACGATATCTGGTGGTTGGGAGCCATGACTACTTTTCTAAATATTGATTTAGAAGAGAACGTCTATAAGAACACAGCCAGAGGGCTTCGTAAACAGTAGGAGCAGCGGAAACGTGCGCAAGTTGCTTTAGATAATGAAGCAGGCATCGCGGAGTTGGAACGTCTGTTTTGATATATTAGTCAAAGAAGTTGACATCATCAAAATGGTAGATGAACCTTGTATAAACAAAAAGGTAGTAGGGAGTATGGTGACGATCCTCGTAGAGTACGTGGATGACATACTCTTGTTAGGGAAGGAGTTTCCTATGCTACGCTCGATCAATCTCCGCTTATCACAATGATTTTCTATATAGGATCAAAGTGATACATACTAAATGTAGCGTTTTGAAAATCGTTTCGGTGAAATTTCGAAAAAATCGGTAAAATAAGGGGGTTTTCTGTAAAAAGTCAAAATACAAATATCTTATTATAAAAATTAAATATACATATTCTAGCTATGTAATTGCTATTATTTGGTGTTTATTGAGCCGCTGGTGAAATTTCAAATTTTCTGAAAAAAATATTATTTTATTATTATTTAAGCCGTCACTAATACATTTAATTAGGGAAAATTACAAATTGGAATGAGTTGAAACAAATTTTGTGCATCATAAAACATTAAATAAAATTTTATCATGTGGTTTTTGGAATGAAATCATTTGCCAAAACGGTTTGGAAATTATTGAAGAAAAAAGGCTTTTTTTTAGCGTAAATGGATGTTTGGGGTATTGTATTTATCATTTTTCATCACCCCACACCCGTACCCACACCCACACACCCCCACTTACTCCCCCCATGGCTGAATTCAGCAGCCCCCTCTCTTGTCCCCACTTGGTTTTCAAAGGAAAAGAAATAAAAGAAAAGAATAGAAAATGGATAAAGTAGTTAGACTTTTGACTTTGCTTGACCTTGACTTTGTCCCCCCCCCATTTTCTCTACCTCCCTCTCTCTCCTCACACCCATTTCTGGCCGAAATTCCCTGCATCCCACAGCAGCAGCCCCCCCTCCAATTTCCCCTCTCTTTTCTCTTCAAAACTTCATGAAAAATTGTGTTAATTTGCTAATTGCTTACTAGGTTTTTGAAATTTGTTAAATTCTTGGGATTAAAAATGTGATTAGGGTTTTCTTGGCTTCATTAACTTTATTAAGTGTGGTTTAATGCTTTGGATCATGCAAATCTAAGCTAGATTGTAGTTTGTGCATTTTTGCTTTGAAATTGTTAAAAAAGGGTATTTTTGTAAACTAGAATATTAGGATTTTTGGAATTTAATGAGATTAAATTCCGGAAATTGTTTATATGACTTATTTAAGATATTTAATAAGTATATTGGCCGCTACTTTCATTTAAACATCATGTTTTGTACAAAAACGGCGAATTGTACTTGCTAGATTTTCGAAAAAATGACTTTTTAAGTGAAAATGGGGTTTTTGTGAGTTTTAACCTAGTTTATATTAAAATTAGTGTTCGTGAATGTGCAAATGAGTGTGATTGGATTTTTCTCGATGGTTTGACGTTTGTACATCGACATCGAGGGTTGGTTTTACTATTCTTGCATGCGTAGGCGATAGGTTTGGACCTATGCGTGATACGCGTGCCGATTTGATTTTTGTTTGCCGTTTCGATCTCGAATTTAGTTTTAATGCGATATGGTGCGTTATGATATGCAGGTACCCCCACGTGGACTTCGAGACGACAAGCAAGCGCGTGGCGACGTCGGCACCGGCGAGCGAGGACCAGGTGAGTAGATTTATATCTACGGGGAGAAGTCGGGTGGATGGCGTATAGCACCCCCGCAGTTCGTGGTGATGTATACGAATACGTATACAAACACATATATATATTTTGACTATAATTTGTTTGATATTATCGATGATATAGATATTTGGTGTTCTTGGATGATTTAGTGTCGCGAAACCCTAGAGTAGTGGTCGCACCACACATGCACACACACACCCATACTTGCATACTTTCTTCTTTCATTTGCGCTTATACGGGATTATATAGTTATGTGTTCACATGGGTATGGGACTATGTGTTCACATACGGATTGAGGATGATAGTACTTGGGATTTATGATGAGTCGATGAGATTTGATTTGAGGCCGTGAGATCGGTGATATAGCAGGGTTCGTATCTTAGATACGACATGACGTTGTAGCAGGTCCTTGGCGTAGTGTTTCACACACGTCCATGCATACGTAGGCGGTATCAGTATGGTACTAGACGTAGATCAGTACCCCGATCATGATATTTGATAAAGAGGATACCAGGTGAATAGTATGATGAATGTGATATTGACCCGTACCCAGATTAGTTATCGTTGTGTCTAGTATTCAGCTCCCGCACACTATTGCTGTTCGCTCTGCCTCGCATATTTATTTTGCTGCATATTCCATTATTGATATCACGCTGTTAGGACACCAGCACCATTACCGATGATGCGTATGTACCACGTACACCTACTTGCCGGCTCACACACATCTTCATCGGTAATTGCCATGTCACGTACACTTTAGAGAATATAATTGCTTGACTTAGATTGTTAGCTAGTAGTGTTGACATGATATTAGTGTACTTCCCTTATATGCCATATTAGACATTGTAGTTATTACCTACCACTTCATGCATACTGTTATTCAGTTGTTCATGCCTAGTTCATTATCATTGACATATGCACTTGTGATGATTTCTTGGGATTTATGATATTTCTGGATTTCGGGGAAAGCCGCAAAATTTACAACTTATGATCTTTTAAAATATAAAATGTTGCGGTTTTCTAGTGATGTAAAGTGTCGTCCACCATGAGTTTGCTGTGGTTTTGGAGATCCGTGTCGAGGAGTGGAGGAACCGTCACGGGTACATGGTGGGCCCGGTATGGTACCCCGGGGCAAGAGGAATATGGTGTTGACGTTGAGCCTGGCTGGGGAGCACTACCTACCTGTGATATTACCCGACGCGTCGGATATCCGGAGGATACCGTCGTGGTCTTGAGATGGATGGTAGGGGCCGGTCTGGACTGACGGCGCCCTAAATATTGAGATTGAGACATTGATATTTCGAGACAGTGAGATTTATGTTTTGTGTCGATGCTAGACACTGTTGATACTGATTTTAATTATGATACCTCAGTTTAAAATATGCAGGAAATCTCACTAATTTATGAAAACAGTTTCTTCATTTACATGTATTCTGTTTTCATGCATTCTTACCTCATTCATATGATATATTGCTACCTGAGGCACTGACACGGGCACATGAGTTTACACTTGGGTTAGATATTTACCCTAGCCATTGTTATAGGCTGCATGTTATTTATATTTGAGGATATATTATGATCATTGACCTAGGATTGCGTTATTTATGCGATTTCTGTGCGTAGATGTTTTTCTATTCACGAGTTGGCAACTCACCCCCGTTGTGTCCCAGTTTCTTGCAGGTTGCCGTACAGGTTCATTACGGCTTTGCGGGCATAGTTTCATTCGGGTGATTTGCTAGTAGGTGGGTTTACTTGTATCATACCCCCATTATTTATCTTGTATATCATTATTCTGTTGTATCTAGAATTCCATCAACCAAACATGTATTTTTTGAGATAGAGACCAGTGTTGGTTATTCTTTCGACCTTAGAGTCGCTCGTTATTTTTCTGGTGGTTTTGAGTTTCCTTTTGAGTTTTGATCCTCGCCGTTGGCGTTTTATATTATATTGTTTGTGTGGTTGTGACCGTCGATTGACGAAGAGCTAGCTCCCGCTTGGGGATGCCCTTTTCTTGATTTCGTATACTATTCATGTTGTATCCCGTTTGGGGGCCAGTATTTACAAAGGAGACTCTGCCGAAATTTTCAGTAAATTTTTGATGTTTTAAAAACCGCATAATTCGGCTTATGCTATTGAAATTACTTGCTTTAAGTTGTTTTTCCTGCACTCTACTATTTTCTTGGTTTGGATTTCTGGGTTTTCGGTTTACTTAGATTACGTACGCCTCGAGACGTTCGTAGTTTAAGTGCCGGTCATGTTCCGTACTTTCGGGTCGTGACAAAGTTGGTATCAGAGCGTTAGGTTTTAACCTTCGGAGCGTAGGATGACCCTTGGTTGATGGAATAGGTGACTAAAGTAGAGTGACGTACCGTGGGTATGTTTCGCGGCATATTTACGATACGCTACTCCACTTAAGAAGCCTTAGGATGTACATTTCTTTGTTCAGTATTATGTTCTTTCCGATCTAGCCTCATCGGTACCAGTTTGGTTTTGCTGCTACGGTTACGGCAGGGAGAGCTACGGCTAGAGTTGCGGTCAGCACAAGCTCGTCACGAACGAGGACTGACCAGGGCGAAATTCCGGCGACACGATTGCAGAGATGTGTCTTCTTACTGTGTTTCCGCGCCACGAGCGTTTGGCGGATCGCCCTTATGAGGTTACTTGGAGGTGCTGGTCGACACTAGAGAATTGAGCCGATGATGGAGGCCAGCCAGATTTTGATGACAGTTGGTGTGTTGCTTACTCCTGATGATTGAGGCACTGTTCAGCGTGCAGACGAGCGAGCCAGTTGTTGCTGCGAGCGACGAGATATCGCCCCATATGTTGGAGCTATTGCGGGGCGAGTTGTACGAATAGATGATACAAGGTCGCTAGTCACCCGATGATGAATGACTAGGACAGGTGGTTCGTTCGCTTACCCCGATGCGAGGTCATCAGATAGATTGATTCCAGCTAGAGACGACTTCACGCGGAGACGTTGGGAGTCGACAGAGACGATCGAATGTCAGAAACCTATTATTCCAAGTTTAAAGTAGTCGGAAAGACATGCAGGCAATTCTATGGTCCCTCTAGAAGAATGAAACCCTAACTCGACTTAATGACCGTGTGAAAGCCTTTGAACCTTCGGGTTTGCGGCAGTTCCACGGCGCCATTAGTGAGGCTTGGGCTTGCCCTTCTACGGCTGGACCACCGATGCTGTGGTATATATATTCGATACTATTAAACTGTACCAAGATGTTGAGCTCTTGGGGGATTATGAGGTTTTGACGAATCGATCGAATGGTTCGACTTCAATCGGATGCTAGGTGGAGAGATGCATTCTTGGGAGACTCCAGATACGAGGATAGCCGTTGGAGCTCAGTCCATGCAGCCGCGACGAGACGAGTCCAAAGAAGACGACATTAGAGAAAAGTGGAGTAAGAGGTTCGCACCAGATCTAGATGAGATGATGTTCCACTCCACCGACATCAGAGAGGCGATGCGCATGCCGAGGCATGGTACTTGGACTTACCTTCCAGAAGGAGTCGCGATGAGTATGCAGTCGTTCCAGAGCAAGATGCAGATATAGGAAAGGACAACGACTTCCGGACAGTTGGCAGAGACGAGACATGGAAGAGACCGTGAGCAGGATTCCTTCCAGGACACTGCTGCAATGATACTTGCACCCAGGATCAGATGTGTCACGTACATTCAGAGAGCCAGAGGCCGACGCCAGTGATATGCTGTCTTACGAGTGGTCGCGATGATTGACCAAGAGATGACCAGAGAAGTGCCAGAACGGAATCGTCCCCGTTAGCACACCTGACAGGGCCGATGAGCCGATGGACCGAAAGATTGTAATTCACAGTGAAGACCTTGACCCAGGAGTGGTCATGGTTACGCACACCAGCAGGACAGAGTTCATGATCATCGACGAGACGTCCCACTAGTGACCACGACAGTTGGCCGAGATTCTTAGAGGATGCACTTGAGCGGTACTATTCCGCCATTATTGATTACGATGTTTTGGGTGATTTATTCGTATGATTTGATTTTGATGATTGAGGATTTACGACCTTTGCACAGTGTTGCACTTGATATCGTTTTCGTGCTTTAGTTTCACATGTTTGTGATATTACGGTTTTAAACAGTTGAGTTGGTTTTGTGCGTATGCATGCACACGATTTCGTTCCTGCACTCGGTATAGTTTATATATGCTTGCAGTGCAGTGATACGCCTTATGTGCACTTAGATGCACTGGACTTCGATTTCGATTATGATACTCGATATTTGTTTTGTGCACCTTGTGCACCTGATTGATTTTGCGCACGTTCGGCGCTTGATATTGGATTTCATGATTTGGTGCGCGATGGATGCACCTGATTTGGATTT
Source organism: Agapanthus africanus (assembly GCA_030015575.1). Lineage (NCBI taxonomy): Eukaryota > Viridiplantae > Streptophyta > Magnoliopsida > Asparagales > Amaryllidaceae > Agapanthus > Agapanthus africanus. The sequence continues at coordinate 433,034,536 of JASDDO010000001.1, read as the reverse complement.
TCGCGCATGTTGAGCGCATGTCTTGAGATGCGATTTTGGTGCACACCAGATGCACTAAATTGAGATTTTTCGTGCATGTCAGATGCACCTGATTTTGCTGTCAGGCACACATGTTGCCTACGACAGATGTTTCGTGCACACCCGATGCACTTAGATGTTTTTTCTGTGCGCATGTATGGCACATTCATGGATTTTGATTTCCGTGCGCACCAGACGCACGTAGCATTCATGTGCATATTTTGGGATTTGATTTCGTATAGAGCAGTACGTTTTTATGATATTGCTATGTGTTTTCGTACTGAGCAGGACTAGTCAGAGGACAGTACCTGAATATATTTTGCATGCATTGATAGTTATTGAAGGGATTTCCAAAAAAAAAGCGAGCTATAGACTCAGTATTTACCTACGTGTCTGATATGACACGAAATGTTTAAAACAAGGAGACCCTTCTAAATTGTTTCCAAAACGGCGGAACGTACATTTCAAACAAAGGTATATATGTATATAGTTATTTCCTTATGTTAGACGTCCGCCACTGTGCAGTGTTATACGCGTGCACAGCGACATAAAGAGATTTGGCATGCATTTCCTTCAGATACTTACATATATAGATTCGATATTTACATGTATAGTTTCGAGTTATGTCATATTGGTTTTGATTTGGATTTGGCATTGATGTCTTCTCCATGACTCCGATGATTGCGAGATGCTTGACGGAGTTTTGATTTGAGTTATATGCTCATTTTTCAAGCGCATGCGCTGCGCTACGATTTGTTTTATGTATTTACAATTTCGGAGCCCCGACGACTTGATGGGTTTTCTTAGATGTTTTAGTATTTGGGGGAGTTTGAATTTAAATTCGGGGACCGAATTTCTTTAAGGGGGGAAGATTGTAGCGTTTTGAAAATCGTTTCGGTGAAATTTCGAAAAAATCGGTAAAATAAGGGGGTTTTCTGTAAAAAGTCAAAATACAAATATCTTATTATAAAAATTAAATATACATATTCTAGCTATGTAATTGCTATTATTTGGTGTTTATTGAGCCGCTGGTGAAATTTCAAATTTTCTGAAAAAAATATTATTTTATTATTATTTAAGCCGTCACTAATACATTTAATTAGGGAAAATTACAAATTGGAATGAGTTGAAACAAATTTTGTGCATCATAAAACATTAAATAAAATTTTATCATATGGTTTTTGGAATGAAATCATTTGGCAAAACGGTTTGGAAATTATTGAAGAAAAAAGGCTTTTTTTTTAGCGTAAATGGATATTTGGGGTATTGTATTTATCATTTTTCATCACCCCACACCCCTACCCACACCCACACACCCCCACTTACTCCCCCCATGGCTGAATTCAGCAGCCCCCTCTCTTGTCCCCACTTGGTTTTCAAAGGAAAAGAAATAAAAGAAAAGAATAGAAAATGGATAAAGTAGTTAGACTTTTGACTTTGCTTGACCTTGACTTTGGCCCCCCCCCCCCATTTTCTCTACCTCCCTCTCTCTCCTCACACCCATTTCTGGCCGAAATTCCCTGCATCCCACAGCAGCAGCCCCCCCTCCAATTTCCCCTCTCTTTTCTCTTCAAAACTTCATGAAAAATTGTGTTAATTTGCTAATTGCTTACTAGGTTTTTGAAATTTGTTAAATTCTTGGGATTAAAAATGTGATTAGGGTTTTCTTGGCTTCATTAACTTTATTAAGTGTGGTTTAATGCTTTGGATCATGCAAATCTAAGCTAGATTGTAGTTTGTGCATTTTTGCTTTGAAATTGTTAAAAAAGGGTATTTTTGTAAACTAGAATATTAGGATTTTTGGAATTTAATGAGATTAAATTCCGGAAATTGTTTATACGACTTATTTAAGATATTTAATAAGTATATTGGCCGCTACTTTCATTTAAACATCATGTTTTGTACAAAAACGGCGAATTGTGCTTGCTAGATTTTCGGAAAAATGACTTTTTAAGTGAAAATGGGGTTTTTGTGAGTTTTAACCTAGTTTATATTAAAATTAGTGTTCGTGAATGTGCAAATGAGTGTGATTGGATTTTTCTCGATGGTTTGACGTTTGTACATCGACATCGAGGGTTGGTTTTACTATTCTTGCATGCGTAGGCGATAGGTTTGGACCTATGCGTGATACGCGTGCCGATTTGATTTTCGTATGCCGTTTCGATCTCGAATTTAGTTTTAATGCGATATGGTGCGTTATGATATGAAGGTACCCCCACGTGGACTTCGAGACGACAAGCAAGCGCGTGGCGACGTCGGCACCGGCGAGCGAGGACCAGGTGAGTAGATTTATATCTACGGGGAGAAGTCGGGTGGATGGCGTATAGAACCCCCGCAGTTCGTGGTGATGTATACGAATACGTATACACACACATATATATATTTTGACTATAATTTGTTTGATATTATCGATGATATAGATATTTGGTGTTCTTGGATGATTTAGTGTCGCGAAACCCTAGAGTAGTGGTCGCACCACACATGCACACACACACCCATACTTGCATACTTTCTTCTTTCATTTGCGCTTATACGGGATTATATAGTTATGTGTTCATATGGGTATGGGACTATGTGTTCACATACGGATTGAGGATGATAGTACTTGGGATTTATGATGAGTCGATGAGATTTGATTTGAGGCCGTGAGATCGGTGATATAGCAGGGTTCGTATCTTAGATACGACATGACGTTGTAGCGGGTCCTTGGCGTAGTGTTTCACACACGTCCATGCATACGTAGGCGGTATCAGTATGGTACTAGACGTAGATCAGTACCCCGATCATGATATTTGATAAAGAGGATACCAGGTGAATAGTATGATGAATGTGATATTGACCCGTACCCAGATTGGGATGCCGTACGACGGATTTACGTACGAGCTATATTGATGATTGATCCGCACTCTTGACTTGGGATGCCTGATTATAGTTTAGTGTAGTTGTTAGATTAGATTAGACTTCTTACCTATTTCAAAAACTAACGAATCGTGGGCATTTTTAAAGACAGCTCAAGGGAATCTACGGATATTTCAAAAACGACGTATCTTTTCATAAAAAACACCGTAGCCCCTATTTTTAAAACCCCATGATTCGTGTTATTTCAAAAGGCACCATTTGTAGGACTTATATTAGATTATTGCAGATTAGTTATCGTTGTGTCTAGTATTCAGCTCCCGCACACTATTGCTGTTCGCTCTGCCTCGCATATTTATTTTGCTGCATATTCCATTATTGATATCATGCTGTTAGGACACCAGCACCATTACCGATGATGCGTATGTACCACGTACACCTACTTGCCGGCTCACACACATCTTCATCGGTAATTGCCATGTCACGTACACTTTAGAGAATATAATTGCTTGACTTAGATTGTTAGCTAGTAGTGTTGACATGATATTAGTGTACTTCCCTTATATGCCATATTAGACATTGTAGTTATTACCTACCACTTCATGCATACTGTTATTCAGTTGTTCATGCCTAGTTCATTATCATTGACATATGCACTTGTGATGATTTCTTGAGATTTATGATATTTCTGGATTTCGGGGAAAGCCGCAAAATTTACAACTTATGATCTTTTAAAATATAAAATGTTGCGGTTTTCTAGTGATGTAAAGTGTCGTCCACCATGAGTTTGCTGTGGTTTTGGAGATCCGTTTCGAGGAGTGGAGGAACCGTCACGGGTACATGGTGGGCCCGGTATGGTATCCCGGGGCAAGAGGAATGTGGTGTTGACGTTGAGCCTGGCTGGGGAGCACTACCTACCGGTGATATTACCCGACGCGTCGGATATCCGGAGGATACCGTCGTGGTCTTGAGATGGATGGTAGGGGCCGGTCTGGACTGACGGCGCCCTAGATATTGAGATTGAGACATTGATATTTCGAGACAGTGAGATTTATGTTTTGTGTCGATGCTAGACACTGTTGATACTGATTTTAATAATGATACCTCAGTTTAAAATATGAAGGAAATCTCACTAATTTATGAAAACAGTTTCTTCATTTACATGTATTCTGTTTTCATGCATTCTTACCTCATTCATATGATATATTGCTACCTGAGGCACTGACACGGGCACATGAGTTTACACTCGGGTTAGATATTTACCCTAGCCATTGTTATAGGCTGCATGTTATTTATATTTGAGGATATATTATGATCATTGACCTAGGATTGCGTTATTTATGCGATTTCTGTGCGTAGATGTTTTTCTATTCACGAGTTGGCAACTAACCCCCGTTGTGCTCCAGTTTCTTGCAGGTTGCCATACAGGTTCATTACGGCTTTGCGGGCATAGTTTCATTCGGGTGATTTGCTAGTAGGTGGGTTTACTTGTATCATACCCCCATTATTTATCTTGTATATCATTATTCTGTTGTATCTAGAATTCCATCAACCAAACATGTATTTTTTGAGATAGAGACCAGTGTTGGTTATTCTTTCGACCTTAGAGTCGCTCGTTATTTTTCTGGTGGTTTTGAGTTTCCTTTTGAGTTTTGATCCTCGCCGTTGGCGTTGTATATTATATTGTTTGTGTGGTTGTGACCGTCGATTGACGAAGAGCTAGCTCCCGCTTAGGGATGCCCTTTTCTTGATTTCGTTTACTATTCATGTTGTATCCCGTTTGGGGGCCAGTATTTACAAAGGAGACTCTGCCGAAATTTTCAGTAAATTTTTGATGTTTTAAAAACCGCATAATTCGGCTTATGCTATTGAAATTACTTGCTTTAAGTTGTTTTTCCTGCACTCTACTTTTTTCTTGGTTTGGATTTCTGGGTTTTCGGTTTACTTAGATTACGTACGCCTCGAGACGTTCGTAGTTTAAGTGCCGGTCATGTTCCGTACTTTCGGGTCGTGACAAAGTTGGTATCAGAGCGTTAGGTTTTAACCTTCGGAGCGTAGGATGACCCTTGGTTGATGGAATAGGTGACTAAAGTAGAGTGATGTACCGTGGGTATGTTCCGCGGCATATTTACGATACGCTACTCCACTTAAGAAGCCTTAGGATGTACATTTATTTGTTCAGTATTATGTTCTTTCCGATCTAGCCTCATCGGTACCAGTTTGGTTTTGCTGCTACGGTTACGGCAGGGAGAGCTACGGCTAGAGTTGCGGTCAGCACAAGCTCGTCACGAACGAGGACTGACCAGGGCGAAATTCCGGCGACACGATTGCAGAGATGTGTCTTCTTACTGTGTTTCCGCGCCACGAGCGTTTGGCGGATCGCCCTTATGAGGTTACTTGGAGGTGCTGGTCGACACTAGAGAATTGAGCCGATGATGGAGGCCAGCCAGATTTTGATGACAGTTGGTGTGTTGCTTACTCCTGATGATTGAGGCACTGTTCAGCGTGCAGACGAGCGAGCCAGTTGTTGCTGCGAGCGACGAGATATCGCCCCATATGTTGGAGCTATTGCGGGGCGAGTTGTACGAATAGATGATACAAGGTCGCTAGTCACCCGATGATGAATGACTAGGACAGGTGGTTCGTTCGCTTACCCCGATGCGAGGTCATCAGATAGATTGATTCCAGCTAGAGACGACTTCACGCGGAGACGTTGGGAGTCGACAGAGACGATCGAATGTCAGAAACCTATTATTCCAAGTTTAAAGTAGTCGGAAAGACATGCAGGCAATTCTATGGTCCCTCTAGAAGAATGAAACCCTAACTCGACTTAATGACCGTGTGAAAGCCTTTGAACCTTCGGGTTTGCGGCAGTTCCACGGCGCCATTAGTGAGGCTTGGGCTTGCCCTTCTACGGCTGGACCACCGATGCTGTGGTATATATATTCGATACGATTAAACTGTACCAAGATGTTGAGCTCTTGGGGGATTATGAGGTTTTGACGAATCGATCGAATGGTTCGACTTCAATCGGATGCTAGGTGGAGAGATGCATTCTTGGGAGACTCCAGATACGAGGATAGCCGTTGGAGCTCAGTCCATGCAGCCGCGACGAGACGAGTCCAAAGAAGACGACATTAAAGAAAAGTGGAGTAAGAGGTTCGCACCAGATCTAGATGAGATGATGTTCCACTCCGCCGACATCAGAGAGGCGATGCGCATGCCGAGGCATGGTACTTGGACTTACCTTCCAGAAGGAGTCGCGATGAGTATGCAGTCGTTCCAGAGAAAGATGCAGATATAGGAAAGGACAACGACTTCCGGACAGTTGGCAGAGACGAGACATGGAAGAGACCGTGAGCAGGATTCCTTCCAGGACAATGCTGCAATGATACTTGCACCCAGGATCAGATGTGTCACGTACATTCAAAGAGCCAGAGGCCGACGCCAGTGATATGCTGTCTTACGAGTGGTCGCGATGATTGACCAAGAGATGACCAGAGAAGTGCCAGAACGGAATCGTCCCCGTTAGCACACCTGACAGGGCCGATGAGCCGATGGACCGAAAGATTGGTAATTCACAGTGAAGACCTTGACCCAGGAGTGGTCATGGTTACGCACACCAGCAGGACAGAGTTCATGATCATCGACGAGACGTCCCACTAGTGACCACGACAGTTGGCCGAGATTCTTAGAGGATGCACTTGAGCGGTACTACTCCGCCATTATTGATTACGATGTTTTAGGTGATTTATTCGTATGATTTGATTTTGATGATTGAGGATTTACGACCTTTGCACAGTGTTGCACTTGATATCGTTTTCGTGCTTAGTTTCACATGTTTGTGATATTACGGTTTTAAACAGTTGAGTTGGTTTTGTGCGTATGCATGCACACGATTTCGTTCCTGAACTCGGTATAGTTTATATATGCTTGCAGTGCAGTGATACGCCTTATGTGCACTTAGATGCACTGGACTTCGATTTCGATTATGATACTCGATATTTGTTTTGTGCACCTTGTGCACCTGATTGATTTTGCGCACGTTCGGCGCTTGATATTGGATTTCATGATTTGGTGCGCGATGGATGCACCTGATTTGGATTTTCGCGCATGTTGAGCGCATGTCTTGAGATGCGATTTTGGTGCACACCAGATGCACTAAATTGAGATTTTTCGTGCATGTCAGATGCACCTGATTTTGCTGTCAGGCACACATGTTGCCTACGACAGATGTTTCGTGCACACCCGATGCACTTAGATGTTGTTTCTGTGCGCATGTATGGCACATTCATGGATTTTGATTTCCGTGCGCACCAGACGCACGTAGCATTCATGTGCATATTTTGGGATTTGATTTCGTATAGAGCAGTACGTTTTTATGATATTGCTATGTGTTTTCGTACTGAGCAGGACTAGTCAGAGGACAGTACCTGAATTTATTTTGCATGCATTGATAGTTATTGAAGGGATTTCTAAAAAAAAAGCGAGCTATAGACTCAGTATTTACCTACGTGTCTGATATGACACGAAATGTTTAAAACAAGGAGACCCTTCTAAATTGTTTCCAAAACGGCGGAACGTACATTTCAAACAAAGTTATATATGTATATAGTTATTTCCTTATGTTAGACGTCCGCCACTGTGCAGTGTTATACGCGTGCACAGCGACATAAAGAGATTTGGCATGCATTTCCTTCAGATACTTACATATATAGATTCGATATTTACATGTATAGTTTCGAGTTATGTCATATTGGTTTTGATTTGGATTTGGCATTGATGTCTTCTCCATGACTCCGATGATTGCTGGATGCTTGACGGAGTTTTGATTTGAGTTATATGCTCATTTTTCAAGCGCATGCGCTGCGCTACGATTTGTTTTATGTATTTACAATTTCGGAGCCCCGACGACTTGATGGGTTTTCTTAGATGTTTTAGTATTTGGGGGAGTTTGAATTTAAATTCGGGGACCGAATTTCTTTAAGGGGGGAAGATTGTAGCGTTTTGAAAATCGTTTCGGTGAAATTTCGAAAAAATCGGTAAAATAAGGGGGTTTTCTGTAAAAAGTCAAAATACAAATATCTTATTATAAAAATTAAATATACATATTCTAGCTATGTAATTGCTATTATTTGGTGTTTATTGAGCCGCTGGTGAAATTTCAAATTTTCTGAAAAAAATATTATTTTATTATTATTTAAGCCGTCACTAATACATTTAATTAGGGAAAATTACAAATTGGAATGAGTTGAAACAAATTTTGTGCATCATAAAACATTAAATAAAATTTTCTCATGTGGTTTTTGGAATGAAATCATTTGCCAAAACGGTTTGGAAATTATTGAAGAAAAAAGGCTTTTTTTTAGCGTAAATGGATGTTTGGGGTATTGTATTTATCATTTTTCATCACCCCACACCCCTACCCACACCCACACACCCCCACTTACTCCCCCCATGGCTGAATTCAGCAGCCCCCTCTCTTGTCCCCACTTGGTTTTCAAAGGAAAAGAAATAAAAGAAAAGAATAGAAAATGGATGAAGATTTCCAAGCTAGATACCGTGACAAACTAGACGATAAAGGCTGGTAACATCGCTATTAAAGATACTACCAAAGAGGAAGTTTGGGTGTATATTGGTTCATAAGATGAACTAGGTTCCTGCCATTGTATGACAATGGAAGTGTGGCTTCGGCCCTGGAACCCTGGTCCCATCAGTGACCCAGACATATTCTGAGGCAGCATCACCTGATCATGGAGATAGTTGATCTCCAGGGTGATCGAGGTTAGGAGAGTAGACTCAGAGGAGAACACGGCGGATCCACTCATGAAGGCCTTTTCCCAAAGAGAGACTTTTAGGGGATGGTTGAGTATTAGATATTACAACCACTGCTACAGATGGCCCTAGTGCAAGTGGGAGATTGTTAGTTATATGTATGCCCTAGAGGCCATTACTGTACATTGGATGTATATTGTAGTGGATGCTGGGACATATATAGGTAGGACTTTCTTGCTCGACATGATAGTACGCTATCTGGTTGCTCTTTGTCTTAACATGTATACTTTCTGTCTCTCTGATTACATGTTGATAAAGCCCTTAGGATGAGTACTCGACTTCCAGGACTATGATGCAGATCATACTAGTGGGGCCTGGGTAGTCAATGAGTACATCCTTCATTGTTCCTAGTCGTGGGAATATCGAGACGGGGCATCGATATTCTAGAGTAGACTAGCGTATATCTTCTCGACCCATGTGATGGGCGATGGATGATCCCATATCCATTGGTGTTTGACATCAGAGATGGTATACGGGTGCTCAGTGGAGACTGGGTACACTGAACGGACTCGCCGAGAACTCCCAGATGGTATTATACCTCCGGTTATATGCGATATGACCGGATCATTGAATCAAGTGTTGATTTAATGATTTAATGTATAATTATATATTTGATATATTACTTTGCATTAACTGGCATTGGTTCACTTTAAATGGATTTTCTCACTTGGATTGTGCAAGTTGTATATGTGATATACTTTTATGCACAAGATTGTATCATGTTTGATGATACATGCAAGCTTGGGTTTGTGTAAAGAATTGACCATGGTTATATGAATGGTTAGGGTTTCATTTTATTTACTTATTCATTTATTTATTCTTTTTGTTTATTTTGGAAAAAGAAAATGATAAAGAGAAAAAAGAAATGGTGGCTTAGTTTGTTTTTAGTTGAAGTTTCATGAAGCATTGACTAAGTCACCATTCTTGTCTCATCCTTAACCCTAACCATTCAAGTTAACCATGGTCCATTCTCTACAATTAACCAAGGGTTAATATATGATAAGTATTGATTTATTTATCTTATTATTCAACACTTATGATATCTTCTTCTTCTTCTTCATCTTCTTCTTCCATGAAGAAAGCTTGCTACATCAATGGTGATTGATGAAAAAGTGTGAGAAATCTAAATCTAAAGTCTACCCACTTCCTATTTCTTCATCCTCTACCTCTTGCCAAGTAGTATAGGGTGTTTCCTTCACAAGTTTTCTTGACTTGGTGAAGTTGGAGCTTGATCTAGCGATGCCTCGACGTAGATCATCTTCGGCATCGTCGTCGATGACCTAGCCCGCTTTTTCTCCGATGAAGCCGACGCTAGAGCCCAAGATCCGATTTGTACAGCGAGGATACTTCATCGCGGAGCTTAGGAGGTGGATGACCGGATCTACAAAGGTTGTAGCCCCTTCCCTTTAGCTATAATTCCGTTTACTTGCTTGCATCGCCTTGATTTCTAGTTAACGATCCGTATTAGGGTTTGTAGGCACAAGGAATTTTTGATTTGTGCATGTTTGATCACTTGTGAGACTCCATTATTTTGCTTAGGAACCCTACACAAAGCCCTCTGGCTGTGTACTTACAAACGTTCTCTTCTAAAACATCATTTAGAAAAGCAGTCATGACACCCAACCGCCAGATATCGTAGTCATGGTATGTAGCCGCGGCAAGTAGGATCTGAATGGACTTAAGCATAGCTCCTTAGAAAAGGTTTCATCATGATCCATACCTGGTTAATGATGCAAACTTTTAACAAGTCTACCTTTGAAAGTCTCAACTTTTCCATATACACCAAGTAATCTTCTCAAGATATACTTGCTCCTGATGGGGATTTAACCCTTCAGATATAGCAACCAAAGTCCATACTTTGTTGGTGTATAAGGATTCCATCTCAGATCACTAAGCATCCAGCCATTCTTACAGAGTCCCACTCCTGATGGCCAGCTCGAAACTAGTTGGGTCATCATCTCATGATGCAATCCTAGCTCCCACTGTCATAGAGAAACCGAAATATCTCTCAGGTGGGTGAGGAACCCTACTAGATCGGCGAAGAGGCTGAGGTTCGTTGGAATCTACTGAATCCTTTGGTTCTACCAAATCATCTGCTGTTGTTTGTATAGCTGGAACCTTTCCAGTTGTACATAACAGACCTTGCCTCGAGCTTGTCCGGATTATGCTTTTAGACATAGCCCGGACAACCCTAAATCTTAACCAACTTAAGATATGGGCTCTTCCCTTTCCATATCACATATGAAGCGGTAGGCAACTGATTTGATTGGAACCCAATTCAATTGGTATGCAGCTTCTCAAGTGCATAACTCCCAAAAGGAAATAGGTAACTCAGTAGTACTCATCATAGAGCACACCTTATCATATAGGGTGTGATTGCTCTGCCCCGATATACCATCATGCTATGGTGTATACGGAGGAGTAATGCTGAGAGAGAATCTCATTCTCCTTTAGAATAATCCAGGATTTCCGTGTTCTAGTATTCTCCTCCTCGATCTCATCAAAGGACATAATACTTATACCCGTGTTTTGGTTTTCTACTTCTAAATCATATTCTGTGAATATCTCAAAAGGTTCGGACTTGTGTTTCAACAGGAACATATGTCTGAATCTTGAGAGATTATCAGAGAATGTAACGAAGTACAAAGAACCAGTCCTGGCATATACAGACAGGGGACCTTACATACATCAACATGTATCATCCCAAGAGTTTACTAACTCTTTCTCTGTTTCCAATAAACAGAGCTATGGTCATCTAATCTTTATGACATGACTGGCAAGTTTCACAAGATGTAAATTCAAACTGATTTAAATATGCATCTATATGCAACTTCAGCCAGTCGGGTCGCATTGATATGACCTAATCTACAATGCCTCAAGAAGGATCCGTTCATTTCTGAACTCTTCCTCTTTTGTGTGTTCAATATACTAAAGAACTGCGGTTTGATTTAGAACATCAACGCTTTTAGATAACGTGCCTGAACCGATCAACTTTTGATATAGGAAATGTTCAAAACATTATCCAACAATACAAAATTTTTTCATTTCTTTACTGATAAAGAGACTGATATGATTTTGTATATCAGGTTCGGTATCTAATAACATTCGTTCAGAATCAATGTATTGGTAATACAGGGTGACAGTGACCAACAGACTTGGCTGCAACTCTTGCCCCGTTTTGTGCCTCATGAAACTTATCACCCGTTCTCAGTTCTTTACCTATCTGTAGCCCATGTAACATTTTACATATGCGGGATCCTAATCCGGTATCATATACTCAGGACGTAAAGGACACTGAGAAACAGTTCTGTATAAAGAACACACCCGAAGATGATGCATCAACATGCACTCTCTTCGTTTGGGTGGTACGGGAATTCTGGTAATCCCCAATTTCCTGCTCTGTCTTATAACAATTATAAGTGGGAGCGGGACCAACGTTCCCCAGCTCAGTATAACAAGCGGGTTCGGTCAATAATCCGTATTATTATCTTGATTAAGACGTGATATGGTCGCTACCTGGAGAGAGAGAGAAGAAAACACTCAGCGTGCGCTCTTGCAAGAATAGATTGGTTATTATTTTATCTATTCAGGATGGCTCCCACTGTTTTTATCAAATCTTCCTTCAAACCCAAAAAGGAAAGACTAGCCGGGATTAATTACACACTACAAGTTCGCCAATCTTTCAGCCAGGCCAGTGTCGGTACTTTGAGGGAGGTCCCCCGTGCTTTCGCACGAACCTAATTAATCTAAACCTCGTTTTCCCAGAGGCGTAACCCCGTTGACACCTTTCTAGACACCTACTTGATCGGCTAATTGTAATGTATAAAACTCTCCCAGGAGTAACGCTTACTCGCAGTGGGTATCGGGATCCAATTATCTCATAGAAGGTATGCAATCTCATTGCAAATTTCAACACTTGAAATTCCCGATAATTTTGCCCCTAGCGTCCTATGACCTTGACGCAGGCCAACAAACCATAGTGCGCTAGTTAAGTTCAACCCGTCATTTCCTGATTGAATTAAACCCACCCGCACGACCCTTGACGCAGGCCAACAAAGTCGCACGACTACCCTAATCCAATCTGCATCATATGCATAAGCAGATAAATACTAGTTAGCTACCGCACACTACGCCTTGACGCAGGCCAACAAACGTAGCACGAATACTAACTACCACTTATCTGAAATGACGGAGGGCTACGACAGGTTTTTCTGAAAACCTATTGCGTAATGAACTTGATATCGTTGTAGAATCAAATGATTTTAAAATGGAGTGTTTTTTAGGCTTTTCTAGTTTTGCTAAAGGAGTCACTCCCGGTGAAGGGATCGTCGGTCCTTTCCTCGTCGAATGAGGTGCGGGATATATCATATATATCACTGTGCAAAGCAAAAACTCTTAAAAGCAATCAAAAGACAAACCGAGTGTGTAGCATCTGCCAGTTATTGCTAAAGGAGTCACTCCCGGTGAAGGGATCTCGGTCCTTTCCTCATCGAATAAGGTGCAGTATATATCACATATACCTCTGTGCAAAGCAAGAACTGTAGCTACCTCTTTTTATTTTGAAATTCGATTCTACAACATCTTTAGGTTTCTTTTACTTTTATTAATCACATTAATGAAGTCCCATCATTTAAGTACCTAAACATCACAGATAAATACGACGTACACTTATACCATTCGCATTCGCCTCGATGTCCCCTCGTGCACCGTTAGGTTAGGTAACTAACGGCAGAGCGGGGCAGGGCTAGCGCGGGTGTAAAACATAAGTAACGCCTATATAATATATCATATATACTATATACTGTATCTATCACATGACATATCACATGATCACATCACAGATATCACAGCACAAGAATCATATGAAATATTGGATATACTAGGACGTCCGTGTTTTCAATACGAGCCAGTATAAAACACGGATTTCATGGTCGTGTTGAATAGCCAAACCCACACCCCTAGACCCCTACGAGAGCGGCAAGCAATCCTACCAATTCTAGAGTTAGGAGACCCGGACTCGACTCCTCGAGTTGGTCTCCCACTGGACTCCAGAACCCGGTTACTTATGCTCCCCTCCTTGGGTCTATCCTAGTGCAGAAAAGTAAATAATATACAAATGGTGACATCATCCGCAACCTGGAAGTGCCCCAATAAAAGAATATTACATACAAGTTTTTACATGAATGAAAATGAAAAACACTCATCTCACATAAAAACCCCCGGCTATTCAAACACGACGATCCAATATAACATATCCAGCAACACATAACATCACATGTCATCAACGTAAGTAAATATGTCCATCCCAATTGTCGTTGACATATAGCAACGAAACCGTCGATATCACATATTACACTTACGGTCACAGAAAAAAAAGTGTAAAACTACAACAGTTGGAATCCGCAATCTGTTTAGACATCGCATGCCTAATCAAATGACATACTTAGACATCACATGCCTAACAATTATAAACCCCGCATTTTAGTCTCATTATCGAAAACACTTTTCAATATTAAGTCGGGTAATTCAACAAGATTCCCGACATCCTGATCGAATGCTCGTCGTAAACTTTAGTAGGCGGCCGCACCCCCGACGCCGTCGACGAAGTGCACCAAGGCGGAACACCGCTGCCGCGAGCACCCGAACGGATGCTTTCGGCGACGGGGTTCTCCTACAGTCACTTGGTCGGGGCTGTGGGGCGAGGCTGTCTATTAAGTTTACCCGGCGAGTATCCGCGTACACTACGTGATTGCGACGGACTTTTGATCACATCAAAATTCCGTGGCAACCGATCAAGTGAGACTAAAGTGCTATGTTTATAACATTCATTCAGTTATCTCATAACTACTTGTGAATTCCAATTATTGTATCGCATTCCAGATAAATAGAAAATGGTAAACTTTCCGATCAAACAGTCAAACACCCAAGTTTTCCGAAACAGATCAACACATGAAACAAGTTTAAAAACATCCAGTTCATGCCTCAGTACCAACGGTCCAGCCGTAGAAGGGTCAAGCCAACGCCTCACATGTGGCACGCCGTACTGCCCCAAACCCGAAGGTTCAAAGGGCAGTTCAAGACGGTCATATAATCGATAAGGTTTGTTGTCTTCTAGAGGGTCCATCACATTACTTGCACTACTTAGAACGTTATTAAACTACGGAAAGATCCAACACTTGGAAATTTCCCGACAGGGGAAAAGGTGGGTATTTATATTCGGTCGAACTTTTTAACATATTCTAAAATTTACCCGGAAAAACACATAGACAAAGTTTGATAATCCGATCGAATATACGAACCCCTAATACAACCCAGAAAACTCAACTCTTGAGTAAAAATTAAAAATTCCCATAAAATACAGCACCCAAATATAGGAATTACTGTGCAAAGACCAACTGAAGAAAAGACAAAATGGCCGCGGAACCGCCGCATTAGCCATGCTAATGCCGCGGTTCCGCCGCGCTTTAAGGGAATCATGGGTACGGGCTTCACAGTAATTCTTACAATTCCCTGCTGAATTTTCTGCATATTTTTAATGTGGAAAAATCCCCGAAATTAAAAAATGTACAGAGAGCATTTTTTGGGTTAGGGTTTTGGTTCGATCGGACTTCTAACTCCGTCTATGCATCGCCTAAGGCTCTAGCTAGGCTCTGATACAACTGTAGGGTTCCTGGGCACACTAATGAGGTCTCACAAGGCATCAACCATGCCAATTTCAAAAATTACAAGTGCCGAGAAACCCTAATACGGATCGTTAACTAGATTTTAGGCAAAACATGCAACTAGTTAACAACTTAACTAAAAGAAAGAGGCTACAACCTTTGTAGATCCGGTTCTCCACCTCCATGGCTCCGTGATGAAGTCCCCTCGCTGTCCACATCGGATCCCGGACTCTAGCATCGGCTTCATCGGAGAAATGGGCGGGCTAGGTCGTCGACTTCGATGCCGAAGATGATCTACGTCGAGGCAACACTAGATCAAGCTCCAACTTCACCAAGTCAAGAAACTTGTGAAGAAAACACTCTATACTACTTGGCAAGAGGTAGAGGATGAAGAAATAGAAAGTGGGTTCACTTTAGAATTGGATTTCTCACTCTTTTTCACTAGTTGCCATTGATGAAGGCAAGGTTTCTTCTTCTTGAAGAAGAAGAAGAAGATGATCTTAGAATATTATGATAAGTTTATTAAAATACAAAAGAAAATGAATACTTATCATAATATGAACCATGGTTAGGTGTATAGAATTGACTAAGGTTAGGTGAATGGTTAGGGTTAAGCATGAAGACAAAATGGTCACTTTGGTCAAAGCTTCATGAAGCTTCAACATCAAACAAAGAAAGCCACCATTTTCTCTTTTATGCTAAATAAATAAATAAATAAATGAATAAATAAAAACCCTAACCATTTACTTAACCAAGGTTTAATTCTTTACACAAACCCTAGCATTCATGTATCATCAAACATGATACAATCAAGTGCACAAAAGTATATCACATATACAACTTGTGCAATGCAAGTGAGAAAATCTATTTAAAGTAAACCAATACTAGTTAATGCAAAGTAATATATCAAATATATATAATTATACATTAAATCATCAAATCAACACTTGATTTAACGATCCGGTCATATCACATATAACCGACTAATATCCAAAGTAACAACTTATCGAATCAACACTTGATCCGATAACGCGGCTATATCTCATATAACCGATCAGTGTCACAAATCACGAGAATCGAATACAGTATCACATAATAATATCATTCTCGGTCCCGCGCATATCTCATATGCGCTCCTATTTCGTTTCGCTTGAGCCAGGAAACCTCTGTGTAGGATTCTAAAGACTCGTCAATACGCCGGCAGCAGGTGATGATCATATCAAACACCCACAAGCCGCAAGCGGTCTGCTAAACGTAACGGCCACCCGGGTATTGAGCGATCAGAAGATCGACAAGCAAGCCCGCTCACACTCCTGTGAATCCAACCAGTAACACTTACCGTACAGTCCGGTCTGTTCGTCTGATATGTCGCATATCTCGCCTAGGGGTGGTAAACGTCAGACCCCAACAGCTCGATAAGTCGTGTCGATATGAGGTCTATAACAGTTCGAGAAACTACTGGTAACACTTACCAGTAAATCTCAGCAACCCTGGCCAGGGATTTCCGGTTATAGCCAATCGAACACAGCGCAACATCAACTCCCTATACCGGGAGAGACGAATCCCCTCCTATCGCTCATTGCCTCCATGTGATTCGGGACTGTACCCAAAAACCACCGTTTTACACGCCCTCTTGGACGTGGTAAGGTAGAAATCAAAGCACAGTGGGAACCACACAAGACTCTATGACGATCTCGGGTCAACAGACTACTCTGTACCAGTGTCACCAGAGAACTGCCATCTGACGTAAGGTATAATACCATCTGGGAGTTCTCGGCGAGTCCGTCCAGTGTACCCAGTCTCCACTGAGCACCCGTATATCATCTCTGATGTCAAACACCAATGGATATGGGATCATCCATCGCCCATCTGTATGGGTCGAGAAGGTATACGCTAGTCTACACTGGTATATCGATGCCCCGTCTCGATACACCCACGACTAGGGACCATGAAGGATGTACTTATGGACTACCATGTCCCCACTAGTATGATCTGCATCATAGTCCAGGTAGTCAAGTACACATCCTAAGGGCTTTACCAACATGTAACAGAGAGACAATCAGTATACACGTTAAGGTAAAGAGTAACCAGATAGCATACTATCATGTCGAGCAAGAAAGTCCTCCCTATATATGTCCAAGCATCCACTACAATATACATCCTATGTATAGTAATGGCCTCTAGGGCATACATATAACTAACATAACGTGTATACTGATTGTCTCTCTGTTATATGTTGGTAAAGCCCTTAGGATGTGTACTTGACTACCTGGAGAGAGAGAGAAGAAAACACTCAGCGTATGCTCTTGCAAGATCAGATTGGTTTTTATTTTATCTAATCAGGATGGCTCCCACTGTTTTTATCAAATCTTCCTTCAAACCCTAAAAGGAAAGACTAGCTGGGATTAATTACACACTACAAGTTCGCCAATCTTTCAGCCAGGCCAGTGTCGGTACTTTGAGGGAGGTCCCCCGTGCTTTCGCACGAACCTAATTAATGTAAATCTCGTTTTCCCAGAGGCGTAACCCCATTGACACCTTTCTAGACACCTACTTGATCGGCTAATTTGTAATGTTTAAAACTCTCCCAGGAGTAACTCTTACTCGCAGTGGGTATCGGGATCCAACTATCTCATAGAAGGTATGCAATCTCATTGCAAATTTCAACACTTGAAATTCCCGATAATATTTTGCCCCTAACGTGCTATGACCTTGACGCATGCCAAACAACCCATAGTCCGCTAGTCAAGTTCAACTCGTACATTTCTTGATTGAATTAAACCCACCCGCACGACCCTTGACGCATGCCAAACAACTCCGTGCGAATACCCTAATCCAATCGCATCGTATGCTAGCAGATAAGCACTAGTTAGCTACCGTACACTACGCCTTGACGCATGCCAAACTACCGCAGCACGAATACTAAATAGTACTTATCTGAAATGACGGAGGGCCACGACAGGTTTTTTCTGAAAACCTATTGCGTAATGAACTTGATATCGTTGTAGAATCAAATGATTTTAAAATGGAGTGTTTTTTAGGCTTTTTCTAGATTTGCTAAAGGGGTCACTCCCGGTGAAGGGATCGTCGGCCCTTTACTCGTCGAATGAGGTGCAGGATATATCATATATACCACTATACAAAGCAAGAAGTATAGGAGCAATCAAAAGACAAACCGAGGATTGTAGCATCTGCCAGTTATTGCTAAAGGGGTCACTCCCGGTGAAGGGATCTCGGCCCTTTCCTCATCGAATAAGGTGCAGGATGTTCTATAAGGAACACCGCGATGCAAAGCAAGAACCGTAGCTACCTGTTTTTGAAAATTCGATTCCACAATATCTTTTAGGTTTCTTTTTCTTTCATTAATCACATTAATGAAGTCCCATCATTTGAACTACCTAAACATCACAGATAAATAGATGTACACTTATGCCATCCGCATTCGCCTTGATGTCCCCTCGTGCACCGTTAGGTTAGGTAACTAATGGCAGAACAGGGCAGGGCTAGCGCGGGTGTAAAACATAAGTAACGTCTATATAATATATCATATATACTATATATAGTATCTATCACAGCACATCAAATGATCACATCACAGATATCGCGGCAGAAGAAACATATGAAATATTGGATATACTAGGACGTCCGTATTTTATTTTGAGCCTATATAAAACACGGATTCCACGGTCGTGATGAATAGACAAACCCACACCCTTAGACCCTTACGAGAGCGGCAAGCAACCCTACCAATTCCAGAGTTAGGAGACCCGAACTCGACTCCTCGAGTTGGTCTCCCACTGGACCCCAGAACCCGGTTACTTGTGCTCTCCTCCTTGGGTCTATCCTAGTGCGGAAAAGTAAATAATATACAAATGGTGACAACAACCTCAACCCGGAAGTGCCCCAATAAAAGAATATTACATACAATTAAATTTACATGAATGAAAATGAAAAACACTCATCTCACATAAAACCCCCGGCTATTCAAATCGCGACGATCCAATATATCATATCCAATAACACATAACTGTAGGGTTCCTAGGCACCCTAATGAGGTCTCACAAGGCATTGAAAATGGCATGTTCGATGACCGGACTGTACGGTAGTGTTACTGGTCGGATTCAGTGTACCCAGTCTCTACTGAGCACCCGTATATCTCCTCTGATGTCAAACACCAATGGATATGGGATCATCCATCGCCCATCTGTATGGGTCGAGAAGGTACACGCTAGTCTACTCTGGTATATCGATGCCCCGTCTCGATACACCCACGACTAGGGACTTTGAAGGATGTACTTATGGACTACCATGTCCCCACTAGTATGATCTGCATCATAGTCCAGGTAGTCAAGCACACATCCTAAGGGCTTTACCAACATGTAACAGAGAGACAATCAGTGTACACGTTAAGGTAAAGGTCAACCAGATAGCATACTACCATGTCGAGCAAGAAAGTCCTCCCTATATATGTCCCAGCATCCACTACAATATACATCATATGTACAGTAATGGCCTCTAGAGCATACATATAACTAACAATAACATCACATGTCATCAACGTAAGTAAATATGCGCTTCCCAATTGTCGTTGACATATAGCAACGAAACCGGCGATATCACATATTACACTTACGGTCGCATAAAAGAAAGTGTAAAACTACAACAGCTGGAATCCGCAATCTACTTAGACATCGCATGCCTAACAGTTATTAACCCCGCATTTTAGTCTCTATATCGAAAACACTTTTCAATATCTAGTCGGGCAATTCAACAAGATTCCCGATATGTGATCGAATTCTCGTCGCAAACTTTAGTAGACGGCCGCACCCCCGGACGCCGTCGACGAAGTGCACTAAAGCGGAACACCGCTGCCGCGAGCACCCGAACGGATGCTTTCGGCGATGGGGTTCTCCTACAGTCACTTGGTCGGGGCTATGGGGCATGGCTGTCTATTAAGTTTATCCGGCGAGTATCCGCATACGGTACGTGATTGCGACGGACTTTTGATCGCATCAAAATTCCGTGGCAACCGATCATTTGAGACTAAACTGCTATGTTTATAACATCCAAATTAGTTATCTCATAACTACTTATGGATTCCAAATATTGTATCACATTCCAGATAAATAGACAGTGTTAAACTTTCCGATCGAATAAGCAAACACCCAAGTTTTCCCAAATAGTTCTCAACACTTGAGGGGGGTTTAAAAACATCCATCACATACCACAGTACCAACGGTCCAGCCGTAGAAGGGTCAAGCCAACGCCTCACATGTGGCATGCCGTACTGCCCCAAACCCTAAGGTTCAAAGGGCAGTTCAAGACGGTCACATAATCGAGTTAAGGTTTGTTGTCTTCTAGAGGGTCCATTGCGTAACTTGCACGATCTAGACGTTCTCAAACAACGGAAAAATCCAACACTTGGAAATTTTCCGGGTCGGGGAAAAAGTGAGTTATTGATGACGGATCGAACTTTTTAACAGTTTCTAAATATCCGGAAAACCCAACGAAATTAAAAATTCCGATCGAAACAACGACTAAAAAATAAACCCCAAAATACTCAACACTAGAGTCAGATAAAAATACCCAGAAAATATCAGCAAATTAAATAGAAACATTACTGTGCAGAAAGAAAACAGTGACGTCACCTTATAGCCGCAGAACCGCCGCACGAGCCATGCTCGTGCCGCGGTTCCGCGGCGCTTTGGGCGCCACACGTGGTCGATTTGCACAGTGTTTCTTATAATTGCCTGCTGATTTTTTTAGGCATTTTTAATTCAGAAAATTCCCAGATTTTAAAAAATGTACAGAGAGGGGTGTATTTTGTCGTATTCGGGTTCGATCAGAGTTTTAACTTCGTTAACACTTCGCCTAATACTCTAGCTAGGCTCTGATACCACTGTAGGGTTACTAGGCACACTAATGAGGCTCTACAAGACATCAACCATGCCGGATTAAAATTTTAGGTGCTTAACAACCCTAAGCAAGATCGTTAACTAGAGATTAGGCGAAACATAAAGCTAGTAGATAACAATTATCACTAAGGGAAGGGACTACAACCTTTGTAGATCGGTCCTTCACTTCTTAAGCTCCATGATGTAGTCCCCTCGCTGCTATCAACCAACTCTCGGACTCTCGGACGGCTCCATGAGGAAATTGCAACGGGATCGCTTGAAGTCTTCGATGCCAAAGATGATCTACGTCGAGAGAATACGGACTCAAGCTTCTACCTCACTACCCAAAGAATTAGTGAAGTAAACACCCTAAACTAAAGTGCTAGTCTAGTAGAGGATGGAGAGATAGGAAATGGGTACACTTTAGAATTTCATTTCTCACTTTGCATCTCTCTCTTTTTCAAACCCTAGAATGAAAACTCAAGGAGGAAGAAGATGAGCTCAAATGAAAATGGATAAATGATCAAGAGAGAGAGTGAACTAACCATGGTGAGTGAGTATCATATACTAACTCATGTAGAGACATTACCATAGGTTAATTATAGTGGTTAGGTTTACTAATATCATAAGGAAAACAAAACTAGTGGAAAAAGTCAATGCAAGAAAAAGCTTCATGAAGCTTCATGCAAATGAGCTTATTATCCACTTGTTTTAGAATTACTTTAGATATTAAATCCCAACCAATATAATTAGTATGGTGTATGTCTCATACACCCATGTAGCGTGTATCAACAACCATGATACAAATTTGTACACAAATGAATATATATCACATATAAATTAACTTGTGCACAAGTGAGAAAAACAAATGCTTAAAGTGAACCAATGTTAGTTAATGTAAATTAGTATATCATATATACAATCATACACTAAATTGTTAAATCAATACTTGACTCAACAATTCGGTTATATCACATATAACCGACTAACATCCAATGTATCGACTTATCGAATCAACCCTTGATTCGATAACTTGGTTATATCGCATATAACCGATCGACACAAACATCGCGAGAATGGAATACGGTATCACATACACGCATTATTCTCGGTCCCGCACAAATCACATATGCGCTCCTATCTCGTTTTGACTGAGCCAGTACAACCTCTATGTAGGACTCTAAAGACTCGTCAATACGCCGGCAGCAGGTGATGATCATATCGAGCACCTACAAGCCGTCAGCGGTACTAGCTGGACGTAACGGCTACCCGGGTATTGAGCGATCAGAAGATCAGCAAGCAAGCCCTCTCCAACTCCTGCAAAAAGCCTGACAGTGACACTACCGTACAGTCCGGTCTCCTCGTCTGATATGTCGCATATCAAGTCTAGGGGTGATAAACGTCAGACCCCAATAACCGATAAGTTATGCCGATATGAGGCTCATAACGGGTCGAGAAACTACTGGTAACACTTACCAGTATATCTCTAAACCAGCCCTGGCCAGGGACTTCCCTGTTACGGCCAATCGAGCATAGCGCAACATCAACCCCCTATACCGGGAGAGACGAAACCCCTCCTATCGCTCATTGCCTCCATGTGACTCGGGACTGTACCCAAAAACCACCGTTTTGCACGCCCTCTTGGATATGGTAAGGTGGAAATCAAAGCACAGTGGGAATCACACAAGACTCTATGACGATCTCGGGTCTACAGACTACCCTGTACCAGAGTCACCAGAGAACTGCCATCTGACGTAAGGTATAATACCATCTAGGAGTTCTCGGCGAGTCCGTCCAGTGTACCCAGTCTCCACTGAGCACTCATATATCATCTCTGATGTCAAACACCAATGGATATGGGATCATCCATCGCCCATCTGTATGGGTCGAGAAAGTATACGCTAGTCTACTCTGGTATATCGATGCCTCGTCTCGATATACCCACGACTAGAGACCTTGAAGGATGTACTTATGGACTACCATGTCCCCACTAGTATGATCCGCATCACAGTCCAGGTAGTCAAGTACACATCCTAAGGGCTATACCAACATGTAACAGAGAGACAATCAGTATACACGTTAAGGTAAAAAGTAACCAGATAGCATACTATCATGTCGAGCAAGAAAGTCCTCCTTATATATGTCCAAGCATCCACTACAATATACAACACATGTATAGTAATGGCCTCTAGGGCAAAGGTTGTATTTCGTATCCATTTAGGTGCCGAACAACCCTAAGGAAGATCGCATACTAGAGTTTAGGCGACACAAAAGAACAAGTAAACAACTTTACTCTAAAGGGATACGAAATACAACCTTTGTAGATCGTTCCTCCACTTCTTTAGCTCTTTGATGAAGTCCCTTCGCTGCGATCGTGGTTCTCCCGGACCCTTGCATGGCTTCACGAGGCGATAGGTGCGACCTTGCTTGAAGTCTCCGAGGCCGAAGATGATCTACGTCGAGGGAATTCCGACTCAAGCTTCTACTTCACTAACTTGAGAATTGGTGAAGCAAACACCCTATACTAAAGTGCTAGTCTAGTAGAGAATGGAGAGGAAGTGGGTTCTCTTTAGAATTTTATTTCTCACAATCTTTCTCATTTTTTTCAAAACCCTAGTAAGCTTTTTCTCTTGCTCAATGAAGAAGAAGATGATGAACAAAAGAAAAGCAATAAGGATAATGATCAAGTGTAAAGGGTAACCATGGTGAGTAAGTATCATATACTAACCCTTGTAGAGCCATAATCATAGCTAATTGTGTGATGGTTAGGTTAAAGTCCAAAGTAAAAACAAATCTAGTGGACTTTAGTCAATGCATCCACAAGCTTCCACAAGCTTCATGCATTTTCCAATTTCCCACTAATTTTGTAATTACTTTTAAATATTAAACCTAATCATAACAATTAGGATGGTGTATGTCTCATACACACAAGTCATGTGTATCATCAACCATGATACAATATGATAACACATTTTAACATATATCATATACATGTTAAAGTAGTGTACATGTGAGAAAAACCCTAAAGTGAATAAGTGTTAGCAAATGTAAATTAGTATATGTAATGTTTTAGAAATCGTTTTGCGAATTTTTCCGTTTTAGGGCAAAATTGTCGGTTTTTCCCGTTTTAACCCGATTTCGATCAAACGACCGTATAAGCTTACCGACATCTAATTTTTCCAAAATAAAGCTTGTGCGCGAACTTTGGGAGTATTTGGGAGGTTTTGGTTCAGATAGATTTTTTCCCGAAAAAAATATTATTTTAAGCGGTGTTTTGTGCACGTAAATCGGGAAAATTTTTATTTTTGTGAATAAATTAATTTTTGTCACTAGAATTATTTTAGAAGGTTCTTTTTAAATATCTAGATATTTTTTGGTGACTAATGTTTTCTTTTTAAAATTTAAAAGAAAAGGGTGTAATGGTGGCAAAATGCATTAATTAGCCTTTAATTCTCTTTTTCCTTGCTTTTTCTTCACAAAATATTACACAAACCCCCCCCCCCCACTCACCTTGGCCGACCCTAACTCCCCCATTTCTGTCCAAAATCATTCCAAGCTCATTTCTCTCTCATTTCCTTTCAAAAACACAAAAAGATATCCAAAAATAAATCCAAAAATTCCTATATAAATATTAAACCTTTTTCCTTCACTAATCCTTCATGGATCTTCATCAAAGCTTGAGTTTTGGAGGCTAAAGTGATGGATCTAAGTTCTTTTTGGTGTTCTTGAGGAGGTATAATTTCTTACCTTAATCCATAATTAATTGCTTTAATCTTTAACTAGCTAATTTAGTTAACTAGTTAAGTGCTTAGTTTAGCATTTAAATCATGATTAATTCATTATATTTGGTTTAAGAAATTCATGTTAGGGTTAAATTTTGATTAAGTGATTAGTGTTTAATTCAAGTGTTAAATTGTGTTTTGGAAAAGAATAATCTAGTAGAAAGTGTTAAAATTTGCTAATAAGCATTTTGTTTAATTAAGCAAAATTGCTTACTAGATTTTTGCTAAAACATAATTAGCTAGTGTAAAAAATATAGGATTGGTTTAGATAGCTTAGTTAAGCTATTTTAAGGTATTTGTAATTGTTAGATTTGTGTTATCTTGAATCTAGTGCGATATATTGCGATAGGTTGCTTACTAGATTTCGGGGTTTTCCGACGTAGGGTTCGTTTGGTAGTTGCGAGGTTATATCCAGTGTATTCCTCGTAATTTTTGTGTTGTGTTGCGCGATCGGGACGATCGGGGTCCAGACTCGGTATTTTGTAGTTTAGCGACCCCAATTAGGGTTTTGGCCGGTATCGTGCGCGATAGATGCGCTAAGCGCGCAGTGTAATTTTCCGGGCGTTTTCGTCGCGTTTCGTTGTCTTTCCGTCATTATAGGATATTTAGCTTATGTGTTGTATTTATGAAATTTTAGGTTCGCAAGCAGGGACTTCGGGTGCTGCGGACAAGGGGAAGCAGGTGGTCGGATTTTCTTAGCTCGAGACCATCGGTGAGTAGATTTAACATCTACGGGGAAATCGCCCGTATGGCGTTATGCGTCGGGGCGAATATGATATGATAGCTGCATGTATTTGCATATTAGTTACTTTCATATGAATGTCATTGCATAGCATTATCTGTTGTACTTGACTCGTACCTTTAGATATAACACATTACTGACGGTTCATGTTGCACGAGCACTAAATTGTATGCTACACCCACACCGTCTGTAATTGCCATGACACGCACAAACACCTACATATGTGATATGATAGTGGATAGGAATGATTAGAGTAGTAACTCATATTCTATTGTGCATATGAAATACTGTGGACACATACATACGTGATATTGCATTGGGCAGGAATAGTTAAGGTAGTGAACCTTATTCCACTTCACTTATATCTTGTTATAATTACCTATACATCATGCATACATATTGACATGTACACCCTCGTACTTGATTACATGTGGATACTTAAACCCTGCTACACTTACATGTACACTTCATATGATACTGCATTTACTTTCGAAGGAATTGGGAACCGCCTGATATGTTTTTAAAGCTAGATTCAATTTAAAAAGCGGTTTTCCCTTTATATGCTCATATTGATGTTTTATGTTGCATATATCAGTTTTATATGGATTTTACGCATTGAGATATGGATTTCATATGATTTATGGATTTGAGAACCGTGGGGGATATTTTCAAGAAAACTTTGTATTGTTTGAAAACCCGGTTTCTCTTGATATGATATTTGATGCGTCCACCATGTGATTTCTCGGTTCTGAGATTTGGCTTGTGATACCCGATTCGAGGAGCGGGATGCACCGTCTGCGGGTACATGGTGGACCCGGTATGGTACCCCGGGGTGAGTGGTGATTTCGTGGTGTAGACGATAAACCTGACGGTGGGACCACTACCTACCGGTGATTGTATTTGGACTCGGCGGTTATCATGGAGATACCGACCGTAGTGAGGTATGACATATCGTCAGGGCTAGTCATGGTGACAGCGCCTGAGTTATGAGGATTTACGTGTCGATGCTAGACACGGGTTTCATGATGTTTCGAGTGTCGGTGTTTGACACTTAGGTTTTCGTGAGACATACAGGATTTGAGGGCCGATCTTAGGATGCGGTGCCTGAGGATTTGGGATTTGATGTGTCAGTGAGGGACACTGGTGTTTTTCCATGCTGATGATTTTTGCATGAGATTTTATATTATATCATCCCACACTCAGGATTATGTTGATATGCATTGTTTCATGTAGTTGTAGTACCCTGATGATGTACCTTTACATGATTGTTGCATATTCACTTATCATACTTATGCTATCGGATTACTTGTGATAGATAGATCGCTGTTCGTGCATACTTGCGATTACTGTATGATGTTATTTACTATTCACGAGTTGGCAACTCACCTCCGTTGTGCCACAGTGTTGTGCAGGACTTACCCTCTGAGTAGTCGCGGCAGGGCATCTTTTCATCTCTACTTTTGCGGATACCGCTACGGTTGGCTGTGAAGCCTTGCTTTTAGGTGGGTTGCGGTTATCTGTTTGTACTTTGTATATTTTTTTGTTGGATCTAGTATTCTCCATCTACCACTATGTTGTATATGACTTAGAGACGACTTGTGAGGATTCAGTGTTATTTTGTGGTGACTTTGGGTGCCGTGCTCGTGGGAGCCGGTTTTTGTTGAAAAGTTTTACTTCTTTATGCAGTTTTCTTTTATATTTCTTCGCTTCGGCGTCGTATATATGTTGTGGTGGTTGT
Source organism: Agapanthus africanus (assembly GCA_030015575.1). Taxonomy (NCBI): domain Eukaryota; kingdom Viridiplantae; phylum Streptophyta; class Magnoliopsida; order Asparagales; family Amaryllidaceae; genus Agapanthus; species Agapanthus africanus. Next base: position 433,007,009 of record JASDDO010000001.1, on the reverse strand, counting down.
CTCCGCCGTTGGGCGTGATTTGCTCCCGTTTGGGATGCTTTTATTATTATCTATGTTGTACCCGTTTTCGGGGTTAGTTTTTACAAAGGAGGTGCTGCCGAAATTTTTAAGAACGAAAACTAAACTTAAAGATTTTTACTTCAAAATTTCCGAATATTTAAAACTATGTTTTTCTCCGTTGATCCAGTTTTGGGTGGTTTAGATTTCTGGGTTTCGGCTTACTTAAGTTGCGTACGCCTTTAGACGTTACGTAATTTAAGTGCCGGTTACGGGCCAAATTTGGGTCGTGACAAAGTTGGTATCAGAGCGCTAGGTTTTTACCTTTCGGAGTGTAGGATGACATCGGTATGATGGAGTAGGTAGCTTAAGCAGAGTGGCGTAGCGTGTGTATGTTCCGCGGCATACTTACGACACGGTACTCCGCCTAAGTGACCTTAGGACTTATTGATTGATGTTCCTTCCGTGATTGATATACATCCTTGTGATTCGATTTCCGTTTCCTTATCGAATCTTGTTTCAATTTCCAGCCCATATGCCGCCGAAGACTACGAGGGCACAGAGAGCGGCCGCGAGGGCCGAGGCCAGAGTCGACTCGTCTGAGGCGAGGGTTGACCAGGGCGATACACCTGTGGTACCGGAGCACATTGCTATGATTGGTGCTGGTATGCAGGATCTGCGCCAGATTGTGGGGACTTTAGTAGAGGCCATTCGAGCACAGGGGCAGGCTGTTGTTCCACCCGTTGCAGGGACCACGATGGTACCTACTAATCCGGCAGTCGTAGATGCAGCTCCAGAGGTTATTACCGTGTCACTGACGGAGTTCATGAGGCTGAGGCCTCCGGTGTTTACTGGCACAGATGTTACTGAGGATCCGCAGTCGTTCATCGACCGGATGGCCAGGATTTGTCGCTCACTCCGATGCTCTGACGAGAGATGGGTAGAGTTTGAGAGTTTCCGGCTGGAGGGTATGGCCCAGAAGTGGTGTGAGTCGTTGGAGAGGGGCAGAGCCACTGGTCTTGCTCCTATGACCTGGGCCGAGTTTGTGACGTCGTTTCTTGCCCGTTTTCTTCCACCGAGCGTCAGGGATGCGCGAGCGCGCAGATTTGAGTCTTTACGTCAGACGCCGGGGATGACGGTGTCGGAGTATGATGTATTGTTTACTGAGCTGTCGGTGTATGCTCCGTACTTGGTGGCGACTGAGGAGATGAGGGTGAAGAGGTTTGTTCGAGGCCTGCTTACCCAGTTGTTCCTAGCCATTAGCATTCAGCATTGCGACACGTATGCGGCAGCTGTCGATGCAGCCCTATTGGTGGAGGAGCGTCTAGCTGAGTCATCGGTTGTTCCAGAACCGAAGAGGACTCGTACGGATGAGCCAGCACGAGGACCGAGGTTTGTCCGCAGAGGCAGAGTTCCATCAGAATCGGGGAGTAGCAGAGACGTGGGACGTGGCCAGTTATTCAGTTCTTATTCCCAGGAGGGCCAGCGACCGTCTTATGGATGCTTTGGTTGTGGCAGTTTGCAGCATCTTGTTCGGAATTGTACTGTGGTGCGTCAGAGAGGGCCAGCAGTACCGCAGGTTACCTTACCACCTTCTCCGCCTCAGAGAGCGTTGCCTCTTATTCCTGTTGTTGCGCCGCGTCAGACTCCTACTCATAGAGGTCGTGGTCGCGGTGGTTTTGTGCCGAGAGGACGAGGTGGCAGAGGCAGAGGACAGCCAGTAGCCGGTAGAGGGCAGGCACGGGTTTTTGCCTTGACTCACCAGGACGCTCAGGCGTCTAATGCTGTGGTTTCAGGTACCCTTTCCTTATGTTCTTTTGATGCACTTGTTCTTTTCGATCCGGGATCTACGCATTCGTATGTTTCTACGCACTTCGCGCCAAGGTTAGGCCGAGAGTCGTGTTTGCTAGATCGGCCGCTAGTAGTGACTACTCCTGTGGGAGAGTCGTTTGTTGCGCGGCACGTGTTCCGATCATGTGCTGTCCGCTTAGGAGACAGAGATCTGTCCGTCGACTTGATCCTTCTTGAGATGTTGGACTTCGACGTTCTGTTGGGCATGGATTGGCTAGCTACTTGCTATGCGTCCGTAGACTGCCGCGAGAAGACAGTTAGATTTTGTTTTCCCGGCGAGCCAGTGTTTGTTGTGCAGGGAGACCGTGGTGTCGCCCCTCACAGTTTGATTTCTGTTCTGTGCGCTAGTCGGCTTTTGAGGAGGGGATGTCGGGGATTCTTGGCGTTCATTCATGATACTGGAGGTACGGTGGAGTCGTTGGACCAGGTTTCTACCGTGCGAGAATTTTCCGATGTCTTTCCCGATGAGTTACCTGGGTTGCCGCCAGAGCGCGATATTGAGTTTTGCATTGATCTGATTCCTGGCACGGAGCCTATTTCTATACCGCCTTATCGGATGGCTCCGGCAGAGCTTAGAGAGCTTAAAGATCAGTTGCAAGAGTTGCTTGTTTTGGGACTTGTGCGTCCGAGTGTTTCGCCGTGGGGAGCTCCTGTTCTGTTCGTCAAGAAGAAGGACGACAGTTTGAGGCTATGTGTGGATTATCGTCAGTTGAACCGAGTTACGGTGCGGAATAGGTATCCTTTACCCCGCATTGACGATTTATTTGATCAGCTCCAGGGTGCGAAACATTTTTCGAAGATTGATTTGCGTTCGGGTTATCATCAGTTGCGGGTTCGGAATGATGACATTCCGAAGACTGCTTTTCGTACGCGTTATGGGCATTATGAGTTTTTGGTGATGTCGTTCAGACTCACCAATGCGCCAGCAGCGTTCATGGATCTGATGAACCGGATTTTCAGGCCGTTCCTCGACCAGTTCATTATAGTGTTTATTGATGACATACTGGTCTACTCTAGGAGTCATGAGGAGCATGAGCAGCACTTGAGGATTACTTTGCAGATATTGAGAGAGCACCGGCTGTATGCTAAATTCTCAAAGTGCGCATTTTGGCTTGATAGAGTTGACTTCCTGGGTCATGTGGTGACTGGTGATGGTATTCTTGTGGACCCGAGGAAGATCGAGGCTGTACAGCTTTGGCCCAGACCTGTATCGGTGACGGAGGTCCGCAGCTTTTTGGGCTTAGCTGGTTATTATCGCCGTTTTGTGCAGGATTTCTCGAGTATCGCTGCACCGCTGACTGGACTGACCCGGAAGGGGATTCCTTTTCTCTGGACTGATGCGTGCGAGCAGAGTTTTCAGCAGTTGAAGACTCGGTTGACGACAGCACCGGTTCTTTCTTTACCTTCTGGATCAGGCGGCTTTGTTGTTTATTGTGATGCTTCTCGAGTGGGGCTCGGCTGTGTTTTGATGCAGCATGATAGGGTGATTGCATATGCTTCTAGGCAGCTGAAGAAGCACGAGCAGAATTACCCCACTCACGATCTTGAGATGGCAGCGGTAGTCTTTGCGTTGAAGATTTGGAGACACTACTTGTACGGAGAGTCGTGTCAGATCTTCACGGATCACAAGAGTTTGAAGTACATCTTCCAGCAGCGAGATCTGAACCTGAGACAGCGCCGATGGATGGAGCTAGTGAAGGATTATGATTGTGAGATCCTTTATCACCCGGGCAAGGCGAATGTGGTAGCTGATGCTTTGAGTCGTAGGCCCGTGGGTAGCTTGTCCCAGTTGAGCGCAGTTCAGTGTCAGTCTTCTGCAGATTGGCAGCTCTTGTGTGATAGTAGAGTGCAGTTCGAGTTCACTTCCGCTGGGGGACAGCTTGCTCATGTCCTCGCCCGTCCACTTCTTTTTGATCGTATCCGTGAGGCGCAGCCCAGCGATGCCCGTTTGATTGAGATTCTTGAGCTTGTTCGGCAGGGAAGAGTTTCGGAGTTCATGATTGATGACCAGGGTGTGCTACGATGTGGGACTCGCTTGTGTGTACCAGACGTTGATGGGTTGAGACGCGAGATCCTAGAGCAGGCACATCAGTCAGCCTTTAGCGTTCATCCAGGTTCCACCAAGATGTACCGTGACTTGAGGGACTTCTACTGGTGGGAAGGGATGAAGCGTGATATATCGGACTTCGTTTCGAGGTGCCTGACTTGTCAGCAAGTCAAGGCTGAGCATCAGAGACCGGCTGGAGAGTTGCAGCCTTTATCCGTTCCGGAGTGGAAATGGGAGCAGATTTCCATGGACTTCATTGTGGGTCTACCCAGGACCAGTCGAGGGTATGACTCCATTTGGGTTATTGTAGACCGGTTGACGAAAGCGGCTCACTTTCTTCCAGTGAAGACCACTTTCGGTTATGCTCAGTATGCTCAGTTATACATAGATGAGATTGTGCGTTTGCACGGTGTTCCCACATGCATAGTATCCGACAGAGGCACCCAGTTTACTAGCCGTCTTTGGCAGAAGCTTCAGGAAGCTTTGGGTACCCGGCTGAGTTTTAGTACCGCTTTTCATCCACAGACCGATGGCCAGTCGGAGCGGACTATACAGACTCTGGAGGATATGCTCCGTGCATGTGTGCTTGATTTTGGTGGCAGTTGGGATCGTCACTTGCCGTTGATTGAGTTCTCCTACAACAACAGCTTTCAGGAGACTATTCAGATGGCACCTTTTGAGGCTTTATATGGTAGGAAGTGTCGATCGCCAGTCTGTTGGACCGAGCTTAGTGAGAGCTTGGTTTTGGGACCCCAGCTAGTTCAGGAGACCACGGAGAAGATCCAGCTGATTCAGGATAGGATGAGAGCAGCCCAGTGCAGGCAGAAGTCTTATGTCGACCGTCGTCGTCGCAGACTTGAGTTCGCAGTGGGGGATCATGTATTCCTGAGGATTTCTCCGATGAAGGGCGTTATGCGATTTGGGAAGAGAGGGAAGCTCAGTCCCAGATTTGTAGGTCCTTTTGAGATCCTTGAGCGAGTGGGTTCTGTTGCTTATCGTTTGGCGCTCCCGCCCAGTTTTCCGGATGTTCACCCCGTTTTTCATGTGTCGATGCTTCGTAGATACCTTCATGATCCTTCTCACATGATTCAGCACGAGACCGTTCAGCTTGAGCGCGACCTTTCATTCACCGAGCAGCCGGTAGTTATTTTGGATCGGCAGATGAAGAAACTTCGGTCAAAGGTCTTGCCATCTGTGAAGGTTCTTTGGCGTAGCCCAACTAGTGAGGAGATCACTTGGGAGGCCGAGAGCGAGATGCGGAAGAAATTCCCTCATCTTTTTGAAGGTACGCTTAGTATGAAATTTTAATTCGGGGACTGAATTTCTATAAGGAGGGGAGATTGTAACGTTTTAGAAATCGTTTTGCGAATTTTTCCGTTTTAGGGCAAAATTGTCGGTTTTTCCCGTTTTAACCCGATTTCGATCAAACGACCGTATAAGCTTACCGACATCTAATTTTTCCAAAATAAAGCTTGTGCGCGAACTTTGGGAGTATTTGGGAGGTTTTGGTTCAGATAGATTTTTTCCCGAAAAAAATATTATTTTAAGCGGTGTTTTGTGCACGTAAATTGGGAAAATTTTTATTTTTGTGAATAAATTAATTTTTGTCACTAGAATTATTTTAGAAGGTTCTTTTTAAATATCTAGATATTTTTTGGTGACTAATGTTTTCTTTTTAAAATTTAAAAGAAAAGGGTGTAATGGTGGCAAAATGCATTAATTAGCATTTAATTCTCTTTTTCCTTGCTTTTTCTTCACAAAATATTACACAAACCCCCCCCCCCCCCACTCACCTTGGCCGACCCTAACTCCCCCATTTCTGTCCAAAATCATTCCAAGCTCATTTCTCTCTCATTTCCTTTCAAAAACACAAAAAGATATCCAAAAATAAATCCAAAAATTCCTATATAAATATTAAACCTTTTTCCTTCACTAATCCTTCATGGATCTTCATCAAAGCTTGAGTTTTGGAGGCTAAAGTGATGGATCTAAGTTCTTTTTGGTGTTCTTGAGGAGGTATAATTTCTTACCTTAATCCATAATTAATTGCTTTAATCTTTAACTAGCTAATTTAGTTAACTAGTTAAGTGCTTAGTTTAGCATTTAAATCATGATTAATTCATTATATTTGGTTTAAGAAATTCATGTTAGGGTTAAATTTTGATTAAGTGATTAGTGTTTAATTCAAGTGTTAAATTGTGTTTTGGAAAAGAATAATCTAGTAGAAAGTGTTAAAATTTGCTAATAAGCATTTTGTTTAATTAAGCAAAATTGCTTACTAGATTTTTGCTAAAATATAATTAGCTAGTGTAAAAAATATAGGATTGGTTTAGATAGCTTAGTTAAGCTATTTTAAGGTATTTGTAATTGTTAGATTTGTGTTATCTTGAATCTAGTGCGATATATTGCGATAGGTTGCTTACTAGATTTCGGGGTTTTCCGACGTAGGGTTCGTTTGGTAGTTGCGAGGTTATATCCAGTGTATTCCTCGTAATTTTTGTGTTGTGTTGCGCGATCGGGACGATCGGGGTCCAGACTCGGTATTTTGTAGTTTAGCGACCCCAATTAGGGTTTTGGCCGGTATCGTGCGCGATAGATGCGCTAAGCGCGCAGTGTAATTTTCCGGGCGTTTTCGTCGCGTTTCGTTGTCTTTCCGTCATTATAGGATATTTAGCTTATGTGTTGTATTTATGAAATTTTAGGTTCGCAAGCAGGGACTTCGGGTGCTGCGGACAAGGGGAAGCAGGTGGTCGGATTTTCTTAGCTCGAGACCATCGGTGAGTAGATTTAACATCTACGGGGAAATCGCCCGTATGGCGTTATGCGTCGGGGCGAATATGATATGATAGCTGCATGTATTTGCATATTAGTTACTTTCATATGAATGTCATTGCATAGCATTATCTGTTGTACTTGACTCGTACCTTTAGATATAGCACATTACTGACGGTTCATATTGCACGAGCACTAAATTGTATGCTACACCCACACCATCTGTAATTGCCTTGACACGCACAAACACCTACATATGTGATATGATAGTGGATAGGAATGATTAGAGTAGTAACTCATATTCTATTGTGCATATGAAATACTGTGGACACATACATACGTGATATTGCATTGGGCAGGAATAGTTAAGGTAGTGAACCTTATTCCACTTCACTTATATCTTGTTATAATTACCTATACATCATGCATACATATTGACATGTACACCCTCGTACTTGATTACATGTGGATACTTAAACCCTGCTACACTTACATGTACACTTCATATGATACTGAATTTACTTTCGAAGGAATTGGGAACCGCCTGATATGTTTTTAAAGCTAGATTCAATTTAAAAAGCGGTTTTCCCTTTATATGCTCATATTGATGTTTTATGTTGCATATATCAGTTTTATATGGATTTTACGCATTGAGATATGGATTTCATATGATTTATGGATTTGAGAACCGTGGGGGATATTTTCAAGAAAACTTTGTATTGTTTGAAAACCCGGTTTCTCTTGATATGATATTTGATGCGTCCACCATGTGATTTCTCGGTTCTGAGATTTGGCTTGTGATACCCGATTCGAGGAGCGGGATGCACCGTCTGCGGGTACATGGTGGACCCGGTATGGTACCCCGTGGTGAGTGGTGATTTCGTGGTGTAGACGATAAACCTGACGGTGGGACCACTACCTACCGGTGATTGTATTTGGACTCGGCGGTTATCATGGAGATACCGACCGTAGTGAGGTATGACATATCGTCAGGGCTAGTCATGGTGACAGCGCCTGAGTTATGAGGATTTACGTGTCGATGCTAGACACGGGTTTCATGATGTTTCGAGTGTCGGTGTTTGACACTTAGGTTTTCGTGAGACATACAGGATTTGAGGGCCGATCTTAGGATGCGGTGCCTGAGGATTTAGGATTTGATGTGTCAGTGAGGGACACTGGTGTTTCTCCATGCTGATGATTTTTGCATGAGATTTTATATTATATCATCCCACACTCAGGATTATGTTGATATGCATTGTTTCATGTAGTTGTAGTACCCTGATGATGTACCTTTACATGATTGTTGCATATTCACTTATCATACTTATGCTATCGGATTACTTGTGATAGATAGATCGCTGTTCGTGCATACTTGCGATTACTGTATGATGTTATTTACTATTCACGAGTTGGCAACTCACCCCCGTTGTGCCACAGTGTTGTGCAGGACTTACCCTCTGAGTAGTCGCGGCAGGGCATCTTTTCATCTCTACTTTTGCGGATACCGCTACGGTTGGCTGTGAAGCCTTGCTTTTAGGTGGGTTGCGGTTATCTGTTTGTACTTTGTATATTTTTTTGTTGGATCTAGTATTCTCCATCTACCACTATGTTGTATATGACTTAGAGACGACTTGTGAGGATTCAGTGTTATTTTGTGGTGACTTTGGGTGCCGTGCTCGTGGGAGCCGGTTTTTGTTGAAAAGTTTTACTTCTTTATGCAGTTTTCTTTTATATTTCTTCGCTTCGGCGTCGTATATATGTTGTGGTGGTTGTCTCCGCCGTTGGGCGTGATTTTCTCCCGTTTGGGATGCTTTTATTATTATCTATGTTGTACCCATTTTCGGGGTTAGTTTTTACAAAGGAGGTGCTGCCGAAATTTTTAAGAACGAAAACTAAACTTAAAGATTTTTACTTGAAAATTTCCGAATATTTAAAACTATGTTTTTCTCCGTTGATCCAGTTTTGGGTGGTTTAGATTTCTGGGTTTCGGCTTACTTAAGTTGCGTACGCCTTTAGACGTTACGTAATTTAAGTGCCGGTTACGGGCCAAATTTGGGTCGTGACAGTATATCTAATATACAATTATACACTTAATTATTAAATCAACACTTGACTTAATAATCCGGTCATATCTCATATAACCGGCTAACATCCAACGTATCGACTTATCGAATCAGCACTTGATTCGATAACCCGGTCATATCATATATAACCGACCGATACAAAAAGTCGCGAGAATAGAATATGGTATCACATACACGCATTATTCTCGGTCCCGCACATATCACATATGCGCTCCTATTTCGTTTTGCCTGAGCCGGTAAAACTTCTGTGTAGGACTCTAAAGACTCGTCAATACGCCGGCAGTAGGTGATGATCACATCAAGCACCCACAAGCCGTCAGCGGTACTAGCTGAACGTAACGGCCACCCGGGTATTGAGCGATCAGAAGATCAGCAAGCAAGCCCGCTCCAACTCCTGTAAAAGCCTGCCGGTAACACTTCCTGTACAGTCCGGTCTCCTCGTCTGATATGTCGCATATCAAGTCTAGGGGTGGTAAACGTCAGACCCCAATAACCGATAAGTCGTGCCGATGTGAGGCTCATAACGGGTCGAGAAACTACTGGTAACACTTACCAGTATATCTCTAATCAGCCCTGGCCAGGGACTTCCCTGTTACGGCCAATCGAGCACAGCGCAACATCAACCCCCAATACCGGGAGAGACAAAACCCCTCCTATCGCTCATTGCCTCCATGTGACTCGGGACTGTATCCAAAAACCACCGTTTTTCACGCCCTCATGGATGTGGTAAGGTGGAAATCAAAGCACAGTGGGAATCACACAAGACTCTATGACGATCTCGGGTCTACAGACTAACCTGCACAAGTGTCACCAGAGAACTGCCATCTGACGTAAGGTATAATACCATCTGGGAGTTCTCGGCGAGTCCGTCCAGTGTACCCAGTCTCCACTGAGCACCCGTATATCATCTCTGATGTCAAACACCAATGGATATGGGATCATCCATCGCCCATCTGTATGGGTCGAGAAGGTATACGCTAGTCTACTCCAGTATATCGATGCCCCGTCTCGATATACCCACGACTAGGGACCTTGAAGGATGTACTTATGGACTACCATGTCCCCACTAGTATGATCCGCATCATAGTCTAGGTAGTCAAGTACACATCCTAAGGGCTTTACCAACATGTAACAGAGAAACAATCAGTATACACGTTAAGGTAAAGAGTAACCAGATAACATACTATCATGTCGAGCAAGAAAGTCCTCCCTATATATGTCCAAGCATCCACTACAATATACAACACATGTATAGTAATGGCCTCTAGGGCATACATATAACTAACATCTTTTGACTACTAGCACGACTTCGCCTTGGCGGAATGTCCTCGTCCTAGTCAATTTTTCGTATGAGCGCGTCATCTTTGCTTTATAAGCCTCCAGATTTTGTTGCGCTATGAGCCGGGTTTCATCAAGGGCATCGAGCTCCTCAAGCCGAAGGTGGGCTTTCTCTTCGTCCGTTAGCTCGTAGTGAACTGCTACTCGTAGAGAGGGTAACTCTATCTCGAAGGGGAGTACCGCCTCCGCTACCAAACACCAATGTATACGGCGTCGTGTTAGTGGCTATTTTGAACGTAGTTCGATATGCCCAGAGAGCTTCATGCAATCTCTCATGCCAGTCCTTCTTATTTTGGGACACCGTATTTTTCACGATCTTTGTCAAGGTCTTGTTGAAAGCCTCAACTAGACCGTTAGCTCGGGGATTATAGACTGAAGAGTATCTCCAGTCTATGTTATACTGTTGTGCGTAGCGGCTGATCTTGTGGCTTTTATAGTCTTGCCCGTTATCGGAGATGATCCGTCGTGGAGTTCCAAACCGATAAATGACGTGTGTCTTGAAGAAATGGAGGATATTCTCCGTCTTCAATTCCCTCAGCGGTACTGCTTCTGCTCATTTGAAGAAGTAATCAGTTGTCGCCAAAATGAATCGATGTCCTCTGGACGATGCTGGTTCGATGGGGCCGATTATGTCAGTCCCCCACATTTCGAACGGCCAGCTAGCCACTATTGGATGTAGTGGATTTGGGTGTTGATGGATAAAGTCCCCGTGAATCTGGCACGAATGGCACTACTTTGCGTATTCGAGGCAATCTTGGATCATCGTGGGCCAATAATAACCCATCCGTTTGATCTTCAGCTTCATCTTCGGCCCGGCTTGGTGAGAATCGCAAAGTCCGTCGTGAGTTTCTTGGACGACTCTCTTTGCCTCTTCAGGCCCCAGGCATCTTAACCACAGAGAATCAAATGATCTCTTATACAGAGTATCATTGACGAAAGCAAAAGACAGAGCTCGTTTTATAAGCTGATGTCTTGAGGACGCATCTTCAGGTGTTCAACGGGATTTAAAATACTCTATAAAGACTTCTCTCCAATTCTCAACCTTTTCCTGGTCTTTTATTTGCAGAGTCATTCGCTCGTTCGCTTCCTTTTCTTTGGACAACTCCGGAGATATTTCTGCCGGTGCGAGAACCCGACGGCTTTGCACAACGATCCTCACGTCATCGAGGTTTTTGTTAGCTAGTTCATTAGCGAGCTTGGCTAATGCGTCCGCATTGCTATTTTCCGCACGCGGTATGCTTTCCAAAGTGTAGGAAGGAATTTGAGTCAGCAGTCGCTGTACTCTCTCGCCGTATTTCACCAACTCATGCTTGCACGTCTGATAGTCGCCGTTTACTTGATTAACGACCAGTTGGGAGTCTCCGTATATAAGAAGGTTTTTAATTCCCATGTCGATGGCGATCTCGAGACCTGCTATCAAAGCTTCGTATTCGGCTTCATTGTTCGTCCTCGGCTCTGTTAAGGAGAAGGCAAAGCGCATTATCCTTCCTTGTGGAGTCACGAAGATGAGGCCTACCTCTGATTTGATTATGGGGGTGCTTTGTTTATGCTTTTTCATGGAAGACACTCCATCAAAATAGAGTTCCCACTGGGTATTATTCCTTTCGATCGTGTTAAACGCATGTTCGTCTGGCAATTCGCAGTTCAAAGGAGAATCGGCGGGTATCGGGTGCTCAGCGAGGAAGTCGGCGATGGCCTGGCCTTTCACTGCCTTGAGAGGACGATAAGTTATCGAGAACTCCATCAAGTGGAGGGCCCATTTAGCGAGCCGTCCTGTTAATATGGCCTTTGACATCAAATATTTGAGGGGATCCACCTTTGATATGAGATGGACCCCATGTGCCAACGCATAGTGTCTGAGCTTCGTTATTGCGAAGATCAACGCTAGGCAGTGTTTTTCGATGGGGGAGTAATTGCTTTCTGCCCCCAGGAGAACTCGACTCAGATAATAAAGGGCTCTCTCCTTCCCTTGGTCGTTCTCTTGTGCCCATAATGCGCCTAAGGAACCTTCAAGGGCGGTTGTATACAGAATGAGAGGTTTTCCTTTAACGGGAGCGGCCAGTACTGGAAGATTCTGCAGGTATTGCTTGATTTCGTCCAGTGCATTTTGGCATTTGCAATCCCAGACGAAAGGGGTTCCTTCTTCATCAGGTGACTGTAAGGACGGCACTTGCCTGAGAGATTGGCTATAAATCGCCGGATATACGCGAGCTTTCCTTGGAGAGACCGCAGTTGTTTGAGAATCCTTGGCGGAGGCATTTCCATGATCGCCTTGATCTTTGACGGGTCTATCTCGATACCTCGGTGTCGGACGATGAATCCTAGGAATTTGCCCAATGAAACTCCGAACGCGCATTTGAGAGGGTTCATCTTCAAGTTGTATTGCCGAAGGCGCTGAAACACGATCTTCAGATGCTCTAAATGTTCCTCGTATGATTTGCTTTTAACCATGAGGTCGTCGATATAGAATTCGAAAATTTCATGTATGAGGTCATCAAAAATCTTCGTCATGGCCCTCTGGTAGGTGGCGCCGGCGTTCTTTAGACCGAAGGACATCACCTTGTAGCAGAATATCCCCAAAGGGGTCCGGAAAGCAGTATGTTTCTGGTCTTTGGGATGCATCTTTATCTGATTATATCCTGACAAGCCGTCCATGAAGGAGAAAACTTCTTGAGTGGACGTGTTATCTATCATCAGCTCAGTGACTAGAACTGGGAAGTCGTCCTTCAGGCAGGCTTTATTGAGATCCCGAAAGTCCACTCATATACGCACCGTCCCATTTTTCTTCATCACTGGGACGATGTTGGCGATCCAGTCAGGATATTAGACCTCCTGGATGAAGCCGGAGTCGATTAGCTTCTTGACCTCGGCGTTGATGCTCATCTCAAGCTCGAGCCGCATTTTCCTCGGTGCCTGTTTGATCGGTTTGACGTCCGGGGATATCGCCAATTTGTGTACAGCAATCTCTTGATCTATTCCTGGCATCTCGAAATAGTTCCATGCGAAACAATCTTTATGCTGCATGAGCATGTCCTTTAGCGTAGCCATCCTTTCTTCAGACAACAGCTCACTGACGAACGTCGGCCGCAGGTCACTTGCCGTCCCCAAATCAATTTTCTTGAGGTTATCTGCAGTGGTATGTATTCCATCTTCCAGCTCTTTTGGCACCGGTGGAAACTCTGAGATTACCTCGTTATCATAGTTTTCGAAGCACCAGGAGAGGTCATCCATATTCTCGGGCTCTTCTTCTGACATCGTTATCATGTGACAGGTACGAGCTCACTTCCAAGATCGATGTTGATCCGGCTCTACTCTCGTGGCTTTGGTTCATGCTTCTGCGGCGGGGTTACCCTCCAGCTGCTGGATAGAGCGAACCTACCTTGCTGATACTGGTCTTCTACCCAGTCTTTAAATATGAAGCGGTCTTCGAGAGGATGTCCTATTGCCCTGTGATAGGAGCAATAGTCCGGGTGAGAGACTTCGCCTGCTTGCTCGGGGTGCTTGGACTCCGGGAGTGTCATCATTTGATGTTTTATGACAAGATCGAATATCTTCCTTGTCTTGTCTTGGTGAAAAGAATATGCTCGACCTATCTTTTTTATAAGAGATGAATCCGGACTGCTCGATTCTTGATCGCGTGGCTTCTTGGACCCGCTTTGTCGCTGTCGAACGCCTTTCCCGTTCATTGGTTTGTTCCTGCCTTTGCATCAGGCCTTTTGTACAATGGGTTGACAAGGAGGAGCATTTTCATTTTTCACAGCCTGTTGAAGGAGGCGCTGCGTCCTGCCTTTCTCGTAGATGTCCATTTTGTGATTATGATCGTCTCGAACCTTTTGACCCGCTTCCCTTATAAGCTTGTCCATTTGTTCTTCGAACGACGGACTGGGCATTTTCATAGCGGGAACTCTTTCTGGTTCAGGGTTAGCATCTTCCCACAGAGCATCTCCTTCTTCATCAAAGTCATGTATGACGTAGCAGTCACGTAGTAGCTCCCGTTTTTTGGATTGAACATACCCAAACCCGGTCGTTTCCATTCTCCCGTTGGGCAACTTTCGTTAAGTTCCGGGAACGTTCCAGATCCTGTTATAGAACCGTGCTTGTCTTGCAGTTTGCTTAAGGGGTACACCTTGGCGTCTCAAGAGTCTCTTTAGTCCGTTCGTGTAATATCTGGGCAAAAGGATGGGCTAGAGCCTTTCAAGTGTAGAATCTGCGCCATGCCAGATTTCTTTCTCCACTTTGGTTTCCCTGGATCGGTAGAATAGGATCGCCTTTTCACCTTTTCGCATGGGAGGGACGTAGAATGTCTGCAGTTCTTCCACACTGTAGGTATCTAGCGCATCTAGTTCTTTATGATACTTGGGCGGAACCATGGCAACTTGCAAACTTTGATCTTCATTAGCGAAGGCTTGTATTGATGGCCGAGCAGAGAATACGGCATTGACCTCATCTTTCGAGTCGCTGCCGAAGATCAACATAGGAGCGGACGGTCCTGGCTTGTTGCACTGGGGCGGACCTGAGTAAACTATCTCTTCTTCCTCCTCGGTATCACTCCCGAAGACCGGAATAGTAGTGATAGCTTTGTTCTTCGGTTTGTGACATCTTTCCGTGTCCTCGAAATCCGGTAAGAAGTATTTTGCATCTTCATACTTTCGGACTTCGTTCACGGAGAATGGGTTCAGCTCTTCTGTTACGGTATACTCGAGACCATCGTTGAAATACTTCATACACTGATGTTGTGTAGAAGGGATGATGTTTTACTCGTGTAACCAGGGCTGGCCGAGCAAAGCATTGTAGAATGTCTTGGCATCAATGACGTGAAACTTAATGTCCGTGACAAGCAGCCCAAAGCGTAGTATCAATATCACAGACCCAAGTATCCGTGATGACTGAGAGTAGAACCCGGATATGGTGATTTTGTCGTGAGCGAGGTGCTGAACGCTCATGCAGATTTCCTTTAGCATCCTTACATTAAGGAGGTTGACGGAGGACCCATTGTCGACTAGGATTTTACCTATCTTGATGTCATGACAGTATCCGGAGATATATAGGGGACAGTTGTGCTCGCATGTCCCAAGGAGGAGATCTTCATTGCCGAAGGTGATATCGGCTGTGTGTACTTCTTCTAGCTCGTCCTTCATCTTTTATTCGGCGAGGAAAGCTTGGAATTGCTCGGGTTCCTGCAGTGCCTTGATTAAAGAATCTCCCGCCTCTTTGGATAGCAGAAGGGCGTCGAGAATACTGAGCTGCGAGGGTATCTTCCTCAAGTGTGCGAGAACGTTGTAGTCCACCTTATTTTTCTTTGGCGGGTCCTTGGCTGTTAGCTTTTCGATGGCTTGGTCATCAAGGATGATATCCTTAGGGACTTTTTCTTTTCCCTTATCTTTTCTATTTGACCCATTGTTCGAGGGCCCAAGATTCTTTTCTGGCAGCGTACGGCTGCGCAGCTGAATATTTTCACAGGTCTTTGGTTCTTCCTCTTTTCTCGAGGTGGACTCCTTAAAGAGAGGGCCAAGAGCCATTTCTTCGTCAGAGTCACTCCCGAAGGTGAGAACCTGCGATCCCTCAGCGTTGACCATGCGACAGTTGTCGGCAGTTCTTTTATGCTCCTCGGTCGTATTTCTTTGCTCCCGACGAGCTTTGCGTTTCATCCGCTTGAAATGTTGCCGGTGAGCTGTTGGATATAGTGCCCTCTAAGTCAATTATTGGATCACAGGTACGTGATTGCAATGATTGAGGGAGGAACTATACCGATATGACTATTTTACTCGAGATGATAGTATGCTATCTGGTTTGTCTTTATCATTGTATACATGCTTTAGTTCACTATTGCATGTTGATAGAGCCCATAGGATTCTTGCTTGACTGACAGTAGTATGATGGCGATCATATATGTGGGAGCTGGGGTCTGTAAGCACATCCTTAAAGTGTCCCTAGTCGTAGGAGTTTCGAGACAGGGCATCGATACTCCACAGTAGACTAGTGTATACAGTCGAGACCCCGACGAGGGGCGGTGGCCGGTCTCACAAGCCACTGGTGTCAGTTGGATCATCTAAGATGTATACAGGTGCTCATTAGGTTATGAGTACACCGGACAGGACTCGCCGGGAACATGCTAGTTGGTATTATACATATCGTCAGATAGCAGTTCCCTGGTGACATGTGTACAGGTTAGTTTGTCGACCTGAGATCGTCATTTGTCTCGTGTGAGTTCCCACTGTGCTTTGATTCCTACCCTACCACGCTCAAAGGAGATGTGCAAACAGGTATTTTTTGGGTACAGTCCCGAGCCACATGGAGGCAGTGAGCGGATCGTCGGGGATTCGTCTCTCCCGGTATTGGGGGTTGATGTCGCACAGTGCACGGGTGGCCATCACTAGAAATCCTCGGCCGAGGTAGTGGAGAATTACTGATTCGGATCAGTAGTTTCTCAGATGGTGATGGGTTTCATACCGACACGATTTATCGCGTTATTAGGGGTCTGACTTTATCCACCCCCCTAGACTCGATATGCGATACTCTTTAGACGAACGGACCGGACTGTACGGATATTGTCACTGTCAGGCTCAGTTGGGTTTATGGATGAGTTCGCTCGTCAGCTTCCCTTCCAATCAATACATAGGCAACCGTTACGTACAGCTTGTACCTCTGACGTGCTAGAGGTTATACCCAGTGCCAGTGTGTTGATGAGTCATTAGAGTCCCCCACAGACCGTTTCCCAAGTTCGGGCGAAACGTTGTAGAGGCCGTATGGTTTTATGGCAGGGTTCGGAAAATGCACGTGAGTTTACGCACGTGTCATATTTCGGGCAGATAATACTGGTGGGCTTTGGTTTAAGCCGGATCCGAGTATTATACTGTGTAGATATAATATCTTTGTCTCAGATGCATTTGTATTCGGTCGTAATACAAATGCGGGTATGTTTATACTGATACGGGGTTATCCTGAAATTCGTTTCAGGATCACTTTTGGAAGTTGCCAGTTTCCAGTTTTCTATCGCCCGTCTTTAACATTTGGTTAAAAATGGATTTATCTTTTCTTGAGATGAGTGTGGAAGCTTCTAGATGGTGACTAGGATGATGAGGTGGCTTGTGACTCATTTGTTCATTAATGGTGCATTTATTAGATGATGACTAAGGGTTATGAATCATAGTTTTCATTAAATGTGTTCATACAAGGTGTTATATGACTCATCCTCTTCATTGATCTTATGGTCACTCTCCCCCTCCTCCTACACTCACCTCTCCCCTCTTCAAATAGGCCGGCCCCTCTCTTGAAATAGGAATGGTTGTTCATTTGGAAAAAAGATTAGGAATTTGTTTCATGGAAATTTCATATGTCCATTTCTCATTTCCCCGATTCAAAAGGCAACTTCATTAACCGTTCGTCCATAGCTTTGGACGTAACGAGACAAAGCGTTCTACTCATTCTCTACATCAATCTTGGTCATCTTTTTTAGCAAACTTGATGATCGAGTTGCCTCGGTTCAGAGGCGGGAGCCCGTTTAAAGATCCGTCGACGTGGTGCCACCTGGACGAGAAGACTGGAGATTCAGGAGATCGGAGCAGCCGCAACAAAGCATGGGATGATGGTTGAAGACCGAAGGACTCGGATCGTTCGGTATAACGTTTCTACCCACTTTGTAGTTTGTTAGTTTAGCTTTAATGGCAGATCCGGGTTATAGTACGCGATAGCGCCAGTTGTAAAAAGTTTTTGTTCCGCATTTGGCGTCTGTTAGACTGCCGGGGCGCTACCGTGGACTTACAGTGGTATCAAAGCCTCACCATTAAGCTTTACTAACTTGTGCTAACGTATTTAAAATATCGATCGAACAGATTTTCGAAAACTACATTTTTTCTGTACAAAGTTTCTGTCGATTTTAAATTTGGTCTAAAAATTATTTTGAGCATCACAGAAATTCGTGCAGGCTTTTAGTAGAACACTGGTGAAATTTGGACCATTGATCTCACTGTTCCACCGCGGATCCGCGGCCCAAACCAGGGTTTGGCCGCGGATCCGCCGCGAGATTGTGAGATCATGTAACCAAATTTCACCAGTATGTTCTACACAGTGAATTGTAGTTTCTGGAATATTTCTTTTGGGCCCATTTTTTCTTACTGTACAGCAGATGTTCGTGGGGCCCATTTCGGGAAATTTTGTCGATCGAAATTTTAAACTTGTTAGTATACAGTACTTACTTTATATCTTCGACAGGGAATGTCATTTGAGCGGTAAATTGCGTCTAATTGCTATAGCTCTTTTAGACGGATTTATGAACGTAACATTCGTGTTGATGTTCTGTGTTGTGCTGTAATATTGCGGATATGTCGTGGTGGATAGCAGTGTGCAATGGTAGTGCAGTTTGGATTTATTTGTACATTTGATATTGCGGGGCGAGCGTCCAACATGTGGACTGCCGTCACTGCCTGTTTGTATAATATTCTTTTGGGGCACAACCGGGTTGAGGTCGATGTACCCGTTGTACATATTTTTATTTCTGTACTAGGTTTATCCCGCGACGGAGTGCACGGATAGCCAGGTTCTGGAGGGCAACGGATCCGTATCTCATGGCTTTGAGAGGCAGAGGGGCCTCACTCTAGAATTGGCAGACTATTCGCCGCACTCGTAGGGGGTACAGGTTGACCCAAGGAGGGGTGCTCAAGTTGCCGGATTCCGTGAAGTGCCGGGTGGTCCATTCATTTTGCTGTAGGGGGCTGCCTCGCTTCAGGTTTTGGCGGGTAACTTGCCACACCCGTAGGGGTCTAGGTTTCATTGCACAGGCTATCCACACGACCAGGGGAACATCGGTTTTCAGTAGCAGCTCTGTGAAACCCGGGGATCCCAGATTATCTGTATTGTTCTGTGATGCTTATTACTTTTCTGTAATGTTGCATATTATCACGCCTGGAGCGATTATTGTATATTGGTATATATACTATTAGATATTGTATATGTTTTACACCCGCGCTAGTCCAGCCCCCGCTCTGTCATTAGTTAAGTAACCTAACGGGTGATGACGGGACCCAGTGGCGAATGCGGATGGCATATACGAACATTTTATTTTTCGTTCTTTTCTGGTGTGATTGCTTGATGGGACTGCATTGATTCTTATCAATGCAAGGATAAAACAAACCTATATTTGATGTTGTTGGAACAAATTTTAAAAGGTGTTATTACAAAGATGTTTACTTTCGTTTTGCATAGCGGTATTCATTTGGAATATCCTGCACCTCATTCGACGAGGCAGGGACTGATATCCCTTCACCGGGAGAGACCCCTTGGGCAGAAGTTTGCGTCAGGGTAATAACTTCAATATAGTCGATTACAAGTTGCTATGCATCGCGGTATTCAGTTAGAATATCCTGCACCTCATTCCATGAGGAAAGAGCCGAGGTCCCTTCACCGGGAGTGACCTCTTTAGCAAAGGTTTTCGCCACTATATTTTTATAAAAAGCTATCAGGTTCCTTCAACGAAATCAAGTTCATTACGTTAAAGGTTTTTTCGCCAAAGAACAGCCGTAGCTCTCCGTCGTATCTTATGGATGGTCAGTAGTATTCAAGCTATGTTTATTGGCTTTCGTCAAGGCATAGTGCTTGGTAGCTGCTGGGGTATTCATTTGTAGCATAGATAGATGTGTTGGTTTGGGACAGTCGTATTACCTTGTTGGCTTTCGTCAAGGGTATGTACGGGTGGGTTCAAATTAACCTTGGTCAATGACGGGAAGAACTTGACATGTGACTTATGATTTGTTGGCTTTCGTCAAGGTCATAAGAGCATGGGGCAAAAATCACATCGGGAGTTTCAAACATACAGGAAACTTGCTAGGCATGCGCATACCTTCTGGAGTGTGATAACTTGAGTGGCTTCCATCAAGTTATCATGCGATGATAGTTGGATCCCGATTCTCACTAATGAGTTGGTTTACTCTTCGGGTGATCCTGACTAATTCTTCTTTCAGCTTTGGAGGAGAATTTGAGATTACAGTGGGAGGTTTCTTGATTAGATAAAGTGATAACCATTCTGATCTAGGTTAGAGTGCACGCAGAGTGTTTCTTTTCTCTCTCTTTTTGGCAGTGACCTTTGACCGACCCTAGACTTTGACCCAGTGACCAAGTTGACCGAACCTTCTTAAAATACTGGCTTTTGGATTGTCTGAGTTGCATAAGTCATTGCCTCTCCTTCTTTTACCCTTTGTATTTCTCAGAACACCCCGTATTACTACGGACATCCACTTCCATTGGATAGATCCATCGTATGGTTATATGCGAACTCGGAGGGACTTCTTCGAGGATGGATCCAGGTTCAGGAGAAATAGAATAAGGTATTATTCAGTTGTCTTTTATTATCACCTTCTCTCAGGTTGCGAGGGCTCCTTAGTTTAGGAGAGTACACCTATTACGCTTATTGGATAGTCTTATTCCAAACCATAGGCTGGTGCCGAAAGGTAGGGAATGAGAAAACCAATTAGCCTAAGTAGGGTGTACAGAAGGTAATAACTAAAGACAAAATAAAGGGATTAGAAAGAGGGCAAAGTAAATTGCGACTGTTATTATTCACGACCAAACCGCGTACTTCATCACCACTCCTATTTCACCTTTGCTTTTTCCCCAGTTCAGGAGAAATAGAATATGGTATTATTCGGTAGTCTTTTATCATCACCTTCTCTCAAGTTGCGAGTACTCCTAGGATTAGGAGAATACACCTATTATGCTTACTGGATAGTCTTCTTCCAAACCATAGGCTGGTGCCGAACGGTAGGGAAGGAAGAAAACCATTTAGTCTAACGATGGTGTACAGAAGGTAACGACTAAAGACAAATAAAGGGATTTGGAGAGAAGGCAAAGAAATATACGGTTAAAGTCATGAATATGATTATGGAAGAGGCATTACAAGGAATACCAGGATACCCCTACGAAACATTATCATGTTTCAGTGCATTGTTAAAGGAAAACTGATTTCCCGATTACATACTTACTCCAGGGTATGTATTTACCAGGTTTCATTCTCATATCTGTATGGTTTTACAGATGATGAATGAGAGTAGGTTATTGGGAATAAGTTGATCATCCTCATTATATCGGAATTCGTTGAAATTGGTGATATTTGAGGAAGTCGCCTGGGTTTTTGCCGGACGGCATATATTTGGTTTTGAGTATCCGTTGTTGTGCACCAATTTCAAAATGATATATCTGTACGTTTATTTTTATAAAGTGAGATATAACTTTTTGAAATTATGTCCGTGACATTTACCTATATCAGTTGACGATTGGGTAAGGAGCATTGAACAACGGAGTAGTTCTTAACCATAAGTACAGTTTTCAACCTACGACGCACAGCGTTTGAGTTATTCAACTCAGAGGACTTATACAGAGTATTGTATGTTGTCCAGTGTCCATCAGGACAAAGGGGTTGGTCCTCGTACTATGTTCTGTTTACTTGTGACTTCTCTAGTTTTTAGACAAGTGTTTCGTAGAAATACAATGTCTAAGTTTTGAGAAGTTGTAGGTATAGGAATAAAGTAGAGAACCAGGTGTCGCAAGTATCGGGATTCTTCAAAGAGATTGAAGATGTAGATTCTTGTGATTGGTATTCAGATGATAGTAATGGTTTTGAGAAACTTGTTTCTCTTTCAGATTACTCATAATTGGATGGATTCCTAAGTTGAGTAATGCTGATTAGCCTCTCTCCATTAAGTTGATATGCACTTGAGACAGCTGCATGATTTGAATCTGGTTCTAATTAAATAAGTGCCAAAGTTTCTATATTGGATATAGAATGCTTAATATCTTAACGATGTTAAGCTAAGGGGAGTTGTCCAGCTTATGCTTAAAACCAGAAACTGGATAACTCAAGGCACGTTTCTGTAATGGCAGTTTGTGGGTTGACCCTGGCTTTGACGAGGGTTGATTTTCTACCATCTGGAAGATCAATAGTGATATTGTTCTTGACTCGCCATATTTTTAGTAAAATGGACTTTTTCAGAAAACAGTAGTGGGAGTATGCTAGAACTGGAAGTGATTCCAGAACCGCAAATGGTTATGTAAAATTTAATAGGACCTATATATTCAATCAGGTTTGACATTCCATTAGCTACTCCGCAGATATGGTGGGTAACCTCAGACACCCGAGAGGTACTCCGGTAGCCTCAAGGACGGTGACAGGGAGGTTCTTGTTTATCCAGACTTGACACTACTGTTGTTCCAGACTATGAGACCCGGCAGAAGGATATGTATAGCGTAGTTCTAAACTAGTTTTAGAAGTACACGTTTATATTATTCTGCCAGAGGGTTGTTGTGGTCAGTGGGAGCAGCGGAAGCATAGTGGGCAAGTACCTTATGTCTATTTATAGGCTTGAGCAAATATAGCGGAGATAAGATCATCTAATTTTGATGTGGCAGTCATGGGTTTGACTTCATCAGAATAGGGGATGGATCTGTTAAGAAGGTAGTAGGGTGTGATGTCATGGTATTTGGATGACATACACAGAGTAGGAAGTAAAATTTCTATACTACGATCGGTTGTATTGTGGTCGTCACACAGTTGTTTCTTCACACAGGATATGGATATAATATCAGACATTATGGTTACTAGATCTATGGTTTTAGATCTAGATTTGGGTAGTATCCCAATATGGGTACTATGACAGTATTCTAATAGTATTTTAGAATAGATGACTCCTGGTATGGTAGTGTACCTGCAGGTGATGGAGTCACCCTCTCTAAAGGTGTCTTACAGACTAAAGGGGAGAGGGATATGCATGATTGGCAGATCACTTGCTTAGGCAATTGAGTCAATCATGAGATGTCAAGTACCACACCAGATGTTGTTTTTGCACTAGATGCAATAAGTTTATATTAATCCAATCCTGAAGAAACATAAGGAAGCGGTTTTAGAACATAAGTGCATGTTCTACGGACTTGATGACGGCAGCCTCCTTCGGGAGACGGTTATCATTTCAGGCTTCCAAGATGATATGGATGACAGAGTGATTGTCAGAGTTATAGTTTTCCTTCTGACGAGGGACAGTATTATGGACAGATGGTCCAAGAGAATACTGTGGGAGGCATGGTACGCGTTACTGATTAGGTTCAGTTTTAGATACAGTCTAAGAAGTTTGGATTTGGAGTTCATTTATGAACTAGGTCCCATCAGATATCCAGACATATTCTAAGACAGGTATTACTTGATTCGGGAGATGGCTTTCTCCGTGAACTTGAGATTAAGAGAGACATATAAAGAAACATCAGGGCGGATCCACTCGCTAAGGCTATTTTTCAAACACAAGAGTTTTACAAACTACCTTTGTGAAACTGATTAGTAGAGAAGTTGGATGTTCGGTATCATACGGGCTGTGAGTATGCGACATCATAATGATTAGCCTTAAGTGTGTTAGTTGTATGTATGCCCTAGAGGCCAGTATTGTACAGATGATGTATATTATATTGGATGCTTGGACATATATAGAGATGACTTTCTTGCTCGATATGATAGTATGCTATCTGGTTACTCTTTATCTTAACATGTACACTTGTCTCTTTAAACTGCCTTATAGTTACATGTTGATAAAGCCCTTAGGATGTGTACTTGACTACCAGGACTATGATGCAGATCATACTAGTGGGGACATGGTAGTCCATAAGTACATCCTTCAAGGTCCCTAGTCGTGGGTGTATCGAGACAGGGCATCGATATACCAGTGTAGACTAGCGTATACGCTTCTCGACCCATGAGATGGGCGATGGATGATCCCATATCCATTGGTGTTTGACATCAGAGATGGTATACGGGTGCTCAGTGGAGACTGGGTACACTGGACGGACTCGCCGAGAACTCCCAGATGGTATTATACCTCACGTCAGATGGCAGTTCTCAGGTGACACTTGTACAGGTTAGTCTGTAGACCCGAGATCGTCATAGAGTCTTGTGTGATTCCCACTGTGCTTTGATCTCCACCTTACCACGTCCATGAGGGCATGCAAAACGGTGGTCTTTGGGTAAAGTCCCGAGTCACATGGAGGCAATGAGCGATAGGAGGGGTTTCGTCTCTCCCGGTATTGGGGGTTGATGTTGCGCAGTGCTCGATTGGCCGTAACAGGGAAGTCCCTGGCCAGGGCTGATCAGAGATTTGCTGGTAAGTGTTACCAGTAGTTTCTCGACCCGTTATGAGCCTCACATCGGCACGACTTATCGGTTATTGGGGTCTGACGTTTACCACCCCTAGACTTGATATGCGACATATCAGACGAACAGACCGGACTGTACGGTAAGTGTTACTGGTTGGATTCACAGGAGTGTGAGCGGGCTAGCTCGTCGATCTTCTGATCGCTCAATACCCGGATGGCCGTTACGTTTAGCAGACCGCTGGCGGCTTGTAGGTGCTTGATATGATCATCATCTGCTACCGGCGTATTGATGAGTCTTTAGAGTCCTACACAGAGGTTTCCTGGCTCAAGCGAAACGAAATAGGAGCGCATATGAGATATGTGCAGGACCGAGAATAATGCGTGTATGTGATACCGTATTTCATTCTCGCGATGGATGTATCGATTGGTTATATTCGATATAACCTAGATATCGAATCAAGGATTGATTCGATAAGCCGATACATAGGATACTAGTCGGTTATATGCGATATGACCGGATCGTTAAATCAAGTGTTGATTTATGATTTAATGTATAATTATATATTTGATATATTACTTTGCATTAACTAGTATTGGTTCACTTTAAATGGATTTTCTCACTTGATGTGCAAAAAGTATATGTGATATACTTTTGTGCACATTTTTGTATCATGTTTGATGATACTTGATAATGTGGTTAAGTGTAAAGGATTAAACCATGGTTAAGTGATGATTAGGGTTTTGGTTTTTCATTTATTTATTTGTTTATTTATTTGGAAAGGATTAAGTTAAGAATGGTGGCTTATTTTGGAGCTATGTTGAAGCTTCTTGAAGCTTTGACAAAGTCCACCATCCTTATCTCATCCTTAACCCTAACCATTCCAACTAACCTTAGTTTAATCTCTACACTTGACCATGGTCAAGATATGATAAGTATTCATATTAGTTTCATTTTTAAATAGAAGACTTATCATATTCTTTCATCTTCTCCTTCTTCTTCAAGAGAGAAACCTTGATGCCATCAATGGCAACTTGAGTTCTAGTGAGAGAAATCCAATTCTAAAGTGAACCAACCTCCTATTTCTTCACCCTCTACCTCTTGCCAAGTTGTTTTGGGTGTTTTCTTCACAAGTTTCACAACTTTGTGAAGTCGGAGCTTGAACTTGTGATGCCTCGACGTAGATCGTCTTTGACACGAAGCCGACGACCTAGCTCGTCCGTTTCTCCGATGAAGCCGACGACTGAGTTCGGGATTCATGATGGACAGCGAGAGGACACCCATGTGGAGCTAAGGAAGTGGAGAACCGGATCTACAAAGGTTGTAGCATCTAACTTTTAGTTAAGTAGTTAACTAGATTAACTTTTCGCCTAGATTTCTAGTCAACGATCCGTATTAGGGTTTCTCGGCACCCATAAAATTTGAAATTGGTATGGTTGATGCCTTGTGAGACCTCTATAGTGTGCCTAGGAACCCTACAGTGGTATCAGAGCCTAGCTAGAGCCTTAGGCGAAGTCATGACGGAGTTTGAAGTCCAAACGAACCCGAAACCCTAAAACCCATGAGCTCTCTGGACTTTTTCTAAAATCTGGGATTTTTCCATATTAAAAATGCTTAAAAAATACAGCAAAGAATTCTAAGAATTACGGTGCAAAAAGTTTCCCATGAACAGTACTTTCTGCGGCGGAACCGCGGCAGAAGCCTAGCTTCTGCGGCGGTTCCGCGGCTCTTTAGTGACGTCAGCCCTAAGTGTTTGTACAGTAATTCCTGTTTAATTATTCTGAGTTTTCTGGGAATTTTTAAATTGGCTCTTAAGTTGAGTGTTCTGGGGTTAAATTAGGAAACGATGTTTCGATCGGATTATCGAACCTTGTCTAAGTGTTTTTCCGGATAATTTTTTGAATTTGTTAAAAAGTTCGACCGGATATAAATACCCAACTTTTCCCCTGTCGGGAAATTTCCAAGTGTTGGATTTTTCCGTAGTTTAACGACGTTCTAAGTAGTGCAAGTAACGCGATGGACCCTCTAGAAGACAACAAACCTTAACTCGATTATGTGACCGTTTTGAACTGCCCTTTGAACCTTCGGGTTTGGGGCAGTACGGCGTGCCACATGTGAGGCGTTGGCTTGACCCTTCTACGGCTGGACCGTTGGTACTGAGGCACGAACTGAATGTTGCTAGACTTATTTCATGTGTTGAGCTGTATCGGGAAAACTTGGGTATTCGACTGTTCGATCGGAAAGTTTAACATTTTCTGTTTATCTGGAATGTGATACAATAATTGGAATTCACAAACAGTTATGTGATAACTGAATGAATGTTATAAATCTAGCAGTTTAGTTTCACTTGATATTGAGAAGAGTTTTCGATAATGAGACTAAAATGCGGGGTTTATAACTGTTAGGCATGTGATGTCTAAGTATTTCATTTGATTAGGCATGCGATGTCTAAAGAAGTTGCGGATTCCAATTGTTGTAGTTTTACACTTTCTTTTCTGTGACCGTAAGTGTAATATGTGATATCGCCGGTTTCGTTGCTATATGTCAACGACAATTGGGATGCGCATATTTACTTACGTTGATGACATGTGATGTTATGTGTTGCTGGATATGTTATATTGGATTGTCGTGTTTGAATAGCCGGGGGTTTTTATGTGAGATAAGTGTTTTTCATTTTCATTCATGTAAAAACTTGTATGTAATATTCTTTTATTTGGGACACTTCCAGGTAGCGGAAGTTGTCACCTTTTGTATATTATTTACTTTTCCGCATTAGGATAGACCCAAGGAGGGGAGCACAAGTAACCGGGTTCTGGGGTCCAGTGGGAGACCAACTCGAGGAGTCGAGTCCGGGTCTCCTAACCCTAGAATTGGCAAGGTTGCTTGCCGCTCTCGTAGGGGTCTAGGGGTGTGGGATTGGCTATTCATCACGACCGTGGAATCCGTGTTTTATTCTGGCTCGTATTGAAAACACGGACGTCCTAGTATATCCAATATTTCATATGTTACTTCTGCTGCTTTATCTGTGATGTGATCATGTGATGTTCTGTGATAGATAAGTATATAGTATATATAATATATTATATAGACGTTACTTATGTTTTACACCCGCGCTAGCCCTGCCCTGCTCTGTCGTTAGTTACCTAACCTAACGATGCACGAGGGGACATCGAGGCGAATGCGGATGGCATAAGTGTACGTCGTATTTATCTGTGATGTTTAGGTATTTAAATGACGGGACTTCATTAATGAGATTAATGAAAGAAAATAAACCTAAGATGTTGTAGAATCAAATTTTAAACAAAACATGTAGCTACAGTTCTTGCTTTGCATAGCGGTATATATGATATACCCTGCACCTTATTCGATGAGGAAAGGACCGAGATCCCTTCACCGGGAGTGACTCCTTTAGCAGTAACTGGCAGATGCTACACACTCGGTTTGGCTTTGATTGCTTTTAAGAGTTTTTGCTTTGCACAGTGATTTATATGATATATCCCGCACCTCATTCGACGAGGAAAGGGCCGACGATCCCTTCACCGGGAGTGACCCTTTAGCAAAACTGGAAAAACCTCAAAATCACTCCATTTCAAAACTTCATTTGATTCTACAACGATATCAAGTTCAATACGCTCATGGTTTTATGAAAACCTGCGTAGCCCTCCGTCATTTCAGATAAGTACTAATTAGTATTCGTGCTACGGTAGTTTGGCCTCCGTCAAGGCGTAGTGTACGGTAGCTAACTAGTGCTTATCTGCTAGCATATGATGCGATTGGATTAGGGTATTCGTACGGCGTTGTTTGGCCTCCGTCAAGGGTCGTGCGGGTGGGTTTAATTCAATCAGGAAATGACGGGTTGAACTTGACTAGCGGACTATGGGTTGTTTGGCCTCCGTCAAGGTCATAGGACGCTAGGGGTAAAATATTATCGGGAATTTCAAGTGTTGAAATTTGCAATGAGATTGCATACCTTCTATGAGATAGTTGGATCCCGATACCCACTGTGAGTAAGAGTTACTCCTGGGAGAGTTTTGCACATTGCAATTAGCCGATCAAGTAGGTGTCTAGAAAGGTGTTAACGAGGTTACGCCTCTGGGAAAACAAGGTTTACATTAAATAGGTTCGTGCGAAAGCACGGGGGACCTCCCTCAAAGTACCGACACTGGCCTGGCTGAAAGATTGGCGAACTTGTAGTGTGTAATTAATCCCGGCTAGTCTTTCCTTTTAGGGTTTGAAGGAAGATTTGATAAAAAGCAGTGGGAGCCATCCTGATTAGATAAGATAATAACCAATCTGATCTTGCACGAGCTTACGCTAAAGTGTTTTCTTCTCTCTCTCTCCAGGTAGCGACCATTTCATGCCCTAATGAAGATAATAATATGGATGTATTGACCGAACCCGCATGTTATACTGTGCAGGGGAACGTTGAACCCGTTCTATCTTATAAGTGTTATAAGAATGAACAGGAAACAGGAGAATATCTGGATTCTCACACCACCCAAAAGGAGAACATGCATGTTGATGCATCATCTTCGGGTGTGTTTGTCATTGAGAACTGTTTCTCAGTTCACCCTACGTCCTGGGTATTAGATACCGGATCAGGATCCCACATATGTAAGATGTTACATGGGCTGAGGAAAGGTAGAGAACTGGGAAAAGGTGATCATTCCGTTCAAGTAGGGAATGGGGCAAATGTTGCAGCCAAAGCAGTTGGCGAATATCACCTAGTATTACCAAGTGGTGATACACTGATTCTAAATGAATGCTATTATATACCGAACATGATGTGCAACATTATATCAGTTTCTTTATTAAGTAAAGAAGGATATAATTTTGTAGTAAAGGATAATGTTATGAACATATTCCTAGATCAAAAGTTGATTGCATCAGGCTCGTTACATAATGGCATATTCATTTTAAATCAAAATACAGTCCTCAATTTACAAAACACACACAAGAGGAAGAGTTCTGAACTGAACGAATCCTTCTTGTGGCATTGTAGACTGGGTCACATCAATGCGACACGACTAGCTAAGTTGCATAAGGATGGATATTTAAATCCGTTTGAATTTTCATCTTATGACACTTGCCAGCCATATCTCAAAGGCAAGATGACCAAAACTCCATTTACAGGACACGGAGAAAGAGTTACCGAACTCTTGGGACTAATACATAGTGATGTATGCGGTCCCATGTCTACACATGCCAGGGATGGTTCTTCGTACTTCATTACATTCACTGACGATCTCTCTAGATTCGGATATGTGTTCCTGATGAAACACAAATCAGAAGCTTTTGAGGAATTTAGAGAATATAAACAAGAAGTAGAGAACCATACGGGCAAAAGTATTAAGATCCTTCGATCTGATCGAGGAGGAGAATACTTAAGTAACGAATTCAGAGATTATCTAAAAGAGAATGGGATTCTCTCTCAGCTTACTCCTCCTTATACACCACAGCACAACGGTGTATTGGAGCGGAGAAATCGCACCCTATTAGATATGGTGCGCTCTATGATGAGTACAGCTGAGTTACCTATTTCCTTCTGGGGATATGCACTGGAAACTGCTGCATACCTACTGAATAGAGTTCCGACCAAATCAGTGCCTACCACTCCATATGAGATATGGAATGGCAAGAGACCATGTCTTAATTTTATTCAGATATGGGGTTGTCCGGCCTATGTTAAAACACAAAATCCGGACAAGCTCGAGGCAAGGTCTGTTTTATGTAAGTTTGTTGGATATCCTAAACATTCGCGAGGGTATATCTTCTACCACTCTGAGGAACAAAAAGTGTTTGTTTCTCGACATGCCACTTTCTTAGAAAAAAGTTTTCTTATGAATCAGATAAGTGGCATTGAGGTAGAACTGGAAGAGGTTCCAGCGACACAAACTATAACAGAAGACTTGGTAGAACCAGAGAATTCAGTAGAACTCGATGAACCCCAGCCTCTCCGCCGATCTAGTAGGGTTTCTCGTCCACCAGAGAGATACTACGGTTTTCTCATTGACGGTGGAAGCGAGGATTGCATCATGGAGGATGATGACCCAACTAGCTTCGAGCAGGCCATCACGAGTAGGGACTCAGTGAAATGGCTAGATGCTATGCGGTCCGAGATGGAATCCATGTACACCAACAAAGTATGGACTTTGGACGTTGCTCCTGAAGGGGTAAAACCCATTGGCAGCAAGTGGATCTTCAAGAAGAAACTTGGTGTAAATGGAAAAGTGGAGACTTTCAAAGCTAGACTTGTTGCAAAAGGTTTTCGCCAAAGACCAGGTGTGGACTATGACGAAACCTTTTCTCCAGTGGCTATGCTTAAATCCATCCGGATCATGCTTGCCATCGCTGCATATCATGACTACGAAATCTGGCAAATGGATGTTAAGACCGCCTTTCTAAATGGTGATTTAGAAGAGTGCGTGTACATGACTCAGCCAGAGGGCTTCGTAGACAGTGGGAGCAGCGGGAAGGTGTGCAAGCTGCTTAAATCCATTTATGGATTAAAGCAAGCATCGCGGAGTTGGAACATCTGCTTTGACGTCGTTATCGAAGAGTTTGATTTCGTCAAAAATCCAGATGAACCTTGTATCTACAAGAAGGTGGCAGAGAGTAAGGTTGTATTCCTCGTATTGTACGTGGACGACATACTCTTGATAGGAAATGATATTCCTATGCTGCAATCGGTCAAGCTCTTCTTATCACAAAGATTCTCAATGAAAGATCTTGGTGATGCCTCCTGCATATTGGGAATCAGGATCTATAGAGATAGATCCAAACGGATATTGGGATTGTCCCAATCCAGGTACATTGACACCATACTAAAGAGGTTTAGTATGGAAGAATCCAAGCGTGAGAACTAGCCCACGATCTCTGGACTCACTCTCTCCAAAGAGATGTCTCCCAAGACTGATTTGGAAAGAGATCGCATGCAAGGGATACCCTATGCTTCGGCAGTAGGCTCTATCATGTATGCGATGCTATGTACCAGACCCGATGTTGCATACTCACTAAGTGTAGTAAGTTGGTATCAAGCAGATCCTGGAGAGAGTCACTGGACAGCTGTGAAGAACATTCTCAAGTACTTGCGAAGGACTAGAGATATGTTCTTGGTGTATGGTAACGGAGAACTCCAAGTGGAGTCCTTTACCGATTCGAGCTTCCAGAGTGATAAGGACGACTCTAAGTCGGAGTCGGGCTTTGTCTTTACCCTTTACGGAGGGGCGGTTAGCTGGAAGAGTTCCAAGCAGGAAACCGTGGCGGACTCGACGATGGAGGCTGAATACATCGCTGCCAACGATGCTGCCAAAGAGGCTGTCTGGATCAAGAAGTTCATTTCTGAACTTGGAGTGGTTCCATCCATTGAGCATCCAATACCTTTGTATTGCGATAACAATGGAGCGGTGGCTTTGGCCAAGGAACCCAGGTCCCATCAGCGATCCAGGCATATTCTGAGGCGGTATCACCTGATCCGGGAGATAGTTGATCGCCGGGAGATCGAGGTTAGGAGGGTTGACACGAAGAATAACACGGCGGATCCACTCACGAAGGCCATTCCCCAGATACAGTTTGAGAGACTCTTCGGGATGCTCGGTATGCGATACTACAGCAGCTGGCCCTAGTGCAAGTGGGAGATTGTTAGTTGTATGTATGCCCTAGAGGCCAGTATTGTACAGATGATGTATATTATATTGGATGCTTGGACATATATAGAGATGAATTTCTTGCTCGATATGATAGTATGCTATCTGGTTACTCTTTATCTTAACATGTACACTTGTCTCTTTAAACTGTCTTATAGTTACATGTTGATAAAGCCCTTAGGATGTGTACTTGACTACCTGGACTATGATGCAGATCATAATAGTGGGGACATGGTAGTCCATAAGTACATCCTTCAAGGTCCCTAGTCATGGGTGTATCGAGACAGGGGATCGATATACCAGTGTAGACTAGCGTATACGCTTCTCGACCCATGAGATGGGCGATGGATGATCCCATATCCATTGGTGTTTGACATCAGAGATGGTATATGGGTGCTCAGTGGAGACTGGGTACACTGGACGGACTCGCCGAGAACTCCCAGATGGTATTATACCTCACGTCAGATGGCAGTTCTCAGGTGACACTTGTACAGGTTAGTCTGTAGACCCGAGATCGTCATAGAGTCTTGTGTGATTCCCACTGTGCTTTGATCTCTACCTTACCACGTCCATGAGGGCGTGCAAAACGGTGGTCTTTGGGTACAGTCCCGAGTCACATGGAGGCAATGAGTGATAGGAGGGGTTTCGTCTCTCCCGGTATTGGGGGTTGATGTTGCGCAGTGCTCGATTGGCCGTAACAGGGAAGTCCCTGGCCAGGGCTGATCAGAGATTTGCTGGTAAGTGTTACCAGTAGTTTCTCGACCCGTTATGAGCCTCACATCGGCACGACTTATCGGTTATTGGGGTCTGACGTTTACCACCCCTAGACTTGATATGCGACATATCAGACGAACAGACCGGACTGTACGGTAAGTGTTACTGGTTGGATTCACAGGAGTGTGAGCGGGCTAGCTCGTCGATCTTCTGATCGCTCAATACCCGGATGGCCGTTACGTTTAGCAGACCGCTGGCGGCTTGTGGGTGCTTGATATGATCATCATCTGCTACCGGCGTATTGATGAGTCTTTAGAGTCCTACACAGAGGTTTCCTGGCTCAAGCGAAACGAAATAGGAGCGCATATGAGATATGTGCAGGACCGAGAATAATGCATGTATGTGATACCGTATTCCATTCTCGCGATGGATGTATCGATTGGTTATATTCGATATAACCTAGATATCGAATCAAGGATTGATTCGATAAGCCGATATATAGGATACTAGTCGGTTATATGCGATATGACCGGATCGTTAAATCAAGTGTTGATTTAATGATTTAATGTATAATTATATATTTGATATATTACTTTGCATTAACTAGTATTGGTTCACTTTAAATGGATTTTCTCACTTGATGTGCAAAAAGTATATGTGATATACTTTTGTGCACATTTTTGTATCATGTTTGTGTTAGTTATATGTATGCCCTAGAGGCCATTACTGTACATAGGATGTATATAGTAGTGGATGCTGGGACGTATATAGGAAGGACTTTCTTTCTCGACATGATAGTATGCTATCTTGTTACACTTTACCTTAACGTGTATACTGATTGTCTCTCTGTTACATGTTGGTAAAGCCCTTAGGATGTGTGCTTGACTACCTGGACTATGATGCGGATCATACTAGTGGGGACATGGTAGTCCATAAGTACATCCTTCAAAGTCCCTAGTCGTGGGTGTATCGAGACGGGGCATCGATATACCAGAATAGACTAGCGTATACCTTCTCGACCCATACAGATGGGCGATGGATGATCCCATATCCATTGGTGTTTGACATCAGAGATGATGTACGGGTGCTCAGTAGAGACTGGGTACACTGGACGGACTCGCCGAGAACTCCCAGATGGTATTATACCTCACGTCAGATGGCAGTTCTCTGGTGACACTGGTACAGAGTAGTCTGTTGACCCGAGATCGTCATAGAGTCTTGTGTGGTTCCCACTGTGCTTTGATTTCCATCTTACCACGTCCAAGAGGGTGTGCAAAACGGTGGTTTTTGGGTACAGTCCCGAGTCACATGGAGGCAATGAGCGATAGGAGGGGATTCGTCTCTCCCGGTATAGGGGGTTGATGTTGCGCTGTGTTCGATTGGCTATAACAGGAAATCCCTGGCCAGGGTTGCTGAGATTTACTGGTAAGTGTTACCAGTAGTTTCTCGATTAGTTATAGACCTCATATCGACATGACTTATCGAGCTATTGGGGTCTGACGTTTACCACCCCTAGGCGAGATATGCGACATATCAGACGATCAGACCGGACTGTACGGTAGTGTTACTGGTTGGATTCACTGGAGTGTGAGCGGGCTTGCTCGTCGATCTTCAGATCGCTCAATACCCGGGTGGCCGTTACGTTTAGCAGACCGCTTGCGGCTTGTGGATGTTTGATATGATCATCATCTGCTGCCGGCGTATTGACGAGTCTTTAGAGTCCTACACAGAGGTTTCCTGGCTCAAGCGAAACGAAATAGGAGTGCATATGAGATATGTGCGGGACCGAGAATGATACCAGTATGTGATACTGTATTCTATTCTCGCGATGTAACATTGATCGGTTATATGCGATATAGCCGGGTTATCGGATCAAGTGTTGATTCGATAAGTTGTTACTGAAGATACCAG
Organism: Agapanthus africanus; assembly: GCA_030015575.1. NCBI lineage: Eukaryota > Viridiplantae > Streptophyta > Magnoliopsida > Asparagales > Amaryllidaceae > Agapanthus > Agapanthus africanus. The sequence continues at coordinate 432,972,530 of JASDDO010000001.1, read as the reverse complement.
TCGGTTATGTGCGACATGACCGGATCATTGAATCAAGTGTTGATTTAGTGATTTAATGCATAATTGTATATTTGATATATTACTTTGCATTAACTAGTATCGGTTCACTTTGAATGGATTTTCTCACTCGGGTGTGCGCATTGCATATGCGATATGATTTTTGTGCACTTGATTGTATCATGTTTGATGATACATATCTTTTTTGTTAAGTGTAATGAATTAAACCTAGGTTAAGTAAATGATTTGGGTTTTCTTTTATTCATTCATTTATCTTTTCATTTGCATTTAAAAGATAAATGAGAAAAAAAGGCAAAAGAGATAAGATGGTGGCTTTCTTTGTTCTTATTATGAAGCTTCATGAAGACTTTGACTTTTGTAACCATTTTGTCTCATGCTTAACCCTAACCATTTCACTTAACCTTGGTTCACTCTCTACACTTAACCATGGTAAAGATTATGATAAGAATGCTTTTATTATTCTTATTAAAAAAACTTATCATAACTTTCTTCTTCTTCTTCTTCATCTTCTTCTTTGAAGAAGCTTGAGGTCATCAATGGTGGATTGATGATTTGAGTGAGAAATCCAATTCTAAAGTCTACCCACTTCCTATTTCTTCATCCTCTACCTCTTGCCAAGTAGTAGAGTGTGTTTCCTTCACAAGTTTCTTGACTTGGTGAAGTGAGAGCTTGATCTTGCGATGCTTCGACGTAGATCATCTTCGGCATGGACATCGACGACCTAGCTCGCTTATTCTCCGATGAAGTCGACGCTAGAGCCCGGATTCTTTTTGGACAGCGGAGAGGACTTCGTTGCGGAGCTATGGAGGTGGAGCACCGGATCTACAAAGGTTGTATTTCCGATTCTCATAGTTAAATGTTAACTAGTTAGTTTTTTCGCCTAGTTTTCTAGCAAACGATCCGTAGTCGGGTCTCTCGGCACCTAGATTTTTTGAATTTGGCATGTTCGATGCCTTGTGAGACCTCACTAGTGTGCCTAGGAACCCTACAGTGGTATCAGAGCCTAGCTAGAGCCTTAGGCGAAGTCTAGACGGAATTTGAAACCCGATCGAACCCGAAACCCCAAATCAAAATTGCTCTCTGGAAATTTTCTAAAATCGTGGATTTTTCCAAATTAAAAATTGCTAAAAAATTCAGCAGGGAAAAATAAGAATTACGGTGCAAAATGTTTCCGGTGAACAGTAAATTTAGCGGCGGATCCGCGGCCGAAGCATGGCTTCTGCGGCGGATCAGCGGCCCCTTGATGACGTCAGCCCTGTTCCTTTGCACAGTAATTCCTAGTTCAAAGAGCTGAGTTTTCTGGGAATTTTTAATATTTATTCAAGAGTTGAATTTTTCTGCTGTGTTTTTGGGGATTCGGTGTTTCGATCGGAGTATCAAATTTTGTCTGTGTGGCTTTCCGGATAAATTTTAGAATATGTTAAAAAGTTCGACCGGATATAAATACCCAATTTTTCCCTTGTCGGGAAATTTCCAAGTGTTGGATTTTTCCGTAGTTTAACGACGTTCTAAGTAGTGCAAGTAACGCGATGGTCCCTCTAGAAGACAACAAACCTTAACTCGATTATGTGACCGTCTTGAACTGCCCTTTGAACCTTCGGGTTTGGGGCAGTACGGCGTGCCACATGTGAGGCGTTGGCTTGACCCTTCTACGGCTGGACCGTCGGTACTGAGGCACGAACTGAATGTTGTTAGACTTATTTCATGTGTTGATCTGTATCGGGAAAACTTGGGTGTTCGAATGTTCAATCGGAAAGTTTAACATTTTCTAATTATCTGGAATGGGATACAATAATTGGAATTCACAATAGTTATGAGATAACTGAATGAATATTATAAACGTAGCAGTTTAGTCTCACTTGATCGATTGCCACGGAATTTTGATGTGATCAAAAGTCCGTCGCAATCACGTAGCGTACGCGGATACTCGCCGGGTAAACTTATTAGACAGCTACATCCCTTAGCCCCGACCAAGTGACTGTAGGAGAACCCCGTCGCCGAAAGCATCTGTTCGGGTGCTCGCGGCAGCGGTGTTCCGCCTTGGTGCACTTTGTCGACGGCGTCGGGGGTGCGGCCGCCTACTGAAGTTTGCGACGAGCATTCGATCAGGATGTCGGGAATCTTGTTGAATTGCCCGACTTGATATTGAAAAGTGTTTTCGATTTTGAGACTAAAATGCGGGGTTTATAATTGTTAGGCATGCGATGTCTAAGTAATTCATTTGGTCAGGCATGCGATGTCTGAGGTGGTTGCGGATTCCAACTGTTGTAGTTTTACACTTTCTTTTCTGTGACCGTAAGTGTAATATGTGATATCGCCGGTTTCGTTGCTATATGTCAACGACAATTGGGATGGACATATTTACTTACGTTGATGACATGTGATGTTATGTGTTGCTGGATATGTTATATTGGATCGTCGTGTTTGAATAGCCGGAGGTTTTTATGTGAGATGAGTGTTTTTCATTTTCATTCATGTAAAAACTTGTATGTAATATTCTTTTATTTGGGGCGCTTCCAGGTTGCGGAAGTTGTCACCGTTTGTATATTATTTACTTTTCCGCACTAGGATAGACCCAAGGAGGAGAGCACAAGTAACCGGGTTCTGGGGTCCAGTGGGAGACCAACTCGAGGAGTCGAGTCCGGGTCTCCTAACTCCAGAATTGGTAGGGTTGCTTGCCGCTCTCGTAGGGGTCTAGGGGTGTGGGTTTGGCTATTCATCACGACCGTGGAATCCGTGTTTTATACTGGCTCGTATTGAAAACACGGACGTCCTAGTATATCCAATATTTCATATGTTTCTTCTGCTGCGATATCTGTGATGTGATCATATGATGTTCTGTGATAGATACAGCATATAGTATATATAATATATTATATAGACGTTACTTATGTTTTACACCCGTGCTAGCCCTGCCCTGCTCTGCCGTTAGTTACCTAACCTAACGGTGCATGAGGGGACATCGAGGCGAATGCGGATGGCATAAGTGTACGTCGTATTTATCTGTGATGTTTAGGTACATAATTGATGGGACTTCATTAATGTGATTAATGAAATAAAAAGAAACCTAAGATGTTGTAGAATCGAATTTCAAAATAAAACAGGTAGCTACAGTTCTTGCTTTGCACAGCGATATATGTGATATATCCTGCACCTTATTCGATGAGGAAAGGACCGAGATCCCTTCACCGGGAGTGACTCCTTTAGCAATAACTGGCAGATGCTACACACTCGGTTTGTCTTTTTGATTGCTTTTAAGTGTTTTTGCTTTGCACAGTGATATATGTGATATATCCCGCACCTCATTCGACGAAGAAAGGACCGACGATCCCTTCACCGGGAGTGACTCCTTTAGCAAAACTAGAAAAGCCTCAAAAGCACTCCATTTTAAAATCATTTGATTCTACAACGATATCAAGTTCATTACGCAATAGGTTTTCAGAAAAACCTGTCGTAGCCCTCCGTCATTTCAGATAAGTAGTAGTTAGTATTCGTGCTGCGTTTGTTGGCCTTTGTCAAGGCGCAGTGTGCGGTAGCTAACTGGTGCTTATCTGCTTATGCATATGATGCAGATTGAGTTAGGGTAGTCGTGCGACCTTGTTGGCCTTTGTCAAGGGCCGTGCGGGTGGGTTTAATTCAATCAGGAAATGACGGGTTGAACTTGACTAGCATCCTATGGTTTGTTGGCCTTTGTCAAGGTCATAGGAGGTTAGGGGCAAAATATTATCGGGAATTTCAAGTGTTGAAATTTGCAATGAGATTGCATACCTTCTATGAGATAGTTGGATCCCGATACCCGCTGCGAGTAAGTGTTACTCCTGGGAGAGTTTTACACATTACAATTAGCCGATCAAGTAGGTGTCTAGAAAGGTGTCAACGAGGTTACGCCTCTGGGAAAACGAGGTTTACATTAATTAGGTTCGTGCGAAAGCACGGGGGACCTCCCTCAAAGTACCGACACTGGCCTGGCTGAAAGATTGGCGAACTTGTAGTGTGTAATTAATCCCGGCTAGTCTTTCCTTTTAGGGTTTGAAGGAAGATTTGATAAAAAGCAGTGGGAGCCATCCTGATTAGATAAAATAATAACCAATCTATTCTTGCAAGAGCACACGCTGAGTGTTTTCTTCTCTCTCTCTCCAGGTAGCGACCATATCACGCCTTAATCAAGATAATAATACGGAATATTGACCGAACCCTCTTGTTATACTGAGCTGGGGAACGTTGGTCCCGCTCCAACTTATAATTGTTATAAGACAGAGCAGGAAATTGGGGATTACCAGAATTCCCGTGCCGCCCAAATGAAGAGAGTGCATGCTGATGCATCATCTTCGGGCGTGTTCATTACAGAGAACTGTTTCTCAGTATCCTTTACGTCCTGGGTATGTGATACCAGATCAGGACCCCAGATATGTAATCTGTTACATAGGGCTGCAGAAAGGTAGAGAACTGAGAACGGGTGATAAGTTTCATGAGGCAGAAAACGGGGCAAGTGTTGCAGCCAAGTCTGTTGGTCACTGTCACCCTGTATTACCAATACATTGATTCTGAACGAATGTTATTAGATACCGAACCTGATATACAAAATCATATCAGTCTCTTTATTAGTAAAGAAAGGATATAATTTGTATTGTTGGATAATGTTTTGAACATTTCCTATATCAAAAGTTGATCGGTTCAGGCACGTTATCTAAAAGCATTGACGTTCTAAATCAAACTACAGTTCTTTAGTATACAGAACACACACAAGAGGAAGAGTTCAGAAATGAACGGATCCTTCTTGAGGCATTGTAGACTAGGTCATATCAATGCGACCCGACTAGCTAAGTTACATAAAGATGGATATTTAAATCAGTTTGAATTTACATCTTGTGAAACTTGCCAGTCATGTCACAAAGATAAGATGACCATAGCTCCGTTTATTGGAAACAGAGAAAGAGTTAATGAACTCTTGGGATTGATACATGTTGATGTATGTAGGTCCCCTGTCTACACATGCCAGGACCGGTTCTTTATACTTCATTACATTCTCTGATAATCTCTCAAGATTCAGACATACGTTCCTGTTGAAACATAAGTCCGAACCTTTTGAGATATTCACAGAATATAAGTTAGAAGTAGAGAACCAATACGGGTATAAGTATTATATCCTATGATGAGATCAAGGAGGAGAATACTTGAGCACGGAAATACTGGACTAGTCTAAAGGAGAATGAGATTCTCTCTCAGCATTACTCCTCCGTATACACCATAGCACGATGGTATATCGGGGCGGAGCAATAACACCCTATATGATAAGGTGTGCTCTATGATGAGTACTACTGAGTTACCTATTTCCTTTTGGGAGTTATGCACTTGAGAAGCTGCATACCTATTGAATAGGGTTCCAATCAAATCAGTTGCCTACCGCTTCATATGTGATATGGAAAGGGAAGAGCCCATATCTTAAGTTGGTTAAGATTTGGGGTTGTCTGGCCTATGTCTAAAAGCAAAATCCGGACAAGCTCGAGGCAAGGTCTGTTATGTAGAACTGGAAAAGTTCCAGCTATACGAACTACAGCAGATGATTTGATAGAACCAAGGGATTCAGTAGATACCAACGAACCTCAGCCTCTCCGCCGATCTAGTAGGGTTCCTCACCCACCTGAGAGATACTTTGGTTTCTCTATGACAGTGGGAGCGAGGATTGCATCATGAGATGATGACCCAACTAGTTTCGAGCAGGCCATCGAGAGTAAGACTCTGTAAGAATGGCTGGATGTTTAGTGATCTGAGATGGAATCCTTATACAACAACAAAGTATGGACTTTGGTTGCTATATCTGAAGGGTTAAATCCCCATCAGGAGCAAGTATATCTTGAGAAGATTACTTGGTGTACATGGAAAAGTTGAGACTTTCAAAGCTAGACTTGTTAAGGGTTTTCGTCATCGACCAGGCGTGGATAATGATGAAACCTTTTCCAGTACCTATGCTTAAGTCCATCCAGATACTACTTGCCACGGCTACATACCATGACTACGATATCTGGCGGTTGGGTGTCATGACTGCTTTTCTAAATGATATTTTAGAAGAACGCGTCTATAAGTACACAGCCAGAGGGCCTCGTAGACAGTGGGAGCAGCGGAAACGTGTCCAAGATGCTTTATAGGATAAAGCAGGCATCGCGGAGTTGGAACATCTGTTTTGATGGAGTAGTCAAAGAAGTTGACATCATCAAAATGGTAGATGAACTTTGTATAAACAAAAAGGTAGTAGGGAGTATGGTGACGATCCTCGTAGAGTACGTGGATGACATACTCTTGATAGGGAAGGAGTTTCCTATGCTACGCTCGGTCGATCTCCGCTTATCACATGGATTCTCCATATAGGATCAAAATGATACCTCCTAAATCCTGGATTTTGGATCTATGAGATGGATCTAATTTGATATTAGGATACTCACTAGCTATAGTATGAGATGGTATCAGTTGATCCTGGGGAGAATCACTGGAAGGGTTCCAGGGTGATAAAGACGACTGAATGTCAGTCGCAGGCATTGTCTTTACCCTCAGTAAAGGGACGGTATGTTGGAAAAGTTCCAAGCTAGATACCGTGACATACTAGACGATAAAGGCTGGATACATCGCTACTCAAGATGCTACCAAAGAGGCTGTTTGGGTGTATAATGGTTCATGAGATGAACTATGTTCCTACCATTGTGTGACAATGGAGTTGTGGCTTATGCCAAGGAACGCCGGTCCCATCAGTGATCCAGACATATTCTAAGGCAGTATCACTTGATCATGGAGATGGTTGATCTCCAGGGAGATCGAGGTTAGGAGAGTAGACTCAGAGGATAACACAGCGGATCCACTCACGAAAGGCCTATTCCCAGAGAGAGACTTTTATGGGATGGTTGAGTATGAGATACTACAACCACTGCTACAGATGGCCCTAGTGCAAGTGGGAGATTGTTAGTTATATGTATGCCCTAGAGGCCATTACTGTACATAGGATGTATATAGTAGTGGATGCTGGGACGTATATAGGAAGGACTTTCTTTCTCGACATGATAGTATGCTATCTGGTTACACTTTACCTTAACGTGTATACTGATTGTCTCTCTGTTACATGTTGGTAAAGCCCTTAGGATGTGTGCTTGACTACCTGGACTATGATGCGGATCATACTAGTGGGGACATGGTAGTCCATAAGTACATCCTTCAAAGTCCCTAGTCGTGGGTGTATCGAGACGGGGCATCGATATACCAGAGTAGACTAGCGTATACCTTCTCGACCCATACAGATGGGCGATGGATGATCCCATATCCATTGGTGTTTGACATCAGAGATGATGTACGGGTGCTCAGTAGAGACTGGGTACACTGGACGGACTCGCCGAGAACTCCCAGATGGTATTATACCTCACGTCAGATGGCAGTTCTCTGGTGACACTGGTACAGAGTAGTCTGTTGACCCGAGATCGTCATAGAGTCTTGTGTGGTTCCCACTGTGCTTTGATTTCCATCTTACCACGTCCAAGAGGGCGTGCAAAACGGTGGTTTTTGGGTACAGTCCCGAGTCACATGGAGGCAATGAGCGATAGGAGGGGATTCGTCTCTCCCGGTATAGGGGGTTGATGTTGCGCTGTGTTCGATTGGCTATAACAGGAAATCCCTGGCCAGGGTTGCTGAGATTTACTGGTAAGTGTTACCAGTAGTTTCTCGAATAGTTATAGACCTCATATCGACACGACTTATCGAGCTATTGGGGTCTGACGTTTACCACCCCTAGGCGAGATATGCGACATATCAGACGATCATACCGGACTGTACGGTAGTGTTACTGGTTGGAATCACTGGAGTGTGAGCGGGCTTGCTCGTCGATCTTCAGATCGCTCAATACCCGGGTGGCCGTTACGTTTAGCAGACCGCTTGCGGCTTGTGGATGTTTGATATGATCATCATCTGCTGCCGGCGTATTGACGAGTCTTTAGAGTCCTACACAGAGGTTTCCTGGCTCAAGCGAAACGAAATAGGAGTGCATATGAGATATGTGCGGGACCGAGAATGATACCAGTATGTGATACTGTATTCGATTCTCGCGATGTAACATTGATCGGTTATATGCGATATAGCCGGGTTATCGGATCAAGTGTTGATTCGATAAGTTGTTACTGAAGATACCAGTCGGTTATGTGCGACATGACCGGATCATTGAATCAAGTGTTGATTTAGTGATTTAATGCATAATTTTATATTTGATATATTACTTTGCATTAACTAGTATCGGTTCACTTTGAATGGATTTTCTCACTCGGGTGTGCGCATTGCATATGCGATATGATTTTTGTGCACTTGATTGTATCATGTTTGATGATACATATCTTTTTTGTTAAGTGTAATGAATTAAACCTAGGTTAAGTAAATGATTGGGGTTTTCTTTTATTCATTCATTTATCTTTTCATTTGCATTTAAAAGATAAATGAGAAAAAAAGGCAAAAGAGATAAGATGGTGGCTTTCTTTGTTCTTATTATGAAGCTTCATGAAGACTTTGACTTTTGTAACCATTTTGTCTCATGCTTAACCCTAACCATTTCACTTAACCTTGGTTCACTCTCTACACTTAACCATGGTAAAGATTATGATAAGAATGCTTTTATTATTCTTATTAAAAAAACTTATCATAACTTTCTTCTTCTTCTTCTTCATCTTCTTCTTTGAAGAAGCTTGAGGTCATCAATGGTGGATTGATGATTTGAGTGAGAAATCCAATTCTAAAGTCTACCCACTTCCTATTTCTTCATCCTCTACCTCTTGCCAAGTAGTAGAGTGTGTTTCCTTCACAAGTTTCTTGACTTGGTGAAGTGAGAGCTTGATCTTGCGATGCTTCGACGTAGATCATCTTCGGCATGGACATCGACGACCTAGCTCGCTTATTCTCCGATGAAGTCGACGCTAGAGCCCGGATTCTTTTTGGACAGCGGAGAGGACTTCGTTGCGGAGCTATGGAGGTGGAGCACCGGATCTACAAAGGTTGTATTTCCGATTCTCATAGTTAAGTGTTAACTAGTTAGCTTTTTCGCCTAGTTTTCTAGCAAACGATCCGTAGTCGGGTCTCTCGGCACCTAGATTTTTTGAATTTGGCATGTTCGATGCCTTGTGAGACCTCACTAGTGTGCCTAGGAACCCTACAGTTTGATGATACTTGATAATGTGGTTAAGTGTAAAGGATTAAACCATGGTTAAGTGATGATTAGGGTTTTGGTTTTTCATTTATTTATTTGTTTATTTATTTGGAAAGGATTAAGTTAAGAATGGTGGCTTATTTTGGAGCTATGTTGAAGCTTCTTGAAGCTTTGACAAAGTCCACCATCCTTATCTCATCCTTAACCCCAACCATTCCAACTAACCTTAGTTTAATCTCTACACTTGACCATGGTCAAGATATGATAAGTATTCATATTAGTTTCATTTTTAAATAGAAGACTTATCATATTCTTTCATCTTCTCCTTCTTCTTCAAGAGAGAAACCTTGATGCCATCAATGGCAACTTGAGTTCTAGTGAGAGAAATCCAATTCTAAAGTGAACCCACCTCCTATTTATTCACCCTCTACCTCTTGCCAAGTTGTTTTGGGTGTTTTCTTCACAAGTTTCACAACTTTGTGAAGTCGGAGCTTGAACTTGTGATGCCTCGACGTAGATCGTCTTTGACACGAAGCCGACGACCTAGCTCGCCCGTTTCTCCGATGAAGCCGACGACTGAGTTCGGGATTCATGATGGACAGCGAGAGGACACCCATGTGGAGCTAAGGAAGTGGAGAACCGGATCTACAAAGGTTGTAGCATCTAACTTTTAGTTAAGTAGTTAACTAGATTAACTTTTCGCCTAGATTTCTAGTCAACGATCCGTATTAGGGTTTCTCGGCACCCATAAAATTTGAAATTGGCATGGTTGATGCCTTGTGAGACCTCTATAATGTGCCTAGGAGCCCTACAAAGTGCAAGTGGGAGATTGTTGGATATAGTGCCCTCTAAGTCAATTATTGGATCACATGTACGTGATTGCAATGATTGAGGGAGGAACTATACCGATATGACTATCTTACTCGAGATGATAGTATGCTATCTGGTTTGTCTTTATCATTGTATACATGCTTTAGTTCACTATTGCATGTTGATAGAGCCCATAGGATTCTTGCTTGACTGCCAACAGTATGATGGCGATCATATATGTGGGAGCTGGGGTCTGTAAGCACATCCTTAAAGTGTCCCTAGTCGTAGGAGTTTCGAGACAGGGCATCGATACTCCACAGTAGACTAGTGTATACAGTCGAGACCCCGACGAGGGGCGGTGGCCGGTCTCATAAGCCACTGGTGTCAGTTGGATCACCTAAGATGTATACAGGTGCTCATTAGGTTATGACTACACCGGACAGGACTCGCCGGGAACATGCTAGTTGGTATTATACATATTGTCAGATAGCAGTTCCCTGGTTACATGTGTACAGGTTAGTTTGTCGACCTGAGATCGTCATTTGTCTCGTGTGAGTTCCCACTGTGCTTTGATTCCTACCCTACCACGCTTAAAGGAGACGTGCAAACAGGTATTTTTTGGGTACAGTCCCGAGCCACATGGAGGCAGTGAGCGGATCATCGGGGATTCGTCTCTCCCGGTATTAGGGGTTGATGTCGCACAGTGCACGGGTGGCCATCACTACAAATCCTCGGCCGAGCTAGTGGAGAATTACTGATTCGGATCAGTAGTTTCTCAGATGGTGATGGGCTTCATACCGACACGATTTATCGCGTTATTAGGGGTCTGACTTTATCCACCCCCTAGACTAGATATGCGATACTCTTTAGACGAACGGACCGGACTGTACGGATATTGTCACTGTCAGGCTCAGTAGGGTTTATGGATGAGTTCGCTCGTCAGCTTCCCTTCCAATCAATACATAGGCAACCGTTACGTACAGCTTGTACCTCTGACGTGCTAGAGGTTATACCCAGTGCCAGTGTGTTGATGAGTCATTAGAGTCCCCCACAGACCGTTTCCCAAGTTCGGGCGAAACGTTGTAGAGGCCGTATGGTTTTATTGCAGGGTTCGAAAAATGCACGTGCGTTTACGCACGTGTCATATTTTGGGCAGATAATACTGGTGGGCTTTGGTTTAAGCCGGATCCGAGTATTATACTGTGTAGATATAATATCTTTGTCTCAGATGCATTTGTATTCGGTCTAATACAAATGCGGGTATGTTTATACTGATACGGGGTTATCCTGAAATTCGTTTCAGGATCACTTTTGGAAGTTGCCAGTTTCCAGTTTTCTATCGTCCGTCTTTAACATTTGGTTAAAGACGGATTTATCTTTTCTTGAGATGAGTGTGGAAGCTTCTAGATGGTGACTAGGATGATGAAGTGGCTTGTGACTCATTTGTTCATTAATGGTGCATTTATTAGATGATGACTAAGGGTTATGAATCATAGTTTTCATTAAATGTGTTCATACAAGGTGTTATATGACTCATCCTCTTCATTGATCTTATGGTCACTCTCCCCCCTCCTACACTCACCTCTCCCCTCTTCTAATTGGCCGGCCCCTCTCTTGAAAGAGGAATGGTTGTTCATTTGGAAAAAAGATTAGGAATTTGTTTCATGGAAATTTCATATGCCCATTTCTCATTTCCCCGATTCAAAAGGCAACTTCATTAACCGTTCGTTCATAGCTTTGGATGTAACGAGACAAAGTTTTCTACTCATTCTCTACATCAATCTTGGTCATCTCTTTTAGCAAACTTGATGATCGAGTTGCCTCGGTTCAGAGGCGGGAACCCGTTTAAAGATCCGTCGACGTGGTGCCACCTGGACGAGAAGACTGGAGATTCAGGAGATCGGAGCAGCCGCAATAAAGCATGGGATGATGGTTGAAGACCGAAGGACTCGGATCGTTCGGTATAACGTTTCTACCCACTTTGTAGTTTGTTAGTTTAGCTTTAATGGCAGATCCGGGTTATAGTACGCGATAGCGCCAGTGTAAAAAGTTTTTGTTCTGTATTTGGCGTCTGTTAGACGGCCGGGGCGCTACCGTAGACTTACATGAGCAACATATCCCTGCCACCATCTTTTAAAAGCGTTGCACTCTTCGGTGGGGTGAACAATCTTTCGATGATATAAGCAGTAGCTAGGATGTGTTTCCGCTTCACCAAGAATATTTCCTTCGGAGGGTGGCAGCTTCATTCCCATCGATATGGCTTTAGCGAACTTTTTCCTCATCTTGAATCTGTCTTTATTTGCGACGGATGTACTTTGATCTGGCGGGAGTGTTTCAACTCCTTCGTCCAGTCGCCGGTGTTTGGCTTTTTCAAATATGGCCATTTCACGCTCTCGAGCAGTGATCGCACGCCAAAAGCGTGTCGGATGTTCAAAGTTCTAAAGTTATAACCGCGATCAGGACGGTGTCGCTATGCAGCTAGCCGGTTGGGCACGGGTCGATCCACAGGGAGATGGTGGTATGTCCGTTCTTGTTTTAGACGAGTCAATAAAGAATTTGTATATGTTTGTTCAGTTCTATCCTAAGTATTATATGCAAGTATAAAGTTGTTAAGAAAAAGATACGAAAGTGTAAGCTAAGAAAATCCACACTCAAAACCTTTGAGCCGAGTCTTGACCAATTGAAGCTAGAGCAATCGGCAACAATGTGGATTAGGGTACTTAAGCATGGTATTCGTGGAATCCGGCTTATTGACCCTTGTCCGTCCGTTCTTGTCTCTTGCTTTCCCCTCCGGCCAAACCGAACGCAACCAGTCGCAGTTAGGAATCACCGTTACCTTGGTAGGGTAGGGTGCCTAACGGAGCGCTTGCATAACGTTTGGGCGGAGTTCAAAGGAAAATAACGGGAAAAGGAAATGAGGAATGAAACCTCAGCTTACAATATTGTATTTATTCTTAACAACAACATATTACAACCATTCACAAAACGAACCAAAAAGAGCAAAAGAAAAGATAAACAAAGAAAAGAAAAGATTACAAGCAAGTAATTAAAAGTGCATGGAATTTAAGTGCATGAAAGTAAAGCAAGTATTAAAGTGCAAGAAAGTAAATGAGCAAGAAATGAAGCTAGGAACCATAGAACCCAAAACAAGACATGGGTTCAATAACCAAATCTTAAACTTGCAAGCTCACTTAAGAGGTTGCAAGATCAAGAAAAGGCAAAGAACTCATGGAGAATGAAGCACAAAAGAGAGAATATTATTGATTCCAAAATGATACAACCCCTTGAGATCAATGACCAAAGCTTAAATTTGCAAGCTCACTTAAGAGGTTGCAAGATCAAGTTAAGGTAGAGAGCTCAAGGGGGAAGCTAAGCAAAAAGAATGATACAAAATAACCCTCATTTTCATTTAACATCCACTCAAAAGCTCTCACAACAATTTAATGGAGGGAAGATGAAGAAGAAGAAGAAGAAGAAAACTAAAAACTAACAAAAAGAGAGCATGAAAAGAACACCCATGGCTTGGCAAGTTCTAGGATATTTATAGGCAGCGTGCTGAAACCCTAGGGCCAAATTCTGACCCAATATGAAGTTCCCAAACTACCCCTGAAAAATAATCAATTGCGGGGCCCACATGGCCGCGGATCCGCAGCCTAAGCATGCTTATGCTGCGGAATCGCGGCCATAAAGAGGAATTGGGTCATTTGCTTTGGTGGGTTTTCTTGGTATTTAGTACTCTTCAGTGTGGTATATGTTGTTTCTCATAAGCTCTTCACAATATTTCCAGAATTCCAGCAGAACAAAAGGTGATGTGATGTGGATCTTTTGCCATGATTTCCTCGAGCTCCGCGTAAATATGTTGGATCTTGTGTTGACATTGAGCTTTGTGCATGAAAATGACATTGATTTGCCATTTTGTCCCTTAAACCAGTGTGTGGCAATATACGGATAGAGAGCGGAGACCTGTGTTTTATCTGTGGTTGGCAGTAATCCGGAATTTGTCGTACTTTTCCATGAATTTCACTGTTTAAAGCTGAGAACCAGTATCCTGCAATTAACTAGCAAACACGGCTCAAGAGTACCTACCGATAAGCAAACGAGCATAAGAATGGGCGGTAGTAAAAGCAATATTCTGGTGTGAACAAATACCCCCAAACTTAACTTTTGCTCGTCCCGAGCAAAACCAATTTATTCACAAAAAGCCCTAACCGCACTTTCGCAGGGAACGCGATTGCACTGAGCTCGTGCAACAAGCCGTTAAACCTCTAGGTGTCCCTAGTAGGAGGAGTGTTGTCTTCTGAGGGTTTTCAGCGGATTACACCCACAAAATCCCGTCAAGCTAGTGTCATAAGTTAAAATCGATTCTACTCCTACAGTTTAGTATCTACGTTAGAAACTCTATCATCCTAAGTTAGAAATATCCAATCCTAATGCTTCACACCTCCTTTCTATTTAACCTCAGATCATATACGTTCCAAAAAAGTTTAGAAAGATATTGGTATCTCCTTAGTTTTCCTTCTTTAAGTGTGGTCTCAAATCAGGGATTTTTATCAACTTTACAGATAACATAAGTCTTATTCTTCATTTCTATCTTTTATCCAAATATCGATTGTATACCCCTACGTGCGTGTATATTTGCACCCCTACACTCAAGAATTCAATTCAAGCTATAATACCCTTGCCCTAATACCTAATACTACTTCTTTTCATTAAGGACGGACGGATTTGCTTGCACACCTTTCATGCGACTATTAATGCTTCTTGAGGCACTAACGGCCAATTACTGAATGTGTGAGCTTTAAAGCGTAAATAGTAGTTTCCAGGTCTTGATTTTATTCTATTTTTCTTTTTTTTTCTTTTTCTTTTTCAAGACCGGATATATTTTGCAATAATGCTCTTTTGGTGTTTAGCTTTAAATACCGTTTTCTCTTTCATACTAGGTTTTCAGGCAAGAGTATTTCTAGGTATCCTCTACTATCCCAAGTTTCAAGGTTCGTGTAAGTGCAGTTGTAGGGTATATACTTTCTGAATTTGAACTCAAGAATAGAAACTATTTTTCAGACTTATCCTTCAGTAGAGCTTCAATACTTTCCCCTCATCTTGACTTAACTCAAGAACTGAACTCAAGATTACCTATTTCTCAAAAAAACTGTAAGGACGTATACTTACCAAAGTTAGACAGAATGAGGGTTATTTTTAGGATGTTCAATTCCTAAGCCTAGAATTTAGTTATTTCTAACATATCAACTAAACTTTCAGAATAAAAATCAAAATTACCCTATTAGCTAACTTGATGACAAAGATTTTACATTTTTTTGGAAAATTTTCGATTTTTGTGGGTTTTTAATAAGGTATGCAAATGCAAAATATACAAATGAATGCGAAGGAAGAAAGCTTACCGAGCATACCCCCAAACTTAAACTTGACAGTGCCCTCACTGTCAGGCTACACCAAGAGGATCAAAATTGTCGGCGCTCTCCCTAAAAACAAATTATATACAAAACAAAAAGGAAAACAAAAAAATATATACAAAAAAGGAGTCTCCCCCAAACTTAAGTAAAACAGTGTTTCCACTGTTAAGCGTTGAAGTTCAGAATTAGTGGGGAAAGAGAATAGTATCAATCTATACAAGGCCTTACACAGGCCAAAAGTTAACACCAACCATTCAAAGATTTTATCTCTATAATGTGCTGGTTGGTGAAAGAATGCAGAGAGGTAAGAAATGGAGAATACACGAGACCGTATGGAGATAGAAGCGGGATACGGTCTCGGTATATGAGAAGAAGAATGGCGGAAGGGAGAAAGAAGTGGAATACGAACTTGAGGGTGGAAATGGATTGAATAAATTAGTACAATCTGTAATGATCGATGTGAAAAGATGGATTGTACTAATCTATTAATATGGCGAGAAATGGGGTCAAATCCCTTAAGATTCGTGAGAAACCATGGGTACGTCGAACTCGGTAAACCAGACAATGGAAATGGATGTGATACGGTTACTTGCAAGGTCAGAACGATGGAAAGGATGGAGGTAGGTGATTGAGGAAGGTTATCGGTCAAAGGTTCAGGAAGGTGTACACAGTCAATGAAAGGAACATGATGAATTGGAAAATTCGACTCATCAATTAAAACTGGTTCATCCTCAGTACTATCCTCAATAGTCTCCTCAAAATTCAGCTTATCCATGCAAATTTCATCAAAATCAAGACGCATAGGGGGTTTGGGAAAAACAGTTAATGACTCGGGATGATGAATTGGAGAGAAAAACTCTGCCAAATCTACAGGTTCATCATCCAAAATATTCCCGGCGTCAATATCCTCAATCAAGTGAAAATCAATATTCTCAGACACCTCAACAAAAGCATGGATATTAATCAATTCAGGTCCTAGAGTGGAGGTGTAGAGGTCAGAAGGATTGGGTGTGGTTTCACTCGAAAGGGACCCTTCACAATCGGGCAAATCAAACACTACAAAGTCACACAACTCATTATTTGGTCTATCTTTAATCAATGAATCGTTTGGAATACTAGATAGAAATTCAATACCGGAGTTGTGGGATGCAAGTTGAAACGGGTAGGCTTGATTCGAAAGGGGGTACAGCTCACTCTCTCCACTCAAATTCTCAACCTGTCCTACCGCCTCTTCATACATTGGAAAATTTGGAGCTAGTTAAAAACTAGCTACCGGGTCACTAGGTTGTATGAGGGCGGCTATGGACGCATTCAAATCCATCATCTGTTGGTACGACTCTACCCTAAAATCTTCCAAAGACTGTTCCAGACTAGACATGGGTTGTGTAGGGGTTTCAGTAAAAGATTCAAAGTTGTTTGGATACTGAAAATTCCCAAATGGCGGTTCAGAAGCAATGTCTAGGGAAGGTGCAAAAGTCGGGTAGGACTGGTAGGAATTGAATGGCTGGATAGGAACATGATCAACATTTGGATAAGAAAGTGAATGGAATTGTTGATCCCAAGAATTTGTAGTGGTGAAAGGAGTGAAAGATCGGCTACAGGATTGTTCAATATGTTCAGCGATGGACAAAGGACGACTTGCAAAAGGGGTATCAACATAAGAGGGTACGGGAGGTTGAAAAGGTTGATACAAAGTGGATTGCGGAGGGCAAGTGTTTGTCCTAGACGCGTCTATGCGATCTTTTAATGAAATTTTGGGCATGGAGGGGTCGTTGGAAATTCGGCCAAAGGAAGAACCGTAGGAAGTAATGTCTGGTTGTGGGTACCAAAGTTCGGCAAGAGTTTTTCGAGGTGGGGTACCTATGATATGAAGAGAGGAAGAAGAATAAGAGAAAAGGAAGGGAAAAGAATGTGGGGGTTTTTTATTATTTTTTTATTTTTAGTTAGTTGTTAACAAAAAGAATGAAATATACACACAAAAAGAATCTGGACAGAAACAATCACGACACAAAAATACCACGCATCTAATCGGTCTAGGGTTCACCTAGGTCAACTAGACCTGCTCAAGAACTTGATTGTCGAAGTAAAACTGTGTCAAGAAACGGGCTCAAGATACACTGATCACGAGGCCAGGTAAGTGCAGAGATAAGGGGAGGTTTTCCGACGCTTTCGCGAAGGTCCTTAATTAAATAACCCTTTCTCTTTTGGCGGTTTCGCCGTTAACACTTTCTTAGACACCCCGTAAACAATATACCGTTAAGCGAGGTTCTAAACACAGTTAACTTCTCCTAGTGAGCGCAAATTCCTTAAGGCTTAAAGTCTAGTCGAGAAGGCATCGGTTCTGAGTCGAGAAGCTCCACACAAGTAGCTTTTAAGGCAGTCTCAGTGGTCTTTTAAAATTTGTGCGGGTAAACGTTATGCTCAAGCTCGTGATTTGTGGGCCATGGAAAAGGTGATGAAATCCTTTACCGTATGTTGTGGGGTTCGCTTGCCCTTAAGTCCGTGTTAATGTATGCAATGCGCAATTCAATAAAAATTCTATAAAGAATCAAACAATCGTTTTTTTTAGTTTAAGCACGGCACTGCAACAAATACGGGTTACTCAATTTTTAGCGTTTGCTAGCGAACTTGCAAAAAAATCCTGCAAAGAATAGTATATTGGATGCGTCGGATTTGAGAAGAAGGTGTTTAAGAAATACGTACTGTTAAGTTTTTGGGTTAGGAAAACCCCCCGTTGAATCAAATCCGGTAAGCTTGAAAAGTTCGCTTGCGCGGGTCAAACTACCCAGATCTTTGGCACTGTACTTTGCAATCACCTTAGCCTTGAACGTACACTTTGCTCCCCACAATCGCAGTTTGCAAATCCGCAAAAAACTGCAGAAAATACAGTATAGTGGAATTCACAGAGACGATAAAAGAAAAGAAAAAAGGGTGGAGAAAAAAATTGGGCACAGAGGCCTCAATGGGACCGCGGAACAGCCGCGCAAAGCACCTTTTGACCGCGGTTCCGCAGTCAAAATGTTGACTTGGGGATTTGTCTTTGGTCAACGAACTCCACTTCTTTTCTTCTCCAAAATAAAAACCTCTGTTTTCTTTTTGGATTACTGTACTTGCTCCAGATTAGCCTGCACACTTGCACAAAAAAATGATCAAAAATAACAAAAAGATTTATTTATTTATTTATAAATATATACAAAAAGAATATTAACCCGAATAACAAGAAAGAAAATACGCTACCGTCTCCCCGGCAACGGCGCCATTTGATCGCACGCCAAAAGCGTGTCGGATGTTCAAAGTTCTAAAGTTATAACCGCGATCAGGACGGTGTCGCTATGCAGCTAGCCGGTTGGGCACAGGTCGATCCACAGGGAGATGGTGGTATGTCCGTTCTTGTTTTAGACGAGTCAATAAAGAATTTGTATATCTTTGTTCAGTTCTATCCTAAGTGTTATATGCAAGTATAAAGTTGTTAAAAAAAAGATACGAAAGTGTAAGCTAATGAAATCCACACTCAAAACCTTTGAGCCGAGTCTTGACCAATTGAAGCTAGAGCAATCGGCAACAACGTGGATTAGGGTACTTAAGCATGGTATTCGTGGAATCCGGCTTATTGACCCTTGTCCGTCCGTTCTTGTCTCTTGCTTTCCCCTCCGGCCAAACCGAACGCAACCAGTCGCAGTTAGGAATCACCGTTACCTTGGTAGGGTAGGGTGCCTAACGGAGCGCTTGCATAACGTTTGAGCGGAGTTCAAAGGAAAATAACGGGAAAAGGAAATGAGGAATGAAACCTTAGCTTACAATATTGTATTTATTCTTAACAACAATATATTACAACCATTCACAAAACGAACCAAAAAGAGCAAAAGAAAAGATAAACAAAGAAAAGAAAAGATTACAAGCAAGTAATTAAAAGTGCATGGAATTTAAGTGCATGAAAGTAAAGCAAGTATTAAAGTGCAAGAAAGTAAATGAGCAAGAAATGAAACTAGGAACCATAAAACCCAAAACAAGACATGGGTTCAATAACCAAATCTTAAACTTGCAAGCTCACTTAAGAGGTTGCAAGATCAAGAAAAGGCAAAGAACTCATGGAGAATGAAGCACAAAAGAGAGAACATTATTGATTCCAAAATGATACAACCCCTTGAGATCAATGACCAAAGCTTAAACTTGCAAGCTCACTTAAGAGGTTGCAAGATCAAGTTAAGGTAGAGAGCTCAAGGGGGAAGCTAAGCAAAAAGAATGATACAAAATAACCCTCATTTTCATTTAACATCCACTCAAAAGCTCTCACAACAATTTAATGGAGGGAAGATGAAGAAGAAAAAGAAGAAGAAAACTAAAAACTAATAAAAAGAGAGCATGAAAAGAACACCCATGGCTTGGCAAGTTCTAGGATATTTATAGGCAGCGTGCTGAAACCCTAGGGCCAAATTCTGACCCAATATGAAGTTCCCAAACTACCCCTGAAAAATAATCAATTGCGGGGTCCACATGGCCGCGGATCCGCGGCCTAAGCATGCTTATGCTGCGGAACCGCGGCCATAAAGAGGAATTGGGTCATTTTCTTTGGTGGGTTTTCCTGGTATTTAGTACTCTTCAGTGTGGTATATGTTGTTTCTCATAAGCTCTTCACAATATTTCCAGAATTCCAGCAGAACAAAAGGTGATGTGATGTGGATCTTTTGCCATGATTTCCTCGAGCTCCGCGTAGATATGTTGGATCTTGTGTTGACATTGAGCTTTGTGCATGAAAATGACATTGATTTGCCATTTTGTCCCTTAAACCGGTGTGTGGCAATATACGGATATAGAGCGGAGACCTGTGTTTTATCTGTGGTTGGCAGTAATCCGGAATTTGTCGTACTTTTCCATGAATTTCACTGTTTAGAGCTGAGAACCAGTATCCTGCAATTAACTAGCAAACACGGCTCAAGAGTACCTACCGATAAGCAAACGAGCATAAGAATGGGCGGTAGTAAAAGCAATATTCTGGTGTGAACAAGCTGCTTTGCTTTTAAGAAGAGCTTCGTTCAGGAATGCATCAATCGTTTCGTCCGATGGCCCTAGAAGTTCCGGTTCAGGATTTTCCCCCAGTTTCTTTGTGTAAGGAGCTTCTTCATTGTCTATCGACGAGTGAGAGATCACATGACAGCTTGCTACAAAACCTTCAGATTCATCCGACGAGTCTTCTCCATTGTCATCATCTCCATCCTCAAGAACGTGGCTGAGAAATTCTTGGAGTGTGACTGGAGTCCGCGCTTTTTGATTATATTCTTCCAACGCGTCAATCTGTTTTTGCAGGTCTGTGCGCCTGTCACCAGGCTTCACGGGCTTTTTGGTCTTCTTCTTCTTCTTTGAAGACTTTGACGGCTGGGTGTGAGTGCTTTGGCTATCACCACCGATCTTTGGAGTTGGACGCGGTTTTAACATTCCTTTGATGACCTCGGGTTCGAGTGGGTTTTTCTACCTGATCGCCGGGCATGTTTGGAGATCCTTCAGCATTCTTTTTATCTTGGCTGAAAGAGCGACTTCCCATGAAGCTTCTTCTACGAAAGAGCATGATGCCCCCGGTGTAGCCGTATTCTTGGGAGTGTGTGGCCGAGGCGGGTTTACCTTCCAATTCTCGGATAATACGAATTTGCCCTGCTGGTACCGATCTTCTATCCAGCTTTTGAAGATGTAACAATCCTCGATCGGATGGCCCAACATTCGGTGATAAGGGTAATAGTTAGGATTGCTAATGTCGCCGGGTTGCGCTGGGCGTCTTGGCTCTGGCAGATTGATGAGCCTGTTGTGCAGTGCAAGATCGAATAACCTCTTCGTCTTGTCTCGAGGGAACGAGTAAGGGCGTCTCATTTTATCTTCGAGAGATCGAGTTCTGTTATTTTGGCGATCAACTGGTCTCGGGCCACTGGGCTGCTGTTGAGCATTGGCGACGACGATCGCTTTCCCCTTTCCTTTCTCATTTCGAGAGTCTGGCTTTGGAGGAGACGGTTTATGACCCATCTGGTCCATTTGGGCCAACTTGTCAATCAAGGCCTGGAACGTGGTTGGCTTGAAGAACATCATGAATTGGGAAATAGTTGCATGAGGGTCCAGAGTGCCCACGAACATGCCCACCGCCGGCGCTTCTTCGATGCGCTGTTCGCATTTCGACCACAGATTTCGCCATCGAATTGCGTATTGAACCCACGTCTCGCCTGGCTTCACCCTGGCATTGATCAATGTCGTTATTGGGGTGCGTTCACTAGGACTCACGAATCGCTGGGTGAATAATAGCTCCATTTCCGCAAAAGTCTTGACGGAGTCATTTGGAAGTTCAGAGTACCATTCGAACGTTGTCTCCGACAAGCTGCTAACAAACTGACGGAGCAAAAGTTTATCATCACCCCCCGTGTTGCCGCAAAGTGCCCTGAACTGAGCGACAAGCTGGTGGGGATTGCCCGTCCCTTTGTATACATGAAATTTAGAGATCGTATATCCCGGCGGGTACTTTATTTGGTCATACCAGCCTGGATATGGTCGCCCAGTTTTAACAACTTGGCCGGCCGCTTCATTCGCCTGGTGAGCTCGTATTTGCTGAGCAATGTAGTCCTCCAGAGCAGCCTTGGAAATGGTTTCCTCTTTGGCTGTTGAAAGAGCCGGAGGAGGATTCGATGTCTCCCCTCTGTCGTCTTCAATAATGATCGGAGGGTCTTCAGCTGGAGGATCCGGCTGTAACATTATCCCGACCATGTCTTGGAAGAGAAGTGCCATTCGTTTTATGTTGGCAGCTTGTTCTGCTGCTTCTCTGTCCTTCTTTTCGAGGACTCTGCGGAGGAAGTCAGCATCGGTTTCTTGTTCGTGACGCTGCTATGATGATGCCTCCGGGCTTTCTTTTGGCCCGGTGAGTGCGACCATTTGCGTCAGCATTTCCTGAAGCTTCTGCTGCTGCTCCTGGGCTTTTGTCACGGATCGGGTGAGCGGTCGGTGACCCGTCGAAGCGCGGCTTTCCTTTTTTCCGGAAGCCATGTAAACAGTATGCACCTTTATGCCCCCAGACTTGGGGCGTTTGGGCTCAGCGTCTTTGTGGTCTGCCGTAGTTACAAGGGCTTGCTTTGGCCTCCTTCTCTTTTGAGTAGTTGACGTTGAGGGGGCCGTTGCAGCGGGCACCCAGGTAGTTGCCGTCCTTTGTGGCTCGACAGGACGGTTCTCTTCCTGTTGAACCTTCAGCTTTTTCTATCGGCGAGGATAGTCTTGATCAATCACCGACTCCTGGACCCTTCTCCAGACTTTGTAAACTTTGGAGGACAGCCGCTGAGGGGGCTGCTCCGGCTTCGTTTCTGTAACATTCTCCACGGGTGGAGGAGATCTTTTCAGTACGGCGGTAGGAGAGTTCCTGCGCACCCTATTCAGCAATTCAAAGTTGTTCCCGGTTGGAACAACAGCATTGACTTCTACCGTTGGGGCTGGTGGAGTTAGCCCAGAAGGGGAGTTGCCCCCAGCTTTCCTTACTCGGCGCCAGTGGCGACGTCAAGCATGCTGAGCTGCTGGGATTGATTCAGCGATGGGGATGGCTTCGTCGTGCCCCCTGTTTTGGAGAAGGGCTATTGCCGGCGTCAGCCTCTGTAGGGTTCCTAGGCACTCTTGTGAGGGTTAATAAGGCATCAACCATACCCGACTAAAATTTTAGACGTGCCGAACAACCCAAAGCCGGGATCTTTGCTAGATTATTAGGGTTTAACATGCAAGTAAACATCTTTACAACTAAAAGTGAGGGATTACAACCTTTGTAGTCCGCTCCTTCGCTTCATAAGCTCCGAGTAGAAGTTCCTTCGCCGCGATCCATGATCTCCCGGACTCAAGAGAGGCTCCACGACTCGAACGACCCATGCTAGCTTATAGTGTTCCTTTTCTCCGATGATCTACGTCGAAGTTGCTATAACTCAAGCTCTCTCACTCTAATGAGGTGAACACCCTAATCTAATTGGCTAGATTAGATGAGGATGATGGAGTAGTATTTATGCTTTCTTTTTATATCAAATTCTCACATGAAAACATCACAAAAGGAAAACCTAGTAAGCTTTCTCAAAGCTCAAGGTTGAAGATGAAGAAGAAATAATGCATAATCTTTTTGTGATGAACAATGAAAAGAATATATGATTAATCATGGAACTATGGTCAAGGATGACAAGGATAACCTTTGTAGAGAATTAACTAGGGCTAGGGTTTGGTTAGGTTAAAGAATGAGTCATAAGATAAAATCAACCATAATATCTTAAACTTGACAAAAGAAATTCCTTCTAGAAGGTGCATGAAGCAACTAACCCTAATCAAACCCTAACCTTGTTTAATCTCTACTAAACATGTTCCATTATTAATCATATCATGTTACAATAATATATATCACATATATATTATATATTTGCAACAAAAGAAAATAATACAATTAATATATATCGCAAATATATCAATGTATTATTCGGTGAGAAAATGAAATAATAAAGTGAGCCAATATTAGATAATGTAATACAATATATCATATATATTATTATACATTAAATCGTCGAATCAACACTTAATCCGACAATCCGGCTATATCGAATATAACCGACTAATATATCATGTACCGATTCATCGAATCAACACTTGATCCGATGACCCGGTTCATATCTAAATATCGTGAGAATATAATACGGTATCTCATATCGCATTATCCTCGGTCCTGCACATATCACATATGTGCCTCTACTCCGTTTTGCCTGAGCCAAGAAACCTTTGTGTAGGACTCTAAAGAATCGTCAATACGCCGGTAGCAGGTGATGATCATATCAAACACCCACAAGCTGCAAGCGGTCAGCTAAACGTAACAGCCACCCAGGTATTTAGCGATCAGAAGATCAACAAGCTAGCATGTACGTTCTCATGTGAATCCAATCAGTAACACTCCCGTACAGTCCGGTCTCTTCGTCTGATATGTCGCATATCTAGTCTAGGGGTGGTATACGTTAGACCCCAGTAACCGATAACTCGTGTCGATGTGTGGCTCATAACAGGTCTAGAAACTACTGGTAACACTTACCAGTAAATCTCTATATCAGCCCTGGCCAGGGACTTCCAGTTATAGCCAATTGAACACTGCACAACATCAACTCCCTATACCGGGAGAGACGAATCCCCTCCTATCGCTCATTGCCTCCATGTAATTCGGGACTGTACCCAAAAGACACCGTTTTGCATGCCCTCTTGGACGTGGTAAGGTGGAAATCAAAGCACAGTGGGAATCACACAAGACTCTATGACGATCTCGGGTCTACAGACTACCCTGTACCAGTGTCACCGGAGAACTGCCATCTGACGTGTGGTATATCACCATCTGGAAGTTCTCGGCGAGTCCGTCCAGTGTACCCAGTCTCCACTGAGCACCCGTACACCATCCTTGATGTCAAACACCGATGGATATGGGATCATCCATCGCCCATCATATGGGTCAAGATGCGTATACGCTAGTCTACTCTGGTGTATCGATGCCCTGTCTCGATATACCCTCGACTAGGAACAGTTATAGGATGTACTCATCGACTACCGTGGCCCCACTAGTATGATCTCATCATAGTCCCAGTAGTCGAGTACAGATCCGAAGGGCTTTATCAACATGTGAGAGAAAGACAGTAAACCAATACAAGTCAACATGTTAAGATAAAGTGAAACCAAATAGCATACTATCATGACGAGCAAGAAAGTCCTCTCTATATATATCCAAGAATCCATTATAATATACATCATATGTACAACAATGGCCTCTAGGGCATATACATAACTAACAGCCTCTTGAAGACCGATGTCCGTTGAGTAGCAGTATCTAATCTGTCAAAGACAGACTTTGGAGCAGGGACGGGAGCCGGAGTGGGAGCCGAAACAGTCAGTCTTGTAAAGACCGACCCTTCGGCAGGAGAAGCCTCCTTGAAGACTTCGGGGAGCAGGGATGGCTATCCTCTTCGGAATAACCTTTTCTGGAACTGCAGGCTTCATCTTGGGCCTGCATGAACTTTGGCCCAATCTGGTGAAGACTGAGGCGCTGGAGCTGGACGACCCGTTGAGGGGGGCCGCTGTAGTTGCAAACCGATCGAAGACCGACTTCTTGGGAGCTTCTTGTGATAGTACAGGGGCGTTGAAGCTCATCGGTGGGAGCATGGTCCCGAAAAACAATCCAGTGGTGGCCTGAGTCACCTGGTCCACCGGCATTGTGAACAGGGAGGCCGTTTGGGGCCCGTAAGCTATGCTTCCAGATGAGGCGGAGCGTGAGTTACAGTTGCAGCTAGAACACTTCACGCTAGTAGACGCCATTGACGTTTCATTTTCTGCGCCAAGCGAGAAACTAAATCTTAGTACCTCGAAACCAAAGGCAACCATATCAAACCACGATTCGTTCGCGAACACGACACACGAAGTGTGGTGTGGAAAGAGGAAAAGGTCCCACCGGGCGTGTCAGAATCTGTTCCCCGCCGAACACAGAGACCCGACCGTGCAGGTTCGTCTTGCCTGAAATTCGGGGCAGATGCTAATTGGTACTATCCGTCCACCTCTCCGAAGATGCCAAGTTGATTTATGGCACCATGTATCGAAGGTTTAAATGGATGCGGCCGATGTAGCAGACTTCATCAGATTCCCCCTGTTTTGAGGGGGTTTTGATTGTGGGGACGCTCTTCCCTGCAGGCGCAAGCCCCTGAAGTTAATTACGCTACCGCATCGCAGTAACAACTTTCTCCTTCTCTAGATGGTCACTTCGTGTCGTGGGTGTTTGTTTTCTTTTTGGTTGCCCGTGGATTGTATACGGAGACTAATTTATGTTGTCGCCCGTAGGGCATGGATTAGTCAAAATCCGTATCTTCTTAGATTTGGGTTTGGGGTTGGTGTTCCCCCCCGAAGGACGGCCAAGATAGGGACGTCTCGCCTGAGGTTCGGGGCAGATGCTATTTGGTTTTATCCGTCCACCTCTCCGAAGATGCCAAGTTGATGTCACGACCCGAAAGTACGGAACATGACCGGCACTTAAACTACGAACGTCTCGAGACGTACGTAATCTAAGTAAACCGAAAACCCAGAAATCCAAACCAAGAAAATAGTAGAGTGCAGGAAAAACAACTTAAAGCAAGTAATTTCAATAGCATAAGCCGAATTATGCGGTTTTTAAAACATCAAAAATTTACTGAAAATTTCGGCAGAGTCTCCTTTGTAAATGCTGGCCCCCAAACGGGATACAACATGAATAGTATACGAAATTAAGAAAAAGGCATCCCCAAGCGGGAGCTAGCTCTTCGTCAATCGACGGTCACAACCACACAAGCAATATAATATACAACGCCAACGGCGAGGATCAAAACTCAAAAGGAAACTCAAAACCACCAGAAAAAATAACGAGCGACTCTAAGGTCGAAAGAATAACCAATACTGGTCTCTATCTCAATAAATACATGTTTGGTTGATGGAATTCTAGATACAACAGAATAATGATATACAAGATAAATAATGGGGGTATGATACAAGTAAACCCACCTACTAGCAAATCACCCGAATGAAACTATGCCCGCAAAGCCGTAATGAACCTGTACGGCAACCTGCAAGAAACTGGGGCACAACGGGGGTGAGTTGCCAACTCGTGAATAGAAAAACATCTACGCACAGAAATCGCATAAATAACGCAATCCTAGGTCAATGATCATAATATATCCTCAAAAATATGTATAACATGCAGCCTATAACAATGGCTAGGGTAATATCTAACCGAGTGTAATCTCATGTGCCCGTGTCAGTGCCTCAGGTAGCAATATATCATATGAATGAGGTATGAATGCATGAAAACAGAATACATGTAAATGAAGAAACTGTTTTCATAAATTAGTGAGATTTCCTTCTGGTTTTTAAACTGAGGTATCATAATGAAATCAGTATCAACAGTGTCTAGCATCGACACAAAACATAAATCTCACTGTCTCGAAATATCAATGTCTCAATCTCAATATCTAGGGCGCCGTCAGTCCAGACCGGCCCCTACCATCCATCTCAAGACCACGACGGTATCCTCCGGATATCCGACGCGTCGGGTAATATCACCGGTAGGTAGTGCTCCCCAGCCAGGCTCAACGTCAACACCACATTCCTCTTGCCCCGGGGTACCATACCGGGCCCACCATGTACCCGTGACGGTTCCTCCA
This sequence comes from Agapanthus africanus, assembly GCA_030015575.1. NCBI lineage: Eukaryota > Viridiplantae > Streptophyta > Magnoliopsida > Asparagales > Amaryllidaceae > Agapanthus > Agapanthus africanus. The sequence continues at coordinate 432,944,928 of JASDDO010000001.1, read as the reverse complement.
CTCCTCGACACGGATCTCGAAAACCACAGCAAACTCATGGTGGACGACACTTACATCACTAGAAAACCGCAATTTACATATTTTAAAAATATAATAAGTTTAGAAATTTTGCGGCTTTCCCCCGAAATCCAGAAATATCATAAATCTCAAGAAATCATCACAAGTGCATATGTCAATGATAATGAATGTATATGGTATCAATAACCAAGTTGCAATGTGTGATTAATAACTAGGCATGAACAATGGAATAACAGTATGCATGAAGTGACAAGTAATAACTACAATGTCTAAACTGGCATATAAGGCAGGTACACTAATATCGTATCAACTACTAACTAACAACCTAAGTCAAGCAATAGTATTTTCTAAGTGTACGTGACATGGCAATTACCGATGAAGATGTGTGTGAGCCGGCAAGTAAGTGTATGTGGTACATACGCATCATCGGTAATGGTGCTGGTGTCCTAACAGCATGATATCAATAATGGAGTATGCAGCAAAATAAGTATGCGGGGCAGAGCGAACAGCAATAATGTGCGGGAGCAGAATACTAGACACAACGATAACTAATCAGTATTAATCTAATATAAGTCCTACAAATGGTGCCTTTTGAAATAACACGAATCATGGGGTTTTTGAAAATAGGGGCTACGGTGTTTTTATGAAAAGATACGTCTTTTGAAATATCCGTAGGATCCCTTGGGCTGTCTTTTAAAATACCCACGATTCGTTAGTTTTTGAAATAGGTAAGAAGTCTAATATAATCTAACAACTACACTAAACTATACGGCTGAACTAACAAGCTGAACTACAGGTAAGGAAACCGCCTATCATCTGAGTCGATACATATACATACCTGTATATGTATAGTCGGTGGTCTCGCCTCAATAATATCATATCCGATACCATATCTATAATCAGGCATCCCAAGTCAAGAGTGCGGATCAATCATCAATATAGCTCGTACGTAAATCCTTCGTACGGCATCCCAATCTGGGTACGGGTCAATATCACATTCATCATACTATTCACCTGGTATCCTCTTTATCAAATATCAAGATCGGGGTACTGATCTACATCTAGTACCATATTGATACCGCCTACGTATGCATGGACGTGTGTGAAACACTACGTCAAGGACCCGCTACAACGTCATGTCGTATCTCAAATACGAACCCTGCTATATCACCGATCTCACGGCCTCAAATCAAATCTCATCGACTCATCATAAATCCCAAGTACTATCATCCTCAATCCGTATGTGAACACATAGTCCCATACCCATGTGAACACATAGCTATAAAGAATCCCATGAGCACATATCAATAGGAATGTATGCAAGTATGTATGTGTGTATGTGTGTGTGTATGTGTAGTGCAACACTACCCTAGGGTTCGCAACGCTAAAATAATCCAACACACCAATATCCATCCTAAGCATCGTTATTAATCCCAAATAATATATAATAATTGTTGGTGTGTATACGCATCCGTATACACCACCACGGACTGCGGGGGTGCTATACGCCATCCACCCGACTTCTCCCCGTAGATATAAATCTACTCACCTGGTCCTCGCTAGCCGGTGCCGACGTCGCCACGCGCCTGCTTGTCGTCTCGAAGTCCACATAGGGGTACCTACATATCATAACGCACCATATCGCATTAAAACTAAATTCGAGATCGAAACGGCATACGAAAATCAAATCGGCACGCGTATCACGCATAGGTCCAAACCTATCGCCTACGCATGCAAGAATAGTAAAACCAACCCTCGATGTCGATGTACAAACGTCAAACCATCGAGAAAAATCCAATCACACTCATTTGCACATTCATGAACACTAATTTTAATATAAACTAGGTTAAAACTCACAAAAACGCCAATTTCACTTAAAAAGTCATTTTTCCGAAAATCTAGCAAGCACAATTCACCGTTTTTGTACAAAACACGATGTTTAAATGAATGTAGCGGCCAATATATTTATTAAATATCTTAAATAAGTCGTATAAACAATTTCCGGAATTTAATCTCATTAAATTCCAAAAATCCTAATATTCTAGTTTACAAAAATACCCTTTTTAACAATTTCAAAGCAAAAATGTACAAACTACAATCTAGCTTAGATTTGCATGATCTAAATCATTAAACCACACTTAATAAAGTTAATGAAGTCATGAAAACCGTAAACACATTTTTAATCCCAAGAATTTAACAAATTTCAAAAACCTAGTAAGCAATTTAGCAAATTAACACAATTTTAAAACTAACCATTCACACTAGCTACTAACATTGTATTATCATGACAACAAAGCCTAAATATAACACACAACCATACACCAATTTTATAAAACCCTAACTTGCAATCAAATTCACAACTTGAATTCCAAAACTTGCAATTAAACTCACATAACCAAATTAACACTTAAGTAAATTAGCTTAAGAAATTAGTAACAAATTAAGCAACAAAAAGTTTAGAATTATACCCAAAAATATATGAAGATCCACAAGCATCCATGGCCCTCCAAAATACTCTCTTTTCACAAGGATACATGCTATACGGGCTAAGCTAAAATGGGTAGGAGTCGGATTTGGATTTAGCTTTGAATTTGCATGGATTTTGAAGTGATTTGTGGATTTTTTTTGATGAAGAAAGAGTGGGATTTGAGGGGGGGCTGCTGCTGTTTGGAGGCTAGAAATAGGAGTGAGGAGAGAGAGGGAGGTAGAGAAAATGCAAGGGAGGAAAGTCAAGGTCAAGGTAAGGTCAAAAGACCACCTAATTCACCCATTTTCTTTTCTTTTCTTTCATTTCTTTTCCTTTGAAATCAAGTGGGGAAAAATTATGGTGGGTGCTGAATTCAGCCATGGGGAGGAGTAAGTGGGGGTGTGTGGGTGTGGGTACGGGTGTGGGGTGATGAAAAATGATAAATACAATACCCCAAACATCCATTTACGCTAAAAAAAGCCTTTTTTCTTCAATAATTTCTAAACCGTTTTGGCAAATGATTTCGTTCCAAAAACTACATGATAAAATTTTATTTAATGTTTTATGATGCACAAAATTTGTTTCAACTCATTCCGATTTGTAATTTTCCCTAATTAAATGTATTAGTGACGGCTTAAAATAATAATAAAATAATATTTTTTTCAGAAAATTTGAAATTTCACCAGCGGCTCAATAAACACCAAATAATAGCAATTACATAGCTAGAATATGTATATTTAATTTTTATAATAAGATATTTGTATTTTGACTTTTTACAGAAAACCCCCTTATTTTACCGATTTTTCGAAATTTCACCGAAACGATTTTCAAAACGTTACAATCTTCCCCCCTTAAAGAAATTCGGTCCCCGAATTTAAATTCAAACTCCCCCAAATACTAAAACATTTAAGAAAAACCATCAAGTCGTCGGGGCTCCGAAATTGTAAATACATAGGACAAATCGTAGCACAGCGCATGCGCTTGAAAAATGAGTATATAACTCAAATCAAAACTCCGTCAAGCATCCCGCAATCATCGGAGTCATGGAGAAGACATCAATGCCAAATCCAAATCAAAACCAATATGATATTACTCGAAACTATACATGTAAATATCGAATCTATATCTGTAAGTATCTGAAGGAAATGCATGCCAAATCTCTTTAAGTCGCTGTGCAACGCGTATAACACTGCACAGTGGCGGACGTCTATCATGAGAAAATAACTATATGCATATATACCTTTGTTTGAAATGTACGTTCCGCCGTTTTGGAAACAATTTAGAAGGGTCTCCTTGTTTTAAACATTTCGTGTCATATCAGACACGTAGGTAAATACTGAGGCTATAGCTCGCTTTTTGGAAATCGCTTCAATAACTATCAATGCATGCAAAATATATTCAGGTACTGTCCTCTGACTAGTCCTGCTCAGTACGAAAACACATAGCAATATCATAAAAACGTACTGCTCTATACGAAATCAATCCCCAAAATATGCACATGAATGCTACGTGCGTCTGGTGCGCACGGAAATCAAAATCCATGAATGTGCCATACATGCGCACAGAAACAACATCTAAGTGCATCGGGTGTGCACAAAACATCTGTCGTAGGCAACATGTGTGCCTTACAGCAAAATCAGGTGCATCTGACATGCACGAAAAATCTCAATTTAGTGCATCTGGTGTGCACCAAAATCGCATCTCAAGACATGCGCTCAACATGCGCGAAAATCCAAATCAGGTGCATCCATCGCGCACGAAATCATGAAATCCAATATCAAGCGCCGAACATGCGCAAAATCAATCAGGTGCACAAGGTGCACAAAACAAATATCGAGTATCATAATCGAAATCGAAGTCCAGTGCATCTAAGTGCACATAAGGCGTATCACTGCACTGCAAGCATATATAAACTATACCGAGTGCAGGAACGAAATCGTGTGCATGCATACGCACAAAACCAACTCAACTGTTTAAAACCGTAATATCACAAACATGTGAAACTAAAGCACGAAAACGATATCAAGTGCAACACTGTGCAAAGGTCGTAAATCCTCAATCATCAAAATCAAATCATACGAATAAATCACCCAAAACATCGTAATCAATAATGGCGGAATAGTACCGCTCAAGTGCATCCTCTAAGAATCTCGTCCAACTGTCGTGGTCACTAGTGGAACATCTCGTCGATGATCATGAACTCTGTCCTGCTGGTGTGCATAACCATGACCACTCCTGGGTCAAGGTCTTCACTGTGAATTACCAATCTTTCGGTCCATCGGCTCATCGGCCCTGTCAGGTGTGCTAACGGGGACGATTCTGTTCTGGCACTTCTCTGGTCATCTCTTGGTCAATCATCGCGACCACTCGTAAGACAGCATATCACTGGCGTCGGCCTCTGGCTCTCTGAATGTACGTGACACATCTGATCCTGGGTGCAAGTATCATTGCAGCAGTGTCCTGGAAGGAATCCTGCTCACGGTCTATTCCATGTCTCGTCTCTGCCAACTGTCCGGAAGTCATCGTCCTTTCCTATATCTGCATCTTGCTCTGGAACGACTGCATACTCATCGCGACTCCTTCTGGAAGGTATATCCAGTACTCTGCCTCGGCATGCGCATCGCATCTCTGATGTCGGCGGAGGGGAACGTCATCATATCTGGATCTTATACGAACCTCTTACTCCATTTTCTCTAATTTCGACCGCTTCGGACTCGTCTCGTCGTGGCTGCATGGACTGAGCTCCAACGGCTATCCTCGTATCTGGAGTCTCCCAAGAATGCATCTCACCACCTAGCATCCGATTGAAGTCGAACCATTCGATCGATTCGTCGAAACCTCATAATACCCCAAGAGCTCAACATCTTGGGCACAGTTTAATAGTATCGAATATATATACCACAGCATCGGTGGTCCAGCCGTAGAAGAGCAAACCCAAGCCTCACTAATGGCGCCGTGGAACTGCCGCAAACCCGAAGGTTCAAAGGCTTTCATACGGTCATTATGTCGAGTTAGGATTTCATTCTTCTAGAGGGACCATAGAATTGCCTGCATGTCTTTCTGAATACTTTAAACTTGGAATAATAGGTTTTCCGACATTCAATCGTCTCTGTCGACCCTCACGTCTCTGCGTGAAGTCGTCTCTAGCTGGAATCAATCTATCTGATGACCTCGCATCGGGGTAGGCGAACGAACCACCTGTCCTAGTCATTCATCATCGGGTGACTAGCGACCTTCTATCATCTATTCGTACAACTCGTCCCGCAATAGCTCCAACATATGGGGCGATATCTCGTCGCTCGCAGCAACAACTGGCTCGCTCGTCTGCACGCTGAACAGTGCCTCAATCATCAGGAGTAAGCAACACACCAACTGTCATCAAAATCTGGCTGGCCTCCATCATCGGCTCAATTCTCTAGTGTCGACCAGCACCTCCAAGTAACCTCATAAGGGCGATCCGCCAAACTCTCGTGGCGCGGAAACACAGTAAGAATACACATCTCTGCAATCGTGTCGCCGGAATTTCGCCCTGGTCAGTCCTCGTTCGTGACGAGCTTGTGCTGACCGCAACTCTAGCCGTAGCTCTCCCTGCCCGTAACCGTAGTAGCAAAACCAAACTGGTACCGATGAGGCTAGATCAGGAAGGAATATAATACTGAATAAGGAAATGTACATCCTAAGGCTCCTTAAGTGGAGTGGCGTGTCGTAAATATGCCGCGGAACATACCAACGGTACGTCACTCTACTTTAGTCACCTATTCCATCAACCAAGGGTCATCCTACGCTCCGAAGGTAAAACCTAACGCTCTGATACCAACTTTGTCACGACCCGAAAGTACGGAACATGACCGGCACTTAAACTACGAACGTCTCGAGGCGTACGTAATCTAAGTAAACCGAAAACCCAGAAATCCAAACCAAGAAAATAGTAGAGTGCAGGAAAAACAACTTAAAGCAAGTAATTTCAATAGCATAAGCCGAATTATGCGGTTTTTAAAACATCAAAATTTACTGAAAATTTCGGCAGAGTCTCCTTTGTAAATGCTGGCCCCCAAACGGGATACAACATGAATACTATAAGAAATTAAGAAAAAGGCATCCCCAAGCGGGAGCTAGCTCTTCGTCAATCGACGGTCACAACCACACAAGCAATATAATATACAACGCCAACGGCGAGGATCAAAACTCAAAAGGAAACTCAAAACCACCAGAAAAAATAACGAGCGACTCTAAGGTCGAAAGAATAACCAACACTGGTCTCTATCTCAATAAATACATGTTTGGTTGATGGAATTCTAGATACAACAGAATAATGATATACAAGATAAATAATGGGGGTATGATACAAGTAAACCCACCTACTAGCAAATCACCCGAATGAAACTATGCCCGCAAAGCCGTAATGAACCTGTACGGCAACCTGCAAGAAACTGGGGCACAACGGGGGTGAGTTGCCAACTCGTGAATAGAAAAACATCTACGCACAGAAATCGCATAAATAACGCAATCCTAGGTCAATGATCATAATATATCCTCAAAAATATGTATAACATGCAGCCTATAACAATGGCTAGGGTAATATCTAACCGAGTGTAATCTCATGTGCCCGTGTCAGTGCCTCAGGTAGCAATATATCATATGAATGAGGTATGAATGCATGAAAACAGAATACATGTAAATGAAGAAACTGTTTTCATAAATTAGTGAGATTTCCTTCTGGTTTTTAAACTGAGGTATCATAATGAAATCAGTATCAACAGTGTCTAGCATCGACACAAAACATAAATCTCACTGTCTCGAAATATCAATGTCTCAATCTCAATATCTAGGGCGCCGTCAGTCCAGACCGGCCCCTACCATCCATCTCAAGACCACGACGGTATCCTCCGGATATCCGACGCGTCGGGTAATATCACCGGTAGGTAGTGCTCCCCAGCCAGGCTCAACGTCAACACCACATTCCTCTTGCCCCGGGGTACCATACCGGGCCCACCATGTACCCGTGACGGTTCCTCCACTCCTCGACACGGATCTCGAAAACCACAGCAAACTCATGGTGGACGACACTTACATCACTAGAAAACCGCAATTTACATATTTTAAAAATATAATAAGTTTAGAAATTTTGCGGCTTTCCCCCGAAATCCAGAAATATCATAAATCTCAAGAAATCATCACAAGTGCATATGTCAATGATAATGAATGTATATGGTATCAATAACCAAGTTGCAATGTGTGATTAATAACTAGGCATGAACAATGGAATAACAGTATGCATGAAGTGACAAGTAATAACTACAATGTCTAAACTGGCATATAAGGCAGGTACACTAATATCGTATCAACTACTAACTAACAACCTAAGTCAAGCAATAGTATTTTCTAAGTGTACGTGACATGGCAATTACCGATGAAGATGTGTGTGAGCCGGCAAGTAAGTGTATGTGGTACATACGCATCATCGGTAATGGTGCTGGTGTCCTAACAGCATGATATCAATAATGGAGTATGCAGCAAAATAAGTATGCGGGGCAGAGCGAACAGCAATAATGTGCGGGAGCAGAATACTAGACACAACGATAACTAATCAGTATTAATCTAATATAAGTCCTACAAATGGTGCCTTTTGAAATAACACGAATCATGGGGTTTTTGAAAATAGGGGCTACGGTGTTTTTATGAAAAGATACGTCTTTTGAAATATCCGTAGGATCCCTTGGGCTGTCTTTTAAAATACCCACGATTCGTTAGTTTTTGAAATAGGTAAGAAGTCTAATCTAATCTAACAACTACACTAAACTATACGGCTGAACTAACAAGCTGAACTACAGGTAAGGAAACCGCCTATCATCTGAGTCGATACATATACATACCTGTATATGTATAGTCGGTGGTCTCGCCTCAATAATATCATATCCGATACCATATCTATAATCAGGCATCCCAAGTCAAGAGTGCGGATCAATCATCAATATAGCTCGTACGTAAATCCTTCGTACGGCATCCCAATCTGGGTACGGGTCAATATCATATTCATCATACTATTCACCTGGTATCCTCTTTATCAAATATCAAGATCAGGGTACTGATCTACGTCTAGTACCATATTGATACCGCCTACGTATGCATGGACGTGTGTGAAACACTACGTCAAGGACCCGCTACAATGTCATGTCGTATCTCAAATACGAACCCTGCTATATCACCGATCTCACGGCCTCAAATCAAATCTCATCGACTCATCATAAATCCCAAGTACTATCATCCTCAATCCGTATGTGAACACATAGTCCCATACCCATGTGAACACATAGCTATAAAGAATCCCATGAGCACATATCAATAGGAATGTATGCAAGTATGTATGTGTGTATGTGTGTGTGTATGTGTAGTGCAACACTACCCTAGGGTTCGCAACGCTAAAATAATCCAACACACCAATATCCATCCTAAGCATCGTTATTAATCCCAAATAACATATAATAATTGTTGGTGTGTATACGCATCCGTATACACCACCACGGACTGCGGGGGTGCTATACGCCATCCACCCGACTTCTCCCCGTAGATATAAATCTACTCACCTGGTCCTCGCTAGCCGGTGCCGACGTCGCCACGCGCCTGCTTGTCGTCTCGAAGTCCACATGGGGGTACCTACATATCATAACGCACCATATCGCATTAAAACTAAATTCGAGATCGAAACGGCATACGAAAATCAAATCGGCACGCGTATCACGCATAGGTCCAAACCTATCGCCTACGCATGCAAGAATAGTAAAACCAACCCTCGATGTCGATGTACAAACGTCAAACCATCGAGAAAAATCCAATCACACTCATTTGCACATTCACGAACACTAATTTTAATATAAACTAGGTTAAAACTCACAAAAACGCCAATTTCACTTAAAAAGTCATTTTTCCGAAAATCTAGCAAGCACAATTCGCCGTTTTTGTACAAAACACGATGTTTAAATGAATGTAGCGGCCAATATATTTATTAAATATCTTAAATAAGTCATATAAACAATTTCCGGAATTTAATCTCATTAAATTCCAAAAATCCTAATATTCTAGTTTACAAAAATACCCTTTTTAACAATTTCAAAGCAAAAATGTACAAACTACAATCTAGCTTAGATTTGCATGATCTAAATCATTAAACCACACTTAATAAAGTTAATGAAGTCATGAAAACCCTAAACACATTTTTAATCCCAAGAATTTAACAAATTTCAAAAACCTAGTAAGCAATTTAGCAAATTAACACAATTTTAAAACTAACCATTCACACTAGCTACTAACCTTGTATTATCATGACAACAAAGCCTAAATATAACACACAACCATACACCAATTTTATAAAACCCTAACTTGCAATCAAATTCACAACTTGAATTCCAAAACTTGCAATTAAACTCACATAACCAAATTAACACTTAAGTAAATTAGCTTAAGAAATTAGTAACAAATTAAGCAACAAAAAGTTTAGAATTATACCCAAAAACATATGAAGATCCACAAGCATCCATGGCCCTCCAAAATACTCTCTTTTCACAAGGATACATGCTATACGGGCTAAGCTAAAATGGGTAGGAGTCGAATTTGGATTTAGCTTTGAATTTGCATGGATTTTGAAGTGATTTGTGGATTTTTTTGATGAAGAAAGAGTGGGATTTGAGGGGGGGGCTGCTGCTGTTGGGAGGCCAGAAATGGGAGTGAGGAGAGAGAGGGAGGTAGAGAAAATGCAAGGGAGGAAAGTCAAGGTCAAGGTAAGGTCAAAAGTCCACCTAATTCACCCATTTTCTTTTCTTTTCTTTCATTTCTTTTCCTTTGAAATCAAGTGGGGAAAAATTATGGTGGGTGCTGAATTCAGCCATGGGGAGGAGTAAGTGGGGGTGTGTGGGTGTGGGTACGGGTGTGGGGTGATGAAAAATGATAAATACAATACCCCAAACATCCATTTACGCTAAAAAAAGCCTTTTTTCTTCAATAATTTCTAAACCGTTTTGGCAAATGATTTCGTTCCAAAAACTACATGATAAAATTTTATTTAATGTTTTATGATGCACAAAATTTGTTTCAACTCATTCCGATTTGTAATTTTCCCTAATTAAATGTATTAGTGACGGCTTAAAATAATAATAAAATAATATTTTTTTCAGAAAATTTGAAATTTCACCAGCGGCTCAATAAACACCAAATAATAGCAATTACATAGCTAGAATATGTATATTTAATTTTTATAATAAGATATTTGTATTTTGACTTTTTACAGAAAACCCCCTTATTTTACCGATTTTTCGAAATTTCACCGAAACGATTTTCAAAACGTTACAGTTGATTTATGGCACCGTGTATCGGAAGTTTAGACGGATGCGGCGATGTAGCAGACATCGTCAGATTCTCCCTCGCTCGAGGGGTTTTTTGATTGTGGGGACGCTCTTCCCTGCAGGCGCAAGCCCCTGCAGTTAATTACGCTACCGCTTCGCGATAACAACTTTCTCCTTCTCCAGAATTTTACTTCGTGTCGTGGGTGTTTGTTTTATTTGTGGTTGCCCGTGGATTGTATACGGAGACTAATTTATGTCGTCGCCCGTAGGATGTGGATTAGTCCAAATCCGTATTTTCTTAGATATGGGTTTGGGGTTTTGGTTTAAGGATACCTTAGCCATATTTGAAGCTAAGATCAACTTAAACGTTTGTTAAGGATACATTAGTCCAATTTGAGACTAAGACCAACCTAACGGGATCGTTTAGATCCGACAAAAGAGCATTTGGGCTCTATTGTTCTAGTTTAGGGACATAGTGGTCCATTGCCAGTTTAGGGACATGGTGGTCCATCGAATGTATGGCCGTCGGGACCCATCACCTCTCTGACGATGTTGAAGGATTACAACGACAGATATCAGAGGAGTTCAGAGATGTACCCTTGAACCAAAGTTGGTTGGGAGATCTATAGTCCAATTTGGGACTAAAGTCTGTTTGAAGGTTTTGGTTTAAAGATACGTTAGCCATATTTGAGGCTAAGATCAACTTAAACGTTTGTTAAGGATACGTTAGTCTGATTTGAGACTAAGATCAACTTAACAGGATCATTTAGATCCGACAAAAGAGCTATTGTTCCAGTTTAGGGACATAGTGGTCCAACATTCCCATTTTGGGGACGAATATTGGTTAAAGGACGCATTAGTCCATGAGTTTAAGGACCCCACAGTCCGTAGCAATGTGTGGTTGTCGGGACCCGTCACCTCTCTGACGACGTTGAAGGATTACAACGAAAAATATCAGAGGAGTTCAGAGATGTACCTTTGAACCAGCTGTAAATTGATTTGAGAGAGCAGTCGTGCTCAGTTAATTTAATTTGAGGACTTATGGCCAGAATTGGGCTAAGTCCAGTTGAGAACATTTTATTTGCATTTGGCCTATTAAACCTTTACTAGGGCTCTGCCCTTTTTAATAATGCACTGCATTTTTTTTATTTGGTCTGATAGACCTTTTAATTGGGCTCTGCCCTTTTTTTAATAATGCATTGCATTTTTATTGGGTCTGATAGACCTTTTAATTGGGCTCTGCTCTTAATAATGCACTGCATTAAATGTTCTGACAGTGCCCCACGTGGCCTGTCAGGTGCTTTGCACCAATTGAGGAGCGCCAGACGCAAATTCATGTGGAGGTGACACGTGTCACGCTCCGGTGAGCGCAAATCTGTTAGCGCGGTGCGCTGCGCTAGTGCGCTGCTGACACGTGGCGCACTCTGGTGACTTGCGCCAAACCAAGAGAGCGGTGCTCTGTTTTTAGAAGCGCAAGGCGCAGTTTTTCTGTGATTGACACGTGGCGCTCTCTGGTGGCTTGCGCCAATCCAAGAAGCGCAACAGTGCAAATTTCAAAAGTGCAAGGCACTGTTTAATATCTTGATCAAATTTAGATCAAAGAAAACAAGTTTTTTCTTTTTCCAGAGAGGTTCTGTCTCAAATTTCAAGAACCAGTGGTTCATCAACAGGCAATGCCTTTATATAGATCGAAAGATCTAATAAAGAAGTAAAATTACTTCTTTATTATTATTTTTTATTAAAGATCTTGATCTTGTTCTTAGATCATTGATCTTTTTAGAAGAAATTCTTCTTTTTTTCCAAAGGTTTTACCTTTTTTCTTTCTCTCTGAATTCTTCTCAAAGTTTTTAGAAGAGCTCTCTGCATCTCTTTTTCTGTCTCTATCTTAGACTTGGAGTCTAGGGGCCTTTATATAGTGCCAATTGATTTGTTAAATCGGTTAAAGAGATCTTTCTCTGATTGATTTAGGGATGTCTCCCTACCGTTGGATCTTTGATCCTAGGCCTTCTGTTTTACAGAAGACAATCTTCTTGTTTTTAACCAGATTAGAAAGATCTTTCCAAAATTTTATTGTTTAAATTCTGGCACAGTTGGCGCAAGCGAACCTGCGCTTGACACGTGTCGCGCAGCGCAGAGCGCAGCGCAACTGCGCTGCGCAACTGCGCTGACACGTGCCGCGCAGCGCAGAGCGCAAGTTATCTGAAGCGTTGCTTCCTTTATTAAAATTTGGATTTTAAAACAGAGCCTTGCTCTGATTGGGGGAAACAGAAGCGTTGCTTCATTTCCCGACTTGGAATTTGATCAGAGCTTTGCTCTGATTGGGGGAAACAAATGCCCCCCCACCGTTGCGCTTACGTGGCCCTAGACGTGAGCGCAGCGGTGGCAGAATTCCAACCGTTGCGCCATCCTTTGGAAGTTGAAACGGCTCTCAATGCCTATAAATAGGACCTTTGGTCCCTTAGATGATTTTCATCTCTTCATAAGAATTTTTATTCAGAGCCTTGCTCTTTTGTTCAAGCACTTTTAAGAGTTAAAACTCTAGAAAAATTTTAGGTAAAAATTAAATTAGATTAGATTAATTTTAAGAGCCTTGCTCTCAATAGAAGGATTTCACTAACAGAGCTTTGCTCTGTAGGTCTGAAGGGATCTAAAGGAGACTGAAGAGAACCCTATTAGGGTTCCATTAGTAGAGCTTTGCTATCTAAAAGGATTTTTCCTGTGTTTTCTTAATGCATTAATGGAGCTTTGCTCCTTCCAAATCATATAGAGGAACTCTTAAGAGTTTTTCATGGATCTTGGAGGTTAAGGATGACATTTTATTTTTTAATGAATTATATCATCTTTTCAGAGCAAAGCTCTCGATATTCTTGGGGGATTTCTTTAAACTCCTTTCATAACTGATATTGACGGGTGTCACTCCTGTCTGTAGAGCATTGCTCTCGGGGTGTTTAATTTCCTGCGCCTGTTTTGAATTAAAAATCGCTTAATTAGTCCGTCTGCTGATTTTGCTGATCTTCTTTTACAGGAGTAAAGGACGCCCACATGTATCACCTTGATGAAATCATCTCTTATGGAGACATTCGCCGACTCGGCCGTTCTCAGAACCGAGAACTCACAAACGCCGAGTGTGCCGAAATCATGAGTCGCTTCGACGCTTATAACGGTCAACTTCTTCCTCAGTGCTCCCCTCTCCTGAAGTTTATTATAGGAGCAATTTGGGAGGCGCTTCCCCTATTCTTTACCGGCGTGCCGCTTAGGGCATTAGACGTTGCCGAGGATAAGGTGCACTCGGTGTACCTGATGATCCTAATCTCAAAGAGACGGCGAGACAATCTTGTCGATCTCCTGCACCAGGCCTTTCAACAGTCCACCATTCTTGCTGCCTATCGGAGGGTGGATGACATCAGTGGGGATCCCGACGCCCATGCTCGCGAAAGGAAGCACACTAGGATGGTTCGCCAGGCTTGGAAAGTCTTGGACAAGGTCACTTTGGAGTTCCTCAATCCATGTCCTGGATTTGAGGTTTTGCCGTTGTAATCATTTGGATAATGTCTTTGTTTATTTCTTTATAATTGTAAGAACCTTTCCGAGTATGAATGACAAATCTTTTGCCTCCTTCCTTTCATTTTCTGCTTTGTTATTGGCATATTCCTTAAGTAAGCATAGCCTGTAGGTGATATAGAACATTCCGTCTTGAATACTTTGGGGAGTAGTGATGGCTTAGGAAGCAGGTTCAGATCTGCTACCTAAGGCTTTTCAACTTTATGAGCCATGAGGGTCTCATAAAGACTTATCTCCCTACGAGTCGAGAGGATCCTGTAGGCGTAATTTCTTCTTAGGAATCGTGAGGATTCCTAAGTGCGTTTTCTCTTGAGAGTCGTAAAGATCCCACAAGAGAATTTTCTTCCTTACAAGTCGAGAGGACTCGTAAGTGAATGATGAGTTGATCTACTCCCGAGTTAATGCATTGCTGCAACAGGGAGTCGAGGGTTGACTTTGGGTTGTCTGTGCACCGCCAAGTCATGGAACTGGGAACTTTGCCGCGGCTCCGCTTTGCTGACGTTGTATATTCTTGCAGAGACACTGATTTCTCTGCGGGTCGGCGTGAATCGAGATATTCTCGTCAAGGACGCTGATTTCCCTGAATCGAGGTATTTGCCAAGGACATTGATTTCCTCGGGGTTGAGACGAATCGAGGTATTCCTGCAAAGACACTGATTTCTCTTCGGGTCGACGCGAATCAAGATGCTCTCGTCAAGGACGCTGATTTCCCTGAATCGAGGTATTTGCCAAGGACACTGATTTGCTCGGAGTTGAGATGAATCGAGGTATTCCTGCAAAGACACTGATTTCTCTGCGGGTCGACGCGAATCAAGATGCTCTCGTCAAGGACGCTGATTTCCCTGAATCGAGGTATTTGCCAAGGACACTGATTTCCTCGGAGTTGAGACGAATCGAGGTATTCCTGCAAAGACACTGATTTCTCTGCGGGTTGACGCGAAGCAAGATGCTCTCGTCAAGGACGCTGATTTCCCTGAATCGAGGTATTTGCCAAGGACACTGATTTTCTCGGAGTTGAGACGAATCGAGGTATTCCTGCAAAGACACTGATTTCTTTGCGGGTCGACGCGAATCAAGATGCTCCCGTCAAGGACGCTGATTTCCCTGAATCGAGGTATTTGCTAAGGACACTGATTTCCTCGGAGTTGAGACGAATCGAGGTATTCCTGTAAAGACACTAATTTCTCTGCGGGTTGACGCGAATCAAGATGCTCTTGTCAAGGACGCTGATTTTCCTGAATCGAGGTATTTGCCAAGGACACTGATTTCCTCGGAGTTGAAACGAATCGAGGTATTCCTGCAAAGACACTGATTTCTCTGCGGGTTGACGCGAATCAAGATGCTCTCGTCAAGGACGCTGATTTTCCTGAATCGAGTTATTTGCCAAGGACGAATGTTGAAGTGGTGATCACTCCACGCTGGGGTGAGATGATCTCCGATTGTTTTTCGGGTTTTATATGAGTTGTCGTCAAGTGTTTGTGCCCCTGGATTGTATACAGGGATTGCTGTGATATCGCCTGTAGGGCATAAATTTCATTATATATATTTTTCATTTTATTTCTTTCCACGATGCTCTATCATATCAGCTTTTATATTGCGAAAGTCGCGATTGCCCAATCATTTCGGCTATTTTTCGTGGTGCCCAATCATTTCGGCTATTTATTTTATTTTCACTCGCTGCTTTTTAATGCGAGTTGCCCAATCATTTCGGCTATTTTGCATGCATACACATTTTTTTACTTGCTGATTTTTATTTGCAAGTTGCCCCATCATTTCGGCTATTTCGTATGCATGTATGGCTCGCTGATTTTTTTTATCGCGAGTGTGGAACTTGGAATCTGACGCCAATCTCAACATCAGCATCGCTACAACTGGAATATTGCCAGGAGCGAATCATCATTTGCCATGAAAGGGTTTAGAATTTGATACCGGTTTAGGCATCAGCATCGCTACAACTGGGATATTGCCAAGAGCGAATCATCATTTGCCTCTGTCGATGTCGAACAAAGGTGGCTTAGCAAACAGGGTTAAGATCCTGTCGACTAAGGCTTTTGACTTCATGAGCCGTAAGGGTCTCACAAAGGTATTTCTCCCTACAAGTCGTGAGGATCTCGGAGGTGTGTTTTCTCCTTAGGAATCGTGAGGATTTCTAAGTGCATGTTCCCCTGTAAGTCGTAAGGATCTTCCAAAAGGGTTTTCTCCTTATAAGTCGAGAGGACTTATAAGGGTTGTTCACCATATGGACATATCCCTAGTCACGGGTGGGACATGGTTAGGGAAATGTTTATTCGCGTCCGTGGATTGTATACAAGGGTCAGTACCGAGCCGCTTGTAGGACATTAGTGGAGGTTGTGGGGGTTGCTTAAGAACAGGTTTAGGTTTCTGTATCTTAAGACTTTCAAATGTTATGAGCCGTGAGGGTCCCATAAGAGAGTTCTCCTTACGAGTCGTGAGGATCCAGCAAGTGTAATTTCTCCTTAGGAATCGTGAGGATCCCTGAGTGTGTTGCTTCCTTTGTGAGTCGTAAGGATCTCACGCGGGTGGTTTCTCCTTACAAGGTCGAGAGGACCCTGTAAGTGTCTTTTAACGAGATTGCGCCCTTTCAAGTTTTCACAAACACTCGCCGGTAGCCCCGCTGTTTTTACTCACGGAGCCCTTTCGGGTTTTCATCCGTGCCCATTTTTCTTATGGACATACCGTCTTCTTTTTTTTGTTCTTTTTATTCTTTTTTTTCTAACGAGGTTGCGCCCTTTCAGGTTTTCACAAGACTCACCGGTAGCCCTGCTGTTTTTACTCACGGAGCCCTTTCGGGTTTTCATCCGTGCCTATTTTGCTTATGGACATACCGTTTTTTTAACACCACGTCAGCCTGGGGATGCTGCAGTAGTACTTTAAAGACGTTTCGGTCATTGGTCAACGTACGATTACGCAGCTAGATTTTGCCGCAAATCTTCGCATGTTCTGTGCCGGTGGTGGATTCCTTGAAGAGAGGGTTGAGGGCGACTTCTTCGTCAGAGTCGCTTCCAAGGGTGATAACTTGCAATCCCTTGGTGTCAGCTATGTGACAGTTGCCAGCAGCTTTTTCGCGCTCATCTGTCGTGCTTTTCTGTTCCCGACGAGCCATGCGCTTCACTCGTTGAACGTGTCGTCGATGGGCAACGTATCCCTGCCACCAATTTTTAAAGGCTATGCACTCCTCGGTGGGGTGTGCAATCCTCTGATGGTATAGGCAGAAGTTAGGATATATGTCTGCTTCATCAAGACATATATTGCCAGGGGAATTTCCTTTGAGAGAGGGCAACTCCATTCCTATTGCCAGGGCCCTAGCGAATTGATTCCTTACTTTAAGCTTGCTTTTGCTGGCGATAGGGACGCTTTGCTCCATTCGGGGCGTCTCGACCTTTTCCTTCAGTCGTTGGCGTTTGGCCTTTTCAAATATAGCCAGTTCACGCTCTCGATTGGCTTTGCTTTCCTGACGGGCTTCGTTTAGGAATGCATCAATCATTTTGTCTGATGGTCCTAGAAGTTCTGGTTCGGGACCTGCCCCCAGTTTCTCTGTGCAAGAAGCCTTTTCATCCTCTGTAAACGAGTGAGAGATCACATGACAACTTGCTACGTAACCCTCAGATTCATCCGACGAGCTTTCTCCATCATCTTCCTCCTGAAAGACGTGGCTGAGGAACTCTTGGAGTGTGATGAGAGTCCACGCCTTCTGACTATATTCTTCCAGCGCGCCGATCTGTTTTTGCAGGCTCGTACGTTTGTCAGCAGGCTTCACGACCTTTTTGGACTTCTTCTTCTTTTTTGAAGATTTTGACGGCTGAGTGTGAGCATTTTGGCTATCACCAATCTTTGGAGTTGGGCGCGGCTTCAGCATCCCCTTGATGATCTCAGGTTCCAACGGGTTCTTCTATCTGACCGTCGGGCATGTCTGGAGATCATTCAGCATCTTTTTGGTTTTGGCAGAAAGCACGACCTCCCATGGAGCTTCTTCAACAAAAGAACAAGTTGCCCCCGGCGTGCCCGTCTTCTTTGGAGTGTGCGGCTGTGGTGGGTTTACTTTCCACTTTTCAGACAGCGCAAACTTGCCTCGTAGGTACTGATCCTCGATCCATCCCTTAAAGACAAAGCAATTCTCGATCCGGTGACTTACCGTTTGGTGGTAAGGGCAATAATTGGAATTATTCACCTCGCTGGGTTGCGGTGGTCTCCTTGGATTCGGGAGATAGATAAGCCTATTGCGCATCGCCAGCTCGAACAACCTCTTCGTTTTATCCCGCGGGAATGAGTAAGGTTGCTTCATTTTCTCATTATAATATCGCCGTCTCTCTTCCAGTTGATCCGCTAGCTTTGGGGCACTGGGCTGCTGTTGGGTGTTCGCAACGAAGGTCGCCTTCCCTTTACCCTTGTCGTTTCGGGGTTCTGGCTTCGGAGGAGACGGTCTGTGACCTATTTGATCCATCTGGGCTATCTTATCAATTAAAACCTGGAACGTGGTCAGTTTAAAGAACATCATGAACTGTGAAATAGTTGCATGAGGGTCTAGGGTGCCCATGAACATGCCCACCGCTGGTGCTTCTTCGATCCGCTGTTCGCATTTCGACCATAGATTCCGCCATCGTGTTGCGTATTGAACCCACATTTTGCCTGGCCTTACCCTGGTGTTGATCAATGCGGTAATTGGGGTGCGCTCGCTGGCGCTTGCAAATCTTTGTGTAAACAGCAGCTCCATCTCCGCAAATGTTTTGACAGAGCCGTTAGGCAGCTCCGAATACCATTCGAAGGCCGTTTCCGCTAAGCTGCCGACGAATTGGCGAAGCAACAATTTATCATCGCCTCCAGTGTTGCCATATAAGGCTCTGAATTGAGCGACATGCGGATGTGGATTCCCCGTCCCTTTATATACATGAAATTTAGGGATCGTATATCCCGGCGGGTAACTGATTTGGTCATACCATCCCGGGTAGGGTCGTCCGGTTCTAACAATTTGCCCAGCCGCTTCATTCGCCTGATGAGCTAGTATTTGCTGAGCTATATAGTCATCCAGGGCGGCCTTGGAGATAGTTTCCTCCTTGGCTGCTGAAAGAGCCGGAGGAGGATTAGATGTTTCCTCTCTATCGTCTTCAGTAATGGTCGGAGGGTCCTCAGCTGGAGGATCCTGTTGTAACATCATTCCTACCATATCTTGGAAGAGAAGAGCCATTTGTTTTATATTAGCTGCTTGTTCTGTTGTTTCTCTGTCCTTCTTTTCGAGGACTCTGTGTAGGAAGTCAGCGTCAGTTTCTTGTTCATGACGCTACTCTGATGATACCTCCGAGCTTTCTTTTGGCCCGGTAAGTGCGGCCATTGAAGTCATCATTTCCTGAAGCTTCTGTTGTTGCTCCTGGGCTTTGGTCACGGATCGAGTGAGCGGTCGGTGATCCGTCGAAGCATGGCTTTCCTCCTTTCCGGAAGCCATATAAACAGTATGCACCACTATACCCCCAGACTTGGGGCGTCTGTGCTCAGCGCTTTTACGATTCGCCATGTTCACAGGGGCTTTTTGCGGCCTCCTTTTCTTTTGAGTGATTGACATTTAGGGAGCCGTTGCAGTGGGCTCCCAGTCAGCTGTTGCTTTTTCTGGCTTGACAGAGTAGTCCTTCTCCTGCCGAACTTTCATCTTTTTCTGTCGGCGGAGATAGTCTTGATCCATTACGGAGTCTTGGACTTGACGCCAGACCTTGTAAATTTTGGAGGACAGCCGCTGAGGGGACTGCTTTGGTTTCATTTCTGTATCATTCTCCACGGGTGGAGGAGATCTTTTCAGCACTGCTGTGGGTGAATTCCTGCGCACCCTATCAAGCAGCTCAAAGCTGTTTCCAGTTGGAACAGCGGCATCAACTTCCACCATTGGGGCTGATGGAGTTAGCCCAGAGGGGGAGTTGCCCCCATCTTTTGTCACTCGGCGCCTGTGGCGACGTCGAGCGTGCCGAGCTGTTCGAGTTGGTTTGGTAGCGAGGATGTCTTTGTCTTGCCCCCTATTTAGGTGAAGGGCTGTTGCTGGCGTCAGCCTCTTGAAGACTGATGTTCGTTGAGAAGCCGTATTCAACCGGTCAAAAACAGACTTCTGAGCGGGAGCGGGGGCAGTTAGTCTTGTAAAGACTGACCCTTTAGCAGGAGAAGCCGTCTTGACGACTTCAGGAGTAGGAATAGCTATCCTCTTTGGGATAAGGCCTTCTGGTATTGCAGGCTTCTTCATGGGCCCGATAGAGCTCTGGCTTACTCTGTTAAAAACTGAGGCAGTGGAGTTGGGCGACCCGTTGAGAGGGGCCGCAGTGGTAGCAAGCCGATCAAAGACCGACTTCTTTGGAACTTCTTGCGACATCATTGGGGCATTGAAGCTCATTGGTGGGAGCATGGTCCCGAAGAATAGTCCAGTGGTGGCTTGAGTTACCTGTTCCACTGGCATCTTCAAAAGAGAGGCCGCTTGGGGCCCGTAAGTCACTCCTCCAGCAGGGACGGAGCGAGAGTTGCAGTTGCAGGTAGTGCAGTTTGAAGCCATTGATTTTCTGTTTTCTGCACGGAGCAAGACACCAAATCTAAGTATCTCGAATCCACAGGCAACCACAGCAAACCGCGATTCGTTCGCGAACACGGCACATGAAGTGTGGAGTGGAAAGAGGAAAAGGTCCCATCGGGCGTGCCAGAATCTGTTCCCCTCCAAAGGACGGCCAAGACAGGGACGTCTCGCCTTAGGTTCGGGGCAGATGCTATTTGGTTTTATCCGTCCACCTCTCCGAAGATGCCAAGTTGATTTATGGCACCGTGTATCGGAAGTTTAGACGGATGCGGCCAATGTAGCAGACTTCGTCAGATTCCCTCTCGCTCGAGGGGTTTTTTGATTGTGGGGACGCTCTTCCCTGCAGGCGCAAGCCCCTACAGTTAATTATGCTACCGCTTTGCGGTAACAACTTTCTCCTTCTCTAGAATTTCACTTCGTGTCGTGGGTGTTTGTTTTGTTTGTGGTTGCCCGTGGATTGTATACGGAGACTAATTTATGTCGTCGCCCGTAGGACGTGGATTAGTCCAAATCCGTATTTTCTTAGATTTGGGTTTGGGGTTTTGGTTTAAGGATACGTTAGCCATATTTGAGGCTAAGATCAACTTAAACGTTTGTTAAGGATACATTAGTCCAATTTGAGGCTAAGACCAACTTAATGGGATCGTTTAGATCCGACAAAAGAGCATTTGGGCTCTATTGTTCCAGTTTAGGGATATAGTGGTCCATTGCCAGTTTAGGGACATGGTGGTCCATCGAATGTATGGCCGTCGGGACCCATCACCTCTCTAACGACGTTGAAGGATTACAACGACAGATATCAGAGGAGTTCAGAGATGTACCCTTGAACCAAAGTTGGTTGGGAGATCTATAGTCCAATTTGGGACTAAAGTCTGTTTGAAGGTTTTGGTTTAAGGATACGTTAGCCATATTTGAGGCTAACATCAATTTAAACGTTTGTTAAGGATACGTTAGTCTGATTTGAGACTAAGATCAACTTAACAGGATCGTTTAGATCCGACAAAAGAGCATTTGGGCTCTATTGTTCCAGTTTAGGGACATAGTGGTCCAACATTCCCATTTTCGGGACGAATATTGGTTAAAGGACGCATTAGTCCATGAGTTTGAGGACCCCACAATCCGTAGCAATGTGTGGTTGTCGGGACCCGTCACCTCTCTGACGACGTTGAAAGATTACAACGACAAATATTAGAGGAGTTCAGAGATGTACCTTTGAACTAGGTGTAAATTGATTTGAGAGCAGTCGTGCTCAGTCAATTTAATTTGAGGACTTATGGCCAGAATTGGGCTAAGTCCAGTTGAGAACATTTTATTTGCATTTGGCCTATTAGGCCTTTACTAAGGCTCTGCCCTTTTTAATAATGCACTGCATTTTTTTTTATTTGGTCTGATAGACCTTTTAATTGTGCTCTGCCCCTATTTTTTAATAATGCATTGCATTTTTATTGGGTCTGATAGACCTTTTAATTGGGCTCTGCCCATAATAATGCACTGCATTAAATGTTCTGACAGTGCCCCACGTGGCCTGTCAGGCGCTTTGCGCCAATTGAGGAGCGCCAGGCGCAAATTCATGTGGAGGTGACACGTGTCACGCTCTGGTGAGCGCAAGTCTGTTAGCGCAGTGCGCTGCGCCAGTGCGCTGCGCTAGTGCGCTGCTGACACGTGGCGCACTCTGGTGACTTGCGCCAAACCAAGAGAGCAGTGCTCTGTTTTTAGAAGCGCAAGGCACAGTTGTTCTGTGATTGACACGTGGCGCTCTCTGGTGGCTTGCGCCAATCCAAGGAGCGCAACAGTGCAAATTTCAAAAGTGCAAGGCACTGTTTAATATCTTGATCAAATTTAGATCAAAGAAAACAAGTTTTTTCTTTTTCCAAAGAGGTTCTGTTTTAAATTTCAAGAACCAGTGGTTCATCAAAAGGCAATGCCTTTATATAGATCGAAAGATCTAATAAAGAAGTAAAATTACTTCTTTATTATTATTTTTTATTAAAGATCTTGATCTTCTTCTTAGATCATTGATCTTTTTAGAAGAAATTCTTCTTTTTTTCCAAAGGTTTTACCTTTTTTCTTTCTCTCTGAATTCTTCTCAAAGTTTTTAGAAGAGCTCTCTGTATCTCTTTTTCTGTCTCTATCTTAGACTTGGAGTCTAGGGGCCTTTATATAGTGCCAATTGATTTGTTAAATCAGTTAAAGAGATCTTTCTCTGATTGATTTAGGGATGTCTCCCTACCGTTGGATCTTTGATCCTAGGGCTTCTGTTTTACAGAAGATAATCTTCTTGTTTTTAACCAGATTAGAAAGATCTTTCCAAAATTTTATTGTTTAAATTCTGGCACAGTTGGCGCAAGCGCACCTGCGCTTAACACGTGTCGCGTAGCGCAGAGCGTAGAGCGCAGCGCAACTGCGCTGACACGTGCCGCGCAGCGCAGAGCGCAAGTTATCTGAAGCGTTGCTTCCTTTATTAAAATTTGAATTTTAAAACATAGCCTTGCTCCGATTGGGGGAAACAGAAGCGTTGCTTCATTTCCCGCCTTGGAATTTGAACAGAGCTTTGCTCTGATTGGGGGAAACAGTTGGGTTTAAGGATACGTTAGCCACATTTGAGGCTAAGATCAACTTAAACGTATGTTAAGGACACGTTAGTCTAATTTTTAGACTAAAATCAACTTAACGGGATCGTTTAGATCCAACAAAAGAGCAATTGGACTCTGTTGTTTAGTTTAGGGACATTGCGGTCGATTAGTTCAAGGACATTGCGGTCCATCGTTAGTTTAAGGACGTTTCGGTCCGGGTTAAGGACATCGTAGTCCGTGGGTTTAAAAGGGACCCCACAGTCCGAGGTTAGGGACATCGTAGTTCATGAGTTTAAGGACCCCACAGTCCGTAGTTTAAAGACATCGTAGTCTATGAAGTTTAAGGACATCGTAGTCCATGAGTCTAAGGACCCCACAGTCCGTGAAATGTGTGGTTGTCGGGACCCGTCACCTCTCTGAAGACGTTGAAGGATCACAACGACAGATATCAGAGGAGTAAAGAGATGTACCCTTGAACCGGTGTGAGTTGTTGAAAGATCTGTAGTCCAGTTTAGGATTGAGATCTGTTAAATATTCGTGAGCAGATGGGCCAGTTCAATATAAGTTGAGAACTTATGTCCAATATTGGGCTAAGTCCAATAAGATTAAAATGTTTAACATTTTATTGTTCTGGGCTGTTGAGCCTTTATTTGGGCTTAGCCCTTTTAATAATGCTAAGCATTGGATCCTGACATTTTTTTGTCTTGTATTGAATGCATAGCATTTATCAGAACAATGTGTGTTCTGACAGTGCGCCACGTGACGCGCCAGGCGCTTTGCGCTAATCAAAGAGCGCATTGCACTTCTGCCAAGTAGCGCACACGAAAAGGACACGTGTCGCGCTTGGCGCTAAGCGCCAGATGATGGGCTCATTGAGCCAGTTTATGAGCGCATTGCGCTTTCAATTTATAAGCGTGTTGCGCTAGTTTAGTGGCGCACAAGTGAGTGCTACGTGGCGCTGAGCGCCGGCCCATGAGCGCAGTGCGCTGTTTCAGAAGCGCAAAGCGCAAGTTGTATACGTGGTTGACGTGTGGCACGTTTTGGCGCTGCGCGCCAGTCCAAGGAGCGCAGAAGCGCAGTTCAAGAGTGCAAGGTACTTTTCAATAGCGCAAAGCGCATTTGATCAAATTTATGATCTGTGAACAAATTTATGTTCTTTTTAAAGGGGGCTTTGCCTCAAGATTCAAGAACAACAGTTCTTATTTTGAAAGGGCCTTGCCTTTGCAGATCAATGATCTGTGAATGAAGTAAATACTTCTATAATGAGATCTTTTGATCTCTTTTTATAAAAGACCTTGGTCTTTTGTAGATCTATGATCTTTTAAGAAGATAATTCTTCTTTTTTAATGAGATTATTTCATCTCTTTGTTCAAGAATCATTCTTTTTACCTTGAAGAAATGATCTTCTTTCAAGAGCTTGCTCTCTTTCTTTTGAGTCTTCTCAAAGTTTGTTGGGGGGTTTCTCTATCTCAGACTTGAAGTCTTGGGGCCTTTATATAGGGCAAATTGATTTGTTAAATCAGTTAAAGAGATCTTTCTCTGATTGATTTGGGGATGTTTCCCCACCGTTGGATCTTTGATCCTAGGGTTTCTGTTTTACAGAAGACAATCTTCTTGTTGTTTAACAAGATTGGAAAAATATTTCCATAACAGAATTTAATTCTGATTAATTAATGATTTATCATTATTAGATCTTTTGATCTAACGGTAGGAATTTTTAATTCTAACGCTGGCGCACCCGTGCTTTGCACGTGGTGCGCTGCTCAGAGCGCAGCGCACTTTGCGCTGGCGCACCTACGTTTAATACGTGGCGCGCAGCGCAGCCTGCGCTAGCACACCCGTGTTTGACACGTGGCGCGCAGCGCGCCTAGCGCTAGCGCACTCATGGTGCACTGCCTAGGGCACAGCGCACCTGGCGCTAGCACATCCGTGTTTGACATGTGGCGCGCGGCGCGCCTAGTGCTGAATCTGAAGCGTTGTTTCAATTTTTGAATTTTGAATTTTTAAAACAAAGTTTTGCTCTGATTGGGGGAATAAATGCCCCCCCACTGTTGCGCTCGCGTGGCGCACACCTGAGTGCAGCGATGGCAGCATCTGAGCCCTTGGATCAACTCAGAAGTTGAAGAGGCGGTTCAATGCCTATAAATAGGACCTTTGGTCTCTTAGATGATTTTCATCTTCTTTCTTGAGAATTTTTATTCAGAGTATTGCTCTTCAGAACTTTTCAAGAGTCAGAACTTATCAAAACTTAGGTAAAGTTTAAATTTTTTTAATGAATTAGGGTTGTACTCATTAACAGAGCTTTGCTCTTCATAGATCTTTGATCTAAAAAAACGCATTTAGGGTTTCATTAGCAGAGCTTTGCTCTCATGAACCCATAGATCTAAAGAGATCTTTTCTTGGGGTTTCATAGCCCATGAATCAGATCTCTGCTCTTTTGATAGCATGTAGATTTTTTAATCTTTGATGAAGAGGTCTTAAGAGTTTGTTCATGGATCTTGAAGTCCCTAAAATTTTTTAATTCATAAAAATTAATTTTAATTAATTCTTGATGGATTTTTTCATCATCATTACAGAGCCAGGCTCTTAAGGAATCTTATTCCTTCATGATTAGAGTTTGACAAGTGTCACTCTGTCATAAAGCTTTGCTCTCAGAGGGAGATTTTCTCTTTTTCCCGAGGGATCTCTCATTTAATGAGAATTTTCTTGAGGATTTCCTCATTTAATGAAAGTTTCATCCAATGATGAGACTGCTTTATTAATTGATGCAATGTCATCTAGATTTTGTGGGTCCCCCTTTGGTCCCCTTTCCACTGCATTGCAGTGTGGTACAAATTTTAAAGTACCGAGTATCAAAATTTAAAATTAAATTATAGCACTGACAGTTGACTTCTGTCTCCCTTTTTTTGCAGGCGACATGTCTTTCGATGCTACGTTTCCATTCGTCCGTTCAGAGGGAGGATTCCCTGAGGCACCTGTGGACCGGGAGGTTCTCGCGCTCATCAAAGACCGTGACCCGAAACACAAAAATCTTCACTTGTGGGGTAGATGGTATGACTAGATAATCAGAGGTCATCAAAACTTCTCTTGTGCGACACCGTCGGAGCCTATCTCGGCGATCCCGTATGCGGATGCACCCCCGGTGAACTATGCCATGGAGGTGGTTAATTGGACTTCGGAGGGTCTTCTTCAGCCTTCGATCGCCGCAATACCCATGCAGCCTCCGGCGGCTTTGGATACCCTAGGGCAGCGCATATGCCAGGGCGAGTTGCGCCCTTGGGGACAGCCCTACAACATTGGGCTAACTCCCCGTCATCCGGCCGGGTACTTGTAGTGGGCCCGGTACATCTTGTCGGCAAAGAAATCGCAGCTGTTGAGGCTTGGGCTATACCCTGCGGTCTACGCTTCGTTGTTATAATTTTCTGCACCTCCCACGTGGTGGATTAAGGCGTTCTTGAAGCAGTGGAACATCCCGACCCATACCTTCCTTCTGCTGGAAAGAGAGGTCTCCATTTTGTTGGAAGAATTCGCCGAGGTTTCTGGTCTACCGGTCAGGGGGGAGCACTATGAGGAGCTGCTTCCTCCGGATGAAAATGATTTTGCCACCAAGCCAGTAGTGATGGGCCTCATACCAGAGAACGCCATTCAGCACCAGTTCCTCAGCCTGATAAAGGTGTTGAACATGTACGAGAGCCTCTTCCTTGAATCCGGAGGCTGGGGGGTCAGTTTTGCGGACTTCATTGCCCGGTTTCTTCGCCCGGAGATTTTGTCGCGACGAGGCGAAAAGTTTTCTAAGCTCGATGATCCCTTCGGCTTTGGCTTGGACCGTCAGCCGGTACTGGAAGCTGATCAGATGGGCTTCTTTCTTCCTGACGCTGCGATCAGCCCTCTGTCAGAAATCGCCGCTCCGGGCATTGACGAGGAGGCGTTCTTTCTTGGGTTTCTTGGGCTATGGTTGAGCTGGTTCGCGCTCCCTATGCGTCCTCGTTACATGAGGCCTTCCGTCTTCTACCCCGCGCATCGCATGGTTGTCAGAATACAAGTGGCCATTGGGATCGCCGGGTTAGCCCACCTATACCACAGTCTTAGCATAGCGGCGGATACCATTGAACCGGGGGTGCATCCTGCCAACTTCCCGATGCATTACTTCACTTCGTGGATAGAGATGCACGTGCTCGGGGTCTTCGGCATTCACAAAAGGTCTTCGTTTTACAAGAGATGCAAGTTCCCTCGGATTATGCGGCTGGTTGACGCCTCCATCGTGAGTCCGTCACAGCGGGAAGCTAGGGGCTTACTCCTTCGTCCGCGCACGGTTGGAGATGGTATGTCTTTCACGGACAAAGTCTTGACCATCGGCCAGGAAACTTCCAAAGCGGTGTTGTCACTGCAAGACATTTTTAAGGACGGGGCCTCCGTGTTGAAAGCCCGGGAGATTCTCCATTTGTACTCCATCAGGCCTGGGAGATTCTCCATTTGCACGTGGTGCGCTGCTCAGAGCGCAGCGCACTTTGCGCTGCTCAGAGCGCAGCGCACTTTGCGCTAGCGCACTTTGCGCTAGCGCACCTACGTTTGACACGTGGAGCGCAGTGCAGAGCGCAGCGCAGCCTGCGCTAGTGCACCCGTGTTTGACACGTGGCGTGCGGCGCGTTTAGCGCTAGCGCACTCATGGTGCACTGCCTAGGGTGCAGCGCACCTGGCACTAGCGCATCCGTGTTTGACACGTGGCGTGTAGCGCGCCTAGCGCTGAATCTGAAGCGTTGCTTCAATGTTTGAATTTTGAATTTTTAAAACAGAACTTTGCTCTAATTGGAGGAAACAGTAACACTACCGTACAGTCCGGTCTCTTCGTCTGATATGTCGCATATAGCAGCCTGGGGGTGGTAAACGCCAGACCCCAATAGCCTGATAAGTCATGCCGATGTGAGGCCTATAATGGTTCGAGAAACTACTGATAACACTTACCAGTAGATCTCAGTAACCCTGACCAAGGATTTCCTGTTATGGCCAATCAAGCATAGCGCAACATCAACCCCTAATACCGGGAGAGATGAAATCCCCTCTTATCGCTCATTGCCTCCATGTGACTCGAGAATGTACCCAAAAACCACCGTTTTGTACGATCTCTTGAACGTAGTAAGATGGAAATCAAAGCACAGTGGGAATCACACAAGACTCTATGACGATCTCGGGTCGACAGACTAATCTGTACCAGTGTCACCAGAGAACTGCTATCTGACGATAGGTATAATACTATCTAGGAGTTCTCGGCGAGTCCGTTCAGTGTACCCAGTTTCCACTGAGCACCCGTATACCATCTCTAATGTCAAACACCAATGGATATGGGATCATCTATCGCCCATCACATGGGTCGAGAAGAGTATACGCTAGTCTACTGTGGAATATCGATGCCCCATCTCGATACTCCCACGACCAGGAACATTTGAAGGATGTACTTACCGACTAACTCTGCCCCAGTAGTATGATCTGCATCATAATCCTGGTAGTCAAGTACTCATCCTAAGGGCTTTATCAATATATAATAGAGAGACAATAAGTGTACATATTAAGATAAAGAGCAACCAGATAGCATACTATCATGTCGAGCAAGAAAGTCCTCCCTATATATGTCCAAGCATCCACTATAATATACATCACATGTATAATAATGGCCTCTAGGGCATACATATAACTAACATTTATAACAAGTCTAGCCTTATTAGGTTAATACCTTTCCACCTACACCGATCTCGAAAGATTTTCTTACTCCTAATAGTTTTACCCCTTCAGGAACACCTAGCAAGGTCCAAAATCCGTAATTTGCTAGAGTGTGTGGAATCCATCTTGGATATAAAGTATCCAGCCATCATCCGAAAGTCACCACTTCTCATGACCTGCTGATAACTAGTAGGGCCATCATCACCATGATCCTGTCACCGCCTACGAGAAAACCGAATTATCTCTCGGATGGGTGAGGTCATCTACTAAATTTTCGGAGTGGCTAAGATTTGTCGAGTTCAATTGAATCCTTAGGCTCTATTAAATTTCCAGTAACCATCTGTGGTTCTAGAATCACTTCCAGTTCATTCATATTCCCACTAGTTTCTTTAGCAAAATGATTTCTTTTATAAAAAGGCGGCGAGCCAAGAACAATGTAACTATTGATCTTGAAAATGGTAGAAGTAAAACCCTAGCGAATACTTAGGATAATCCACAAACTGTCATTACCAAAGCGTGCCTTGAGTTTGTCTGGATTATGCTTTTAAACAGAAACCGAATAACTCCGTATCTTAACAATCTCAAGATATGCAGCCATTCTATGTCCATATAGCATCGAAGGTACTAATTTAGATGAAACCAGATTCAAATGTTATGCAGCTATTTTCAGTGCATATCCCAAATGGAAAAAAGGCCAATACAACATTACCCATCAAGGGGCGCACCCACGGATGCGTAACCTTTGAGAGAATCAAGTTCTTAATATTATTATGATGGAATACCTAGCATAAATATCTAAAATTTCGATCACTTCAAACAATCCTGAAACTTCCAACGTATGGTTATCTACTTTATTCTTATACCTATAAACTTCTCAAAATCTTTGGAACTTACATTTCAACGAATGCGTGTATAAAACCAGAGAACTCATAGGTAAATCTGAATGAAGTAAGAGTATTAATCTCTTGTCCTAAAAGACACCAGACAATATTCATTACCATGTATAAGTCCCAAGAGTATACTAACTCAAATTCCGTGTGTTGTAAATTGAAAACTGTATTCTGATTAAGAATGCCTTTATCATTATTCAATGTACCTTATCTTATCCTCAACGGATAAAAGCAAATGTTTAGAACATAATTTTCAAATTTATATCTCACTTTATAAAATAAAGATACAGATATTTTATTTTAAAAATTGGTGCATAACAACGATTATTCAAAACCAAATATTTGCCGTTAGGCAAAACCATGCGATTTAATCCAATATCACCAATTGCTATAAATTCTGATATCGAGGATCAAATCACCCATTTTCCAATATTCTACTCCTACTCAGCATCTGTAACGCCGTACAGATGTGAGATCCAAATCCG
Source organism: Agapanthus africanus (assembly GCA_030015575.1). Taxonomy (NCBI): domain Eukaryota; kingdom Viridiplantae; phylum Streptophyta; class Magnoliopsida; order Asparagales; family Amaryllidaceae; genus Agapanthus; species Agapanthus africanus. The sequence continues at coordinate 432,914,324 of JASDDO010000001.1, read as the reverse complement.
GTAAATACATACCCTGGAGTCAGAATTAATTGGTAAAACAGTTTTCAGTAACAACTATACAGAAAAACTGAAACATGAAAATGTTTCAAGAGGGATGGTCGGGTATTCTTAGTAATGCCTCTTCTACTGTCAAGATTTACTACAGTAATTGCAATTTACTTTGCCCTCACTCCAACCCTATATATGTCTCTACATCTTATCTTCTGTACACCACACTTAGGCTAATTAATTTTCTTGCTTCCTTACCTTTCAGCACCAGCCTAAGCTTTGGAAAAAGACTATCCAATAAGCGTAATATTTGTACTCTCCTAATACAAGGAGCTCTCGCAACCTGAGAGAAGGTAAAGGGAAGAGACAACCGAATAATCCTATTCAATTTCTCTAGAACCAATGGCCATCCTCGACTGAAGTAATTTTCTTGAGTTCGTATGTAACTATACGATGGCTTTTCCAAGCAATATGGATCATCATAGTGATATGGAGTGTTCTGAAGAAATGCAAAGGGAAGTAGTAGTAGCAGGGATATATACGACTTTGTCGTGAATCATGACAATCCAAAACCAAAGTGTGTAAGAAGGTTTGGTTAACTTGGTTCATTTGTTTAAGGTAAGTCATGGGTCGCTGTAAGAGAGAGAAAAGAAACACTCAGCGTGCACTCTATCAAGATTAGATCGGTTAATCACTTAATCTAATCAGGATGGCTCACACCGTTTTCTTGAATTCTCCTTCAAACCCTAAAAAGAGAACTAGTCGTAATCATTTACACTTTACAAGTTCGCTAACAGTTCAGCCATACCACTGTTGGTACTCCGAGGGAGGTTCTCCGTGCTTTTGCATGGACCCAATTTAATAACCCCGTTTCCGCAGAAGCGTAATCTTGTTAACACTTTCTAGACATCTAATAGGTTGGCTAATTATGAAGTGAAAATCTTCCAAGGAGTAATACCTACTCATCAGTGGGAATCGGGACACAACTATCATCTTGTGATAATCTTGACGAAAGCCGACCAAAATTACCACACTCCAGAAGATATGCGCAAACTTGGCAAGTTTCCTTTATATTTGAAACTCCCAATATGGTTTTTGCCCCAAGCGTCTTATGACCTTGACAAAGGCCAAAAAATCATAAGTCGCAAGTCAAGTTCAACCCGTCATTATCCTAAATTACTCTAAACCCACCCGTATAAGCCCATGACAAAGGTCAACAAGACTATACAACTATCTTAGATAATCGCATCACTATACAACCGGAAAGCATTACATAGCTACCGAACACCACGCCTTGACAAAGGCCAATAAACACAAAACGAATACTAGGTAATACCAATCTGAAATGATAGAGGACTACGGTTGGTTTTTAGCGAAAAACCTTTAATATAATGAAATTGATATCGTTGAAGGAACTCAAGTGGCTTTGAAATGGAATGGTTTAGGCTCCGCTTTTAAAACTAGTAACATAACCTTTTGCTTAAGAGCAAAATCCCCATGAAGGGATCAAGGCTCTTTCCTAATAGAATGAGGTGTAGGATATTCCTAACCGAATACCTCTATGCAAAGTAAGAGAATATGACCATGGTTTTGAAGAAAACCGAGTAGTTTTAAAAATTGGTTCTGACAACATCATTTAGGTTTATTTTCAATGCATTAAACATATAATGAGTTCCCCATCAAAACAAGTTTCTAAGCCACACCAGAAACAACAAAATTAGCATGCTTTTACATGCCATCCGCATTTGCCATGGGGTCCAGGGTCTTCACCTTAAGGCTACTTAACTTACGGCAGGGCGGGGACAGGGCTAGCGCGGATGGAAAACATATAAGCATCTACTAATATATATATATATATATATTAGTAGATGGAAAAAATATATATATATATATATATCAGATAATAACCATCATAGGCATGCGAATAACAATATAGAATAGCAGATAAAGTAGGAGCCCTGCGTTTCATTTGAGCCGGAAATAAAATGCGACATTCCCCGATCATATGGATAGCCCGTACAATATCGATCCTAGACCCCTACGAGTGCGGCAAGCCACCTGCCGATTCTAGAAATTGGGTAACCCGCCCTCAACATTATGAGTTGGTCACCCGTCGCTTTCTAGAATCCGGTAACTTGAGCACTCCTCCGTAGGTCGATCCTATAACCCCTACAAGGGCGGTGAGCAGCCTGCCAATTCTAGAGCGAGACGGTCCGGTCTCAAACATCATAAGATGGCCACCTAGTGCATTATAGAACCTAGCTACTCGAGCACTTCTCTTCGGTTAATCCTAATATAGAAAAGAAATATATACAATGGTGACATCAATCACATCCTGATTGAGCTTCAATAAAAGAATATACATAATACAGAAACGACGGCCACAAATGAATACAACATAATAAATCAAAATTGTTCAAGCAAACGCACGAGGAGCTATCCAACACGACAATCCGGCTAAACCATCACACACACACACAGAGATATTTATATATATATATATATATATATATATATATATATATATATATATATATATATATCACAAAACAAGCAACACAAGCATGTGTGCAACCCTGTCTAATCGAACATATAGCAATTAGAAGACTTTCAACAACACATATACAAGGATACAAAAATAAACGATATAAAAATTTCGACCGAACATATAGCAATTAGAAGACTTTCAACAACACATATACCAAGATACAAAAATAAACGATATTAAAATTTCGACCGAAAACAGTCCCGAATTGACCATATGCACAAACAGTACAAAACAAATTCTGGGGCAAAAATATGTATACCAAAAATCTAGTTTCTACAATTCCAAGCAATAGACAAAATTTGGGGATAAACAGAAAAAATTGGGCGGAAAATATCGTCCAAACCTCGGCCAATTATTGTCTGTTTCTCCTTGAATTTTGTGCTAAGTTTTCTTTCATAACATGTAGTCCACGGACATATACAAAAAAAAATTTCAGGTTCCATTTTGAAATGGGTAGAAACTTGGACGTCGAAACTAAATACCGGTAAATTTTTGTACTCGAAACTAAAACATCGTCTAATCTAGTTCTAGTGTTTAGTTTGTATCTGATACTATTTAAAGTTCCTAGTGCCCTCACTGTGGCAACTACGGTCGATATGGAACCGAAAAATGAAAATTTACAAGAGAGCACTAGAAACAAATCCTTAGCGATCTTTCCAAACACTAAAAATAGAAGCTAACATGCAATGTTTTAGGGATTATAACCTTCGATGCGTGTCCATCCAACCACGGAAGACCCCTCCAAGCTCCTCGTAGGTCGTCGAGAACAAGCTTGAGAGGCAACTGCCCTTATCGAAAAAGATCCACCCAAGGGAACTGATCCAAGTTCCAGCTTCACCTAGTGAAGCAACCGACGCTCTAAGCACGCTTTGATTGGAGAGTGGGGGTATAGGAATTTTCTACTATCATTTTCTATCAAAATAAAAAAACTCAAGAAAGAATATCAAGAAAGAGGAGGAGGAGGATGAAGAAGTAGCCATTAAACAAAAGTGCTAAGTGTTGGTTGAATGAATGAGAGAATAAAGAATGAATGTCTTCATATATTTCCAACCATGAAAATAAAATATCACACAACCATTTTGAATAAACAAATGAAGCCATCCCACTCTACATTTCACAACCATACTTAAATGCCACCTCACCTAGCCACCTCATTATTTGATTTCTTTTTTAAAAATCCCTAAATGAGGTGTCCATCTTCTAGAAGTATTCCGTATAAATACGGAATACAACCAAGTATACGTATCGAAATATATATACGCGTATCAGTATAAAAATACGAATGCTAAGAGAGAGAATAATGAATAGTGAACAATAATACCAGAATATATATATATATATATTTATTTAAATATATATATATATATATATATATATTATTAAATCAAAACTTGATTTAATAATCCGGCTTAATCCTAAGTCGGCTGATATTATCAACCGTCCGATTAAAGTCCGTGTACCTTGTACACGTATTTAATCGGACTCCTGTATGTACTAACATACGTCATCTACATCATATCGCCTGAATAGGGAAAACCCTATGTTTGGGACTCTAAAGACTCGAAAATACGATGGCAGTGAGTTACTAGATAAATTCATTGCCACAAGCACGTCAGCGGTACTAACTGTGCATAATGGCTATCTAGGTATATGCCGAAAGGGAAGTCGACAATCAAGTCCGTCCGTACCCTACTGAGCCTGAATGTGACAATCTCCGTATAGTCCGGTCTCTTTGTCTAAGAGTATCAGATATCGGGTCTAGGGGGTGGATAACGTCAGACCCTAATAACCCGATAAGTCGTGCCGGAGTCAAGCTCTGAAAGTATGTCTTAGCACCTCTACTATGTTTCTATGAGCATCAAGTATGCGATTTTAAAATTTTAGAGGTCTAAGCATACTAAACAAGAATCGAACTAGAGAATTAAGGATTTATAGTAAAGCAAACAAGTTCTAATCTAAGTGAATAGTGTCTACAACCTTTGTAGTTTAGTCCTTCACTTCTAAAGCTTCAAGTTGTAGTCCCCAGAACACTTCTTTGACTCCACTTGAAAAAAGGATCGAGCTTGCTTGTAGTCTTCATCGTCGAAAATGATCCACCTTGAGGCAACACTCACTCAAGCTTACACTTCGCTAACAAGGTATTAGTGAAGTTAACAATCTATACTAATGGGCTAGAGAAGTGTAGGTTTATGAAGTAGGAATTATGCTCACTAGAAATATTTCTTTATCTTTTCTGTTTCTCAACCCTAAAAAATTAGTGAGGAGATGAAGAAGATGAACATGGATGTGAGAGGAACCATTAGCTCAAGATAAGATGAGATAAGAACAAGAGTGATAAATATCTATGAATAAATCCAAGAATTGAAAATGAGTCATGACTTCTCCAAGCATCCAAAGCCATGACTCATTCTTCATTTTATTTAATTCATAAACATTTATCATTATCCTTACTCAATGTGATTCTCACACATCCTAGTTCCTTGTATCATCAACCATGATATAATATAACACACACACACACACACACACACACACACACACACACACACACACACATATGTCTAAATATATATAAAGAGAAGAAAATCTTAAGTGAGCTTAATATTAGTTAATATATATATATATATATATATATAAATATATATATATATATCAAATATATAAATATCTATCAAATTATTAAATCAACACTTGATTCAATAATCCGGTTATATCATATATAACCCGGCTAATATGAAATATATATGTAAATCAAAATATTAAATCAACACTTGATTCAATAATCCGGTTATATCACATAACCGGCTAATATTTAATATTAGTTTATATATATATATATATATATATATATCAAATTATTAAATCAACACTTGATTCAATAATCCGGTTATATCATATATAATCCGGCTATCAAATATATAAACATATATATAAATCAAATCATTGAATCGATACTTGATTCAATAATCTGGTTATATCATATATAACCCGGCTGATATCAAATATCGCTAGATTAGAATACGATATCATATACACCTGTTTAATCAAGCTCCCGCACATTTCTCCATACGTGCCCTACTTCGTTTCACTTGAGCTAGGAAACCTCTATGTAGGACTCTAAAGACTCATCAATACGTCAGTAGTAGGTAATGATCACATCAGATACCAACAAGTTGTCATCGGTACTAGCTGAACGCAACGGCTACCCAGGTATTGAATGGCTAGAAGATCAACAAGCAAACTTGTCCAAACTCCCGTAGAGCCTATAAGCAACATTTACTGTACAGTCCGGTCTCTTTTTCTGATATGTCGCATATTGAGTCTAGGGTGTGGTATCGTCAGACCCCAATAACTTGATAAGTCATGCCGATGTGTGGCCTATAACCTTTTGAGAAACTACATATAACACTTATCAGTAAATCTGATCAGCCCTGGCCAGGGACTTGCTATTATAGCCAATCGAGCATAGCGCAACATCAACTCCCAATACCGGGAGAGATGAAACCCTTCCTAGCGCTCACTACCTCCATGTGACTCGGGACTGTACCTAAAATCTACCTGTTTGCATGACTCATTTGAGCCGTGGTAGGGAGGAAATCGATGCACAGTGGGAACCACACAAGACACTATGACGATCTCGGTCTACAGACTAACCTGTACAAGTGTGACCAGATAAGTTCTATCTGACAATAGGTATGGTACTGTCAGGAATATGTATGCCCTAGAGGCCATTATTGTATGATATAGTGGATTCTTGGACATATATATAGAGGACTTTCTTGCTCGACATGATAGTATGCTATCTGGTTGCTCTTTATCTTAACATGTACACTTGTATTATTATACTGTCTCTTTGATACATGTTGATAAAGCCCTTAGAATGTTATCTTGACTACCAGGACTATGATGCAGATCATACTAGTGGGGCTTGTATAGTCCACAAGCACATCCTTTAACAGTTCCTAATTGAGAGAGCATCGAGACAGGGCATCGATATTCCAGAGTAGAGTAGTGTGTACGTTTCTTGACCCTATATAGGGTGATGGTTAATCCTACAACCATTGGTGTTTGAAATCAAATATTGTACACAGGTTCTCATTAGAGAATGGGTACACTGAACAGGACTCACCGAGAACTCCTAGATGGTACCATACCTATCGTCAGATAGCAGTTCTCTGGTAACACTTGTACATGTTAGTCTGTAGACCCGATATCGTCATAGAGTCTTGTGTGGTTCCCACTGTGCTTTGATTTCCTCCCTACCACGGTTTAAAAGAGGCATGCAAACAGGTGGATTTTGGGTACAGTCCCGAGTCACATGGAGGCAATGAGCGATACGAAGGGTTTCGTCTTTCCCGGTATAGGGAGTTGATGCTGCGCTATGCTCGATTCGTTATAACAGCAAGTCCTTGGCCAGGGCTGATGAGATTTACTGGTAACTGTTATCAGTAGTTTCTCAAAAGATTATAGGCCACACATCGGCATGACTTATCAAGTTACTGGGGTCTGACGATTCCACCCCCAGACTCGATATGCGATATATCAGACGAAGAGACCGGACTGTACGGTAAGTGTTTCTTATAGGCTTTACGGGGGTTTGGACAAGCTTGCTTGTTGATCTTCTATTCGTTCAATATTTGGGTAGTCGTTATGTCCAGCTAGTACTGCTGACGGCTTATGGGTATCTGATGTGATCATTGTCTACTGCTGGCGTATAGACGAGTCTTTAGAGTCCCTCACAGAGGTTTCCTAGCTCAAGCAAAACGAAGTAGGGCACATATGGAGATATGTGCGGGAGCTTGATTAAATACGAGTATGTGATACCGTATTCTAATCTTACGATATTTGATATCAGTTGGTTATATGTGATATAACCAGATGATTGAATCAAGTGTTGATTCAATGATTTGATTTATGTGTATATATATTTGATATTGGCCGATTATATATGATATGACCAGATTATTGAATCAAAAGTTGATTTAATATCAAATATCGAATGTTAGTCGGTTATATATGATATGACCGATTATTTAACCAAGTGTTGATTTAATAATATGATATACATATATATATGATATTAGTCGGTTATATATGATATAACCGGATTATTGAATCAAGTGTTGATTTAATAATTTGATATATATATATATATATATATATTTGATAAATATATATATATATATATATTAACTAATATAGCTCACTAAAGATTTTATTCTCTTCTAATATATTTAAATATATATGTGATATATATTAATATGTATTCAAATATTGTATCATGGTAAATGATACATAGAACATGGGTGCATGAGAATCACATGAGAATGAGAAAATAATAAACATTTTTGAATTAAGAGAATTAGAGAATGAGTCATGAGTTTAAGAAACTTGTAGAAGCCTTGAGAAGCCATGATTGACCTCTTGATTCTTGGCTTATTCAAAGATATTTATCACTCATTCTCATCACTTTTTATGACTTATGACATGGTTCATTAAACCTCACTCTCACATACTCACACATCCAAGTTCATTTTCTTCCTTCTCTAGGTTTTTCTTGAGTTGGAAAAAGAAAGAGAAAAAGATTTCTAAAGTGAACAAAATTCCTACTTCATCAATCTACACTAATCTAACCTATTAGTTTAGATTGTTTGCTTTACTAATACTTTGATTAGTGAAGTGTGAGCTTGAGTGAGAGAGACTTCAAGATGGATCATTTTCGGCCTCGAAGACTACGAAGCAAGCTCGTTCTTTTCACCAAGTGGAGTCAAGGAAGAGTTCTAGAGACTACTACTTGGAGCTTTAGAAGTGAAGGACCGGTCTACAAAGGCTGTAACCCCTCAACACTTAGTGTAGAACTTGTTTTCTTGCTTCTAAACTCTAATTCTCTAGTTAGATTCTAGGTTAGTATACCTTAGATCTCTAGATTTTTTTAAATTGCATACTTGATGCTTGTATAAACCTAATAGAGGTGCTAAGACATACTTTCAGGTACCATATAGGAGTTCTCGGCGAGTCCTGTTCGGTATACCCATTCTCCAATGAACACCTGCATACAATCTTTGATGTCAAACACCAATGGTTATAGGATCAACCATCGCCCCATACAGGGTCAAGAAATGTACACACTAGTCTAATCTAGAATATCGATGCCCTGTCTCGATACTCCCTCGACTGGGAACCGTTAAAGGATGTGCTTATGGACTACACAAGCCCTACCAGTATGATCTGCATCATAGTCCTGGTAGTCAAGCCAATATCCTAAGGGCTTTATCAACATGTATCAAAAAGACAGTAAACTAAAACAAGTATACATGTTAAGATAAAGAGCAACCAGATAGCATACTATCATGTCGACCAAGAAAGTCGTCTCTATATATGTCCAAGCATCCACTATAATATACAATAATGGCCTCTAGGGCATACATATTCTTAACAATCTTCCACTTGCACTAAGGACAATTATTGTAGTATCGCATACCTAACATCCCAAAAAGTATCTCGAACTGTGTATGGGAGAGGGTCTTCATGAGTGGATCCGCCATGTTGTCCTTCGTGTTTACTCTCGTAACCTCGATCTCGCGGCGATCAAGTATCTCCCGGATCAGGTGATACTACCCTAGAATATGTCTGGATCACTGATGGGGCCGGGGTTCCTTAGCCAAAACTATCATAATACAAAGGTATTGGATCCTCAATGGATGGAACCACACCAAGTTCAATAAAGAACTTCTTCATCTAGACAGTCTCTTCAGCAACATCGTTGGCAGCAATGTATTCAGCTTCCATCATCGAGTCTGCAACGGTATATTTGCTTGGAACTCTTCCAACATACCGACCCTCCATTGAGGGTGAAGACAAATCCCGAGACAGATTTGCTGTCATCTTTATCACCTTGGAAGCTCGAATCGGTGAAGGACTCCACTTGGAGTTCTCTGTTACTATACACCAAGAACATTTCTTTAGTCCTTCTCAAGTACTTAAGAATGTTCTTCACAGCAATCCCGTACTTCTTCCCCGGGTCTGATTGATACCTACTTACCACACTAAGTGCGTAAACTACATCCGGTCTGGTGCATAATATCGCATACATGATAGACCCAACTGCAGAAGCATGGAATATCACATTCATGCGAGCCCTTTCCAAATCAGTCTTAGGAGACATCTCTTTGGAGAGAGTGATTCCTGAACAGGCGGGTAAATTACCATGTTTAGAATCTTCCATACTAAACCTCTTCAGTATGGTGTCTATGTACCTGAATTGGGACAATCCTAACATCCTTTTAGATCAATCGCTGTAGATATTTATTCCCAGGATGTAGGAGGCATCACCCAAATCTTTCATGGAGAACTTTTGTGATAGGAAGAGTTTGACCGAATGCAGTATAAGAACATCATTTCCTATCAAGAGTATGTTATCCACGTACAATATGAGGAAGATAACCTTACTCTCTACAATTATATATATATATATATATATATATAAATGGTTCATTTACGTTTTTGATGAAGTCAAACTCTTTAACTGCTGCATCAAAACAGATGTTCCAGCTCCGTGACACCTGCTTTAATCCGTATATTGATTTAAGCAGCTTGCACACTTTTCCGCTGATCCCAGTGACTACGAAGCCTTCTGACTGTGTCATATACACGCTCTCTTCTAAATCACCATTTCGAAAAGCGGTCTTGACATCCATCTGCCAGATTTCATAGTCATGGTATGCAGCAATGGTAAGTAGGATCTTGATGGACTTAAGCATAGCCACTGGAGAAAAGGTCTCATCATAGTCGACACCTGGTCGTTGACGAAAACCTTTTGCTACAAGTCTAGCTTTAAAATTCTCAACCTTTCTATATACACCAATCTTCTTCTTGAAGATCCATTTGCGCCAAATGAGTTTTACCCCTTCAGAAGCAACCTCCAAAGTCCATACTTTGTTGGTGTACATGGATTCTATCTCAGATCGCATAGCATCCATCCATTTCACAGAGTCCCCACTTGTGATGGCCTGCTTGAAACTATTCGGGTCATCATCTTCCATGATGCAATCCTCGCTTCCACCGTCTATAAGAAAACCATAGTATCTCTTAGGTGGGTGAGAAACCCTATCAGATCTGCAGAGTGTATGAGGTTCGTCGGGGACTATTGAATCCTGCGGTTCTACCAAATCTTCAGTTGCAGTTTGTGTTTCTGGAATTTCATCCAGTTCTACTTCAGTACGACTAATTTTTTTTACAAGAAATTCCTTTTCTAAAAAGGTGACGTGTTGAGCAACAAACACATTTTGTTCCTCAATGTGGTAGAATAGATATCGATATGAAATCTTTGGATATCCCACAAACTTGCAAAGAACTAATCGTGCTTCGAGTTTGTCTGGTTTCTGTTTTTTAACATAGGCCGGAAAACCCCATATCTTAACTCGTTTAAGATATTCTCTTTCCACTCCATATCTCATATGGTATTTTAGGCACAGATTTTTTATGGAACTTGATTCAATAGGTATGCAGCTGACTCAAGTGTATAACTCCAAAAAAAATAGGTAACTCAGTATTACTCATCATAGAGCGCACCATATCTGATAGGGTGCGATTCCTCCACTCCGATACACAGTTGTATTGTGGTGTATACGGAGGAGTAAGCTGAGAGAGAATCTCATTCTCTTTTAGATAACCTCATAATTCCGTGCTTAAGTATTCACCTCCTCGATCAGATCAAAGGATTTTGATAATTTTACCCATCTGGTTCTCTTCACTCTTATATTTCTTGAATTTCTCAAAGGCTTCAGACTTGTTTTTCAACAGGAACATATGTCTGAATCTAGAGAGATCATTGGTGAATGTAATGAAGTACGAGGAACCATTCCTGGCTCGTGTAGACATAGGACCGCATACATCACTATGTATTAGTCCTAATAGTTCAGCAGCTCTTGCTCCATGTCCTATAAACAGAGTTTTGGTCATCTTTCCTTTGAGACATGACTGACAAGTTTCATAAGATGTAAATTCGAACGGTTCCAAATATGCATCCTTATGCAACTTAGTTAGTCTTGTCGCATTGATATGACCAAGTCTACAGTGCCATAAGAAGGTTTTGTTCATTTCTGAACTTTTCCTCTTGTGTGTGTTCTGTATGATTAGAACTGTATTTTGATTTTAAACTACGTACCAAACCCAACCAACACTTAATTTAGGAAAATGTTCATAATATTTTTCTCTAATGTAAAATTATATCCTTCTTTATCTAATAAGGATATGGATATTATATTGCACATCATAAATGGTACGAAATAACAGTCATTCAAAATCAATGCATTACCTTTTAGCAATACTAGGTGATATTTGCCGACAGTTTCGGTAGCAACAATTACTCCATTCTTTACTCTGAGAGACATATCACCCCTTCCCAGTTCTCTACTTTTCTTTAACCCTTATAACAGATTACAAATGTGGGATCCTGATCTGGCATCTAATACCTAGGACATAGAGCAGACTGAGAAACAGCTCTTAATAACTAACACACCCGAAGAAGATGCATCAAAATGCTCTTTCTTCATTAGGGTTGCGTATAAATCCTTGCATTCCCTTATCTGTTGCCCAGACTTATGACAGTTGTTATAAGATAGAGCGGAACCAACATTTCCCAGCGCAATATAATAAGCGGGTTTGGTCAATACATCCATGTTATTATCTTGATTAAGGTATGACATGGTCGCTACCTGGAGAGAGAGAGAAGAAAACACTTTAGCGTGCACTTTTGCTAGATTAGATTGGTTATTATCTAATCTAATAAAGATGGATCCCACTGTTTTTATCAAATCTTTCTTCAAACCCTAAAAGGTAAGATTAGCCAGGATTAATTACACCCTACAAGTTCGCTAATCGATCAGCCAGGCTGGTGTTGGTACTCCGAGGGAGTCTCCCAGTGCTTTCGCATGAAACTAATTAAATAACTTTGTTTCCGCAGGGGCATAACCCCATTAACACGTTTCTTAGACACCTACTGGATTAGCTAATTGTAAAGTGGAAAAATCTCTCAGGAGTAACGCTTACTCGTAGTGGGTATCGGGATCCTACTATCACATAGAAGGTATGCAATCTCATTGCAAATTTCAACACTTGAAATTCCCGATAATTGTTTTTATCCCATGCGGCTTATGACCTTGACAAGGTCAACAAACCGAAAACCTCAAGTCAAGTTTAACCCGTCATTTCGTGACTGATTTTGACCCACCCGCACAACCCTTAACAAGGTCAACAAAGCCGTACGACTATCCAAACCAATCGCATCATCATGCGGCAGAAAAGCACTAATTAGCTACTGAACACTACATTTCGACAAGGTCGACAAACACGGCATGCATACTAAACAGTACCTATATGAAATGACGGAGGGCTACGACTGGTTTTGAAGAAAACCTTTAGCGTAATGAACTTGATATTGTCGTAGAATCTAGTGATTTGAATAGGAGTGGTTTAAGCTCCGCTTTAAAAATCGAGTAGTTTTCAAGATAAACCGAGTGGGTTGTAGGATATGCTAGTTTTTGCTAAAGAGGTCATTCCTGGTGAAAAGATCTAGGCTCTTTTCTTATCGAATGAGGTGCTGGATATTCATAATGGAATACCACTATGCAAAGCAAGAGCTAGAGCTACCTTTTTGAAATATTTGATTCTACAACATCTTTTAGGTTTCTTTTCTTTTCATTAATTTTATTAATGACGTCCCATCAATTATGTTTCCTAAACATCACAGGATAAACGAAAATAAAACACACATATATGCCATCCGCATTCGCCACAGGGACCCGGGTCTTCACTGTAAGGTTACTTAACTTACGGCAGGGCGGGGCCAGGACTAGCACAGATGCAAAACATATATAGTGTTTAATAGTATATCATATATATAAGTAGCATTCGTCTCACGCAGTTATATGATCATATCACATCATAGAATAGAAGAAGCAGATATATGAAATATAGGATATATTAGGAGGTCCATGTTTTAGATTAAGCCAATAACGAAAAACACAGATTCTATGGTCGTGATGAATAGCCAAGCCCACACCCCTAGACCCCTATGAGAGCGGCAAGCAACCCTGCCAATTCTAGAGTCAGGCGACCGGTCTCGACTCCTCGAGATAGCTACCCACTGGACTCTAGAATCCGGTTACATGTGCTCTCCGCCTTGGGTCTATCCTAATGCGGTAAAGTAAATAATATATATTGAATGGAGACAGCAACCTCAACCCAGAAGTGTCCCAATAAAAGAATATTACATACACCAATTTACATGAATGAAAATGTAAAACTCTTATTTCACATAAAATCCCCGGCTATTCTGTCATGATGATCCAATATAACATATCGATTGCAACACAACAACATCACATGTCATCAACGTAAGTAAATATGCATATCCTTAATGTCGTTGTCGTATAGCAATGGGATCGGAGATACTGCAACATATTACACTTACGCTCGCAGAAAAGAAATGAAAATTACAATAATTAGAATCCGCATCTATAGACATCATAAATCTGGATTATCTCATATTCCGAATTTCATGTCTAACTCTATAAACTTACATTTTAGCCTCGAATTGAAAGCACTTTTCAAAAATTAAGCCCAGCAACTCAACAAGATTCCCGATTAAAAGATCGAAGGCTCATTGGGAACTTTAGTGGATGGCCGCACCCCCGAGGCCGTCAACGAAGTGGACATAGGCAGAACACTGTGGCCGTGAGCACCTGAGTGGATGCTCTTGGCCACGGGGTTCTCTTATAGTCGCTTGGTTGTGGCAAAGGGGCATGACTGTCTACTAGTGTCTCCCGGTGAGTATTCGCGTACTATACGAGATTGCGACGGAGTTTCGATCCAAATCCAAACTCCGTGGTAATCCATCATATTAGACTAAAATACGAGATTACTAATTGATAACCAGTTTTCGCAAAACTAATCAATGTGAATTCCAAAAATTGTATCACATAACTAAAGCAATATAGATAATGTTAATATTTCGATCGATGTTTCAAACAACAACAATTCACAGAGACCTCAACGACTTGAGTCTCATTAAAATATCTAGAAAATCCAAAATGTGAAAATGAAGCAGCACGAGAAAAATGGAGTTCTAACTCTAAAAGTGGGCAGCGGAACCACGACCAAGACATAGTCTACATAGCGGTTCCGCAACCACTTGAAGGAATTAGAAGCTCATATTTCTTTTTCCTTTATAGAATTTTCTGCACGATTTTATGAGCATTTTTAATCTAGAAAATATTGAAGGTTTCAAAAATTGGACAGAAACTAGCAAAGTTCGTAAAATAAAACGTCGATCGAACACTTTAAAATCGTCTAGACTTCGCCTAAGCCTTTTGTTTGGCTCTAATACCATGAAAGTATGCCTTAGCACCTTTACTAGGATTTTATGAGTATCAATTATGCAATTTTAAAAATCTAAAGGCCATGTATACTATACAAGAATTGAACTAGAGAATTAGGGTTTCATAGTTAAGCAAACTAGTAATCTTAGCTAAGTGAAGAGAGGCTACAACCTTTATAGTCTAGTCATTCACTTTAAAAACTCCGAGTAGTAGTCCTAGAACTCTTCTTTGACTCCACTTGAAAGATGGAATGAGCTTGTTCGAAGTCTTCGTCGTCGAAAATGATCCACCTTGAGGCAACTCACACTCAAGCTCACACTTCACTAATCAAGGTATTAGTGAAGAGAACAACTTATACTAATTTACTAGAGTAGTGTAGGTTGATAAAGTAGGAATACTGCTCAAAAAAAATCTTTCTTTCTTTTTCTCAACCTAGAAAAATCTAGAGAAGAGATGAAGAAGATGAACTTGGAAGTGGGAGTGAACCTTGAGGATAAGATAAGCATAAGAAAAATGATAAATATCTATAAATAAAACAAGAAAAGAAGACGAGTCATGGATTCTCATGATTTCTCCAAGCATCCAAAGAAAATGACTCATTATTCTTTTCTTTAATTCATATATCTTTATCATTATCTTTTCTCTAATGTGATTCTCGCACATCTTAGTTTCATGTATCATCAACCATGATACAAATGAATATATATATATATATAAAGAGAAGAAAATCTTAAGTGAGCTTAATATTAGTTAATATATATATATATATATCAAATATATAAATATATATCATATTATTAAATCAACACTTGATTCGATAATCCGGTTATATCATATATAACCCGGCTAATATTATATATATATATATATATATCAAATCATTAAATCAACACTTGATTCAATGATCTGGTTATATCATATATAACCCGGCTAATATCAAATACATACATACATACATACATATATATACACACACATATATACATACATATATATATATATATATATAAAATCAACACTTGATTCGATAATCCGGTTATATCATATAACGCTAGATTAGAATACGGTATCATATACTCATATTTAATCAAGCTCCTGCACATATCTCCATACGTGTCTACTTCGTTTCGCTTGAGCTAGGAAAGCTCTATGTGGAACTCTAAAGACTCGTCAATACGCTAGCAGTAGGTAATGATCACATCAAATACCCACAAGCCATCATCGGTACTAGCTGGACATAACGGCTACTCAGGTATTGAACGAATAGAAGATCAACAACCAAACTTGTCCAAACTCCCGTAGAGCCTATAAGCAACACTTGTCGTACAGTCCGGTCTATTCGTCTGATATGTCGCATATTAAGTTTGGGGGTGGTATCGTCAGACCCCAATAACTTGATAAGTCATGCAGATGTATGGCCTATAACCTTTCGAGAAACTACTGATAACACTTATCAGTAAATCTCATCAGCCCTGGCCTGGGACTTGCTGTTATAGCCAATCGAGCATAGCGCAACATCAACTCCTAATACCGAGAGAGACGAAATCCCTCCTATCGCTTACTGTCTTCATGTGACTCGGAACAGTACCCAAAATCCACCTGTTTGCACGACTTATTTGAGCCGTGGTAGGGAGGAAATCAAAGCATAGTGGGAACTACACAAGACTCTATGACGATCTTGGGTCTACAGACTAACCTGTATAAGTGTCACCAGAGAACTGCTATCTGACGATAGGTATGGTACCATATAGGAGTTCTCGGTGAGTCCTGTTCGGTGTACCTATTCTCCAATGAGCACCTGTATACAATTTTTGATGTCAAACACCAATAGTTATAGGATCAACCATCGCCCCATACAGGGTCAAGAAACGTACACACTAGTCTACTCTAGAATATCAATGCCCTTTCTCGATACTCTCTCGACTAGGGACCGTTAAAGGATGTGCTTATGTACTATACAAGCCCCACCAGTATAATCTGCATCATAGTCCTGGTAATCAAGCAAACATCCTAAGGGCTTTTTCAACATCTATCAAAAAGACAGTAAACTAAAACAACTGTACATGTTAAGATAAAGAGCAACAAGATAGCATACTATCATGTAAAGTAAGAAAGTCTTTTATATATATGTCCAAGCATCCACTATAATATACAATAATGGCCTCTAGGGCATACATATTCCTTACAGTTGGGTGGCCCATTCACTTTGTTGATTGGGGTCACCTCACTTTCGGGATTGGCGGGTAACTTACTGCACTCGTAGGGGTCTAGGTTCTTCATTGCACTGGCTATCCACACGACCGGGGAACGTTGCGTCTCATTTACGGCTCAAATGAAATGTGGGGCTCCTAGTTTCTCCGCTGTTCCATATTGTTGTTTGCATATCTGTGATGATTTTTATCTACCTGTGATAACTATTATCTGCCTGCAATGTTGATATATATATATATATATTATATTTAGTAGATACTTCTATATGTTTTGCATCTGCGCT
Organism: Agapanthus africanus; assembly: GCA_030015575.1. NCBI lineage: Eukaryota > Viridiplantae > Streptophyta > Magnoliopsida > Asparagales > Amaryllidaceae > Agapanthus > Agapanthus africanus. The sequence continues at coordinate 432,896,914 of JASDDO010000001.1, read as the reverse complement.
AGTCCTGGCCCCGCTCTGCCGGTAGTTAAGTAACCTAACGATGCTTGACAGAGCCCCATGGCGAATGCGGATGGCATATAAAAAGCAAGCTATTTTTTGTTGTTTCTTTTGTGGCTTGGAAATTTAAAATGATGGGAACGCATTATCTGAATAATGCAAGTAAAATAAACCTAAATGATGTTGTCGGAACCAATTTTAAAGCTACTCGGTTTTCTTCAAAACTCATAGTCGTATTCTTTTGCTTTGCATAGAGGTATTCGGTTAGGAATATCCCGCATCTCATTCTATGAGGGAAGAGCCTTGATCCCTTTACTGGGAGTTTGCTCTTAAGCAAAGGTTTATGTTACTAGCTTTAAAAAGCGGAGCTTAAACCACTCCATTTCAAAGCCACTCAAGTTCCTTCAACGATATCAAGTTCATTATGTTAAAGGTTTTTCACCAAAAACCAGTTGTAGCCCTCTGTCATTTCAAATAGGTAGTGCCTAGTATTCATGCTATGTTTGTTGGCAAGCGTCAAGGCATAGTGTATGGTAACCGAGTGCTGCTTATCTGGTGCATAGAGATGCAATTGATCGGGACAGTCACACAACTTTGTTAGCAAGCGTCAAGGGAAAGTGCGGGTGGGTTTGATGCGATCAAGATAATGACGGGTTCAACTTGACTAGGACCCTTGATTTGTTGACAAACGTCAAGGTCCTTGGGTCCCAGGGGCAAAAACCATATCGGGAGTTTCAAACATACGGGAAACTTGCCCGGCATGCGCATACATTCTGGAGTATAGTAATTTTTGTCGGCTTCCGTCAAAGTTATCATATAATGATAGTTGGGTCCCGATTCCCATTGATCAGTATATATTACTCCTCAGGAGATTTTTCACTTCACAATTAGCTAGCATATTAGGTGTCTAGAAAGTGTTAACGAGATTACGCCTCTGCGGAAATGGGGTTATTAATTGGGTTCGTGCAAAAGCACGGGGAACCTCTCTCGAAGTACCAACACTAGCTTGGCTGAAAGGTTAGCGAATTTGTAAAGTGCACATGATCCAGACTAGTTCTCCTTTTTAGGGTTTGAAGGAAAATTCGAGGAAACAGTGGGAGCCATCCTAATTAGATAAAGTGATAACCAATCTAATCTTGATAGAGTGCACGTTGAGTGTTTCTTTTTTTTCTCTCTGGTACAACGACCCATGACTTATCTTAAAAACTCATGAACCAAGTTAACTGAATCTTCTTACACCCTTTATCTTTGGGTTTTCTTGATTCGCGATAAAGTCGCATATGTCCCTGCTACTCCTACTTTCCCCTTTACATTTCTTCAGAACACGTTGTATTACTACGATAATCCATATTGCTTGGAACGACCATCGTATAGTTACATACAAACTTGAAGAAGTTACTTTAGTCGAGAATGGCCACAGGTTCTGGAGAAATTGAATAGGATTATTCGGTTGTCTCTTCTCTTTACTTTCTTCCAGGTTACGAGAGCTCCGTGTACTAGGAGAGTACACCTATTACGCTTATTGGATAGTCTTCTTCTAAGCCTTAAGCTGGTGCTGAAAAGTAGGGAAGGAAGAAAATCAATTAGCCTAAGTGCGGTATGCAGAAGGTAAGACGTAGAGACATATAAAAGGATTGAAGTGAGGGCAAAGGAAATTGCGACTACTGTCATGAATCTGGATAATGGAAAAGACATTACTAGGAATACCTGGCCACCCCCTATGAAACATTTTCATGTTTCAGGTTTTCTGTGCACTTGTTACCGAGAACTGTTTTCCCAATCAATTCTGACTCTAGGGTATGTATTTACCGGATTTGGATCTCATATCTGTACCGTGTTACAGATGATGAGTAGGAGTAGAATATTGGGAAATGGGTGATTTGATCCAAAATATCGGAATTCGTTGCAATTGGTGATATTAGATTAAGTCGCCTGGCTTTTCTTATTGACTAATATTTGGTTTTGAATAACCGTTATTATGCACCAAATTTTAAAATGAAATATCTGTACCTTTATTTTATAAAGTGTGATATACATTTAGAAAATTGTGTTTTAAATATTTACATTTATCAGTTGAAGATAAGATAAGGTGCATTCAATAACGATATAAGACATTCTTAACCAAAATACAGTTTTCAATTTACAAAACAAAGAATTTGAGTTAGATACTCTTGGGACTTATACATGAAAATGTATGTTGTCCAGTGTCCTTCGGGACAAGAGATTGGTACTCTTACTTCATTCAGGTTTACGTATGAGTTCTCTGGTTTTAGATAAGCATTCGTTGTAATGCAACGTCCAAAGATTTTAAGAAGTTTGTAGGTATAAGAATAAAGTAGAGAACTATACGTTGGAAGTATCAGGATTCTTTGAGGTGATCGAAGATGTAGATATTTATGCTAGATGTTCCATCATAGTAATACTGAGAACTTGATTCTCTTGCAGGTTGCTCATCCGTGGATGTGCTCCTTGATGAGTAATACTGTATTAGCCTTTTTCCATTAGGTGATATGCATTGGAAACAGCTGCATGACTTTTGAATCTGGTTCCATCTAAATTAGTGCATTGATTCTATATGGACATAGAATGGTTACATATCTTGAGGTTGTTAAGATATGGAGTTATCCGGTTTCTTTTTAAAAGCAGATTCCTGACAAACTCAAGGCACACTTCAGTAATGGTGGTTTGTGGATTATCCCAAACATTCGCTTGGATTTTGTTTCTACCATTTTCAAGATCAATAGTTATATTGTTCTTGACTCGCCACCATTTTATAAAAGCATTTTTTTTGCATAAAAGTTAGTAGGAGTATGGTAGAATTAAAAGTGATTCCAAAACGACAAACGGTTACCAAAAATTTAGTAGAACCTAAGCATTCAATTGGACATGAAAAACCATTAGCCATTCCGCAGATTAAGTAGGCGGCCTCAACCACTCGAGAGGTACTTTGGTTTTCTCGTAGACGGTGACAGGGAAGTCAGCATCATGGTGATGATGAACCTATTAGTTATCAGTACGTTATAGGAAGTGGTAACTTCCAGGTGACCAGATACTTCATATCCAAGATGGACTCTACGCACTTCAGCAAATCATGGATTTTAGATTTAGCTAGGTGCTCCTTAAGGGATAAAACCCATTAGGAGCAAGTAGATCTTTCGAGATCTGTGCAGGTGGAAAGGTACCAACCGAATAAGGCTAGACATATTGTAAAGAGTTTTCATCAAATACCCATTGTGGATTGTGATGAAATTTTTACTTCAGTGTTTATGCTGAAACCCATATGGATATGACTTGGCACTGCTATTCCCCCTACTTGTTATCAAGAGGTCATAGGAAGTAGTAACTTCCAGGTGACTAGATACTTCATATCTAAGATGGACTCCACGCACTTCAGCAAATTATGGAGTTTAGACTTTGCTGGGTGCTCCTAAAGGGGTGAAGCCCATTAGGAGAAAGTAGATCTTTCGGGATCTGTGCAGGTGGAAAGGTACTAACCTAATAAAGCTAGACTTATTGTAAAGAGTTTTCATCAAATACCCGTTGTGGATTGTGATGTGGCTTTTACTTCAGTATTTACGTTGAAGTCCATATGAATATGATTTGGCGCTGATGGAGTTCATGGCTATGATATCTGGCAGGTGAATGACTATAATGTCTTTCCAAATGGGAATTTGGAAGTGCGCGTGTATATGACTCTGCCAGAGGGTTATCATAGTCAGTAGGAGCAGCGGAAGGTGTGCAAGTTGGTTATGTCTATTCGTAGACTGAAGCATAGATAGCGGAGACGGATCATCTGTTTTGATGTGACAATCAAGATGATTGACTTTATCAAAACAATAAATGAATCTAGTAAGAAGGATGTAGGGAGTACTATTCTGAGATTTGGATAACATACTCCAGATATGATGTAATGCTCATATACTACAATCGGTCAAACTTTGGTTGTCACATAGTGTTTTCTCTACGTTGGATATGGATAATATATCAGGAATTCTGGTGACTAGATCTATATTTGGGAAGTTCCCCAATCAGGTACTTAGACGGCATTCTAAAAGTATTTTAGAATGAATGACTCCTGCCGTGATGATGTACCCGCAGGCGATAGAGTCACCCTCTCCAAAGAGATGTCTTCTAGACTGATGAGGAGAGGGATTAGCATGAATGACATATCATTTGTTTAGGCAATTGAGTCAATCATGCAATGTCTTGTACAAAACCAGATAGATAATTCTGGTTTTAGATCTAGATTTAGGAGTTTCCCAATCGGCTACTTAGACAACATTCTAAAAGTATTTTAGAATGGACGACTTCTTGCGTGGTGGTGAACCCGCAGGTGGAGTCACCCTTTCTAAATATATGTTTTCTAGACTGATGAGGAGAGGAACTAGCATGAATGACATATCATTTGTTTAGGTAATTGAGTCAATCATGCAATGTCTTATACAACACCAGATATTGCTTTTGCACTAGTTGCAATAAGAATATATTAGTCCAATCCTAGAGAAACATTAGGAAGCAGTAAATAACATAAATGGATGTTCTTGGTATAAGTTAACAGCGGCCTCCTCTAGATGGCGTTTATCGGTTCAGGCTTCCAAGAAGACCTAGTTGACAGAGATGCTGTCAAAATTTTGAGTTTAGCCTCTTCGGAGGATCAGTATATTGGATAGTGTTCTAATAGAGATACTGAGGTAATCATAGTATAGGATACTGGTTATGACTCAACAAAGAATACAGCCCAAGAAGTTTGTTGGATGGAGTTGTTCATTGATGAACTTGGTCCCATCAAATATCCAGACAAATTCTTGAGGTGGGGTATCGCTCAGTTTGGGTGATTATTGATCTCCGCAAAATTGAGATATAGAGAGAAGAAGTTGGAACATTGCAGCGGATCCACTCACCTAGGCTATTTCTCGAACAGGTTAAGCTTCACAAACATAGTTTGCAAAAATGATTAGTAAAGAAGTTAGGTATTCGGTAGCACACAAACTGTGGGTATGCGATACCGTAATAATTGGCCTTAAGTGCAAGTGGGAGATTGTTGGTATAGTGCCCTCAAGGCAATTATTATGATTGCAAGTAGGCGATTATGATAATTGAGGGAGGACCTATACATGTATAACAGTTTTACTCAAGATGATAGTATGCTATCTGGTTTGTCTTCATCATTGATAAAGCCTGTAGGATTGTTGCTTGACAACCAGCATTATGATGGTGATCATATATATGGGAATTGGGTTGTCCATAAGCACATCCTTAAATGTCCCTAGTCGTGGGAGTATTGAGAATGGGTATCGATATTCTGGAGTAGACTAGTGTATACGTTTCTAGACCCCGACAAGAGGCTGTGGCCGGTCTCACAAGACATTGGTGTTGTGTCACCTAAAATAGTATACAGGTGCTCACTAGAGGTGAGTACACCGGACAGACTCGCCAAGAACTTCTAGGTGGTATTATATCTATCATCAGATGGAAGTTCTCAGGTGGCATGAGTACGGGTTGGTCCTTTGACCTGAGATCATCATTTTCCTCGTATGTGTTCCCACTGTACTTTGATTACTACCCTACCACGGCTCAAATGAGTCATGCAAACAGGTTTTAGTTGGGTACAGTCCCGAGCCACATGGAGGCAGTGGTCAATTGTCAGGGATTCGTCTCTCTTGGTATCAGGAGTCGATGTCGCGCTGTGTTCAGTCGGCTATCACTAGAAATCCGTGGGCACGGTGGATGAGATTTGCTGATAGTTAATCAGTAGTATCTCTGTTGGTGATGAGCTTGACTCAGACACGACTTATCGGATTAGTAGGGGCCTGACGTCATCGGCCCACTAGACCCGATATGCGATACTCTTTGACGAAGAGACCGAACTGTATGGAGATTGTCATATTCAGGCTCAGTAGGGTGAGGACGTACTTGATTGTCGACCCCCCTTTCGGAAAGTACCTGGGTAGCCATTACGTACAGCTAGTGCCGCTCACGTGCTTGTGGTTAAACCTATTGCCAGCATATTTTCGAGTCTTTAGAGTCCCACACAGAGGGTTTTCCCGTTTCAGGCAATAGATGTAGGATTCGTACGTTTGTACGTGCAGGGGTCTGATTAAATACGTGTACGGGAAACACAGACTTAATCGGACGGTTGATAACACTAGCCGGCGTAGGATTAAGCCAGATTATTAAATCAGGTTTTGATTTAATAATTTATATATATATATATATATATATATATATATATTGCTGGGTTCGCTTAGCACCAACACTAGGTTTTAGCAAGCATCGAGTATGCAATTTTAAAAAATCTAGAGTGCTAAGCAACCCGAACCAAGGATCTAACTAGAGAATTAGGGTTTTTGAAGCATGTAAACAACTTTACACTAGGTGAAATAGGAATACAACCTTTGTAGACCGGTCATTCACTTCTAAAGTTCTGTGTAGTTGTCCCTTAGCTCCAAGTAGTGGTGTCCCGGACTCTCCTTAGGCTCCACTAGGCGAAAGGAACGAGCTTGCTTAAGGATCTTTGAGACCGAAAATGATCTACGTCAAAGAATCTCTAACTCAAGCTACCTCATCACTAATTTAGGAATTTGTGAAGTAAACAAGCTATACTAAATGGCTAGTTTGGTATAGATTGATGAAGTAGGAATTTCGCTCACTTTAGAATTATTTTTCTCTTTTTCTTTTTCACCTCACTCAAAAGCTAGAAAGCAAAGAAGAAGATGATCAAGATCAAGTGATGAACCATGGTGTAAAAATATCTCATCTATCATTTGTAGAGACTTAACCATGACTAAAGATAATGGTTGGGTTAATAAATATTTAGAGTAAAACAAAATTAGTGGACTTAAGTCAAGGCTTCTACATGCTTCCACAATTTTGATTTTTTCCTTAATAATTAAGCACCCAAATTATCCTTAGTTAGGTATGAGTCTCATACACCCAAGTCCTATGTATCATCTAGCATGACACAGAAACAAATACATTAATATATATCATATATATATTTATATGTATTTAGAGAAGAGAAATTCTTAAGTGAGCTAATATTAGTTAATATAAATTAATATATCAAATATATAATTATATGTTAAATTATCAAATCAACACTTGATTTAATAATCCGGATATATCACATACAACAGACTAATATCATTTATATATATATCAAATATACATATAACAAATTATTGAATCAACACTTGATTCAATAATCCGGTTATATCACATATAACCTATATTGCGAGAATAGAATACTGTATCATATACACGTATCAATCTCGGTCCCGCACATATCACATATGTGTCCTACTTCATTTCGCTTGAGCCAGGAAACTTCTGTATAGAACTCTAAAGACTCGTCAATACGCCAGCAGTAGGTAATGATCATATCAGTTACCTATAATCCGTCAGCGGTACTAGCTGGACGTAACGGCTATCCAGGTATTGAGCGATCAAAAGATCAACAAGCAAGGTTGTCCATACTCCCGTGAATCCAGTATATAATACTACCATACAGTCCGGTCTCTTCGTCTGATATGTCGCATATCGAGTCTGGTGGTGGTAAACATCAGACCCTAATAACTTGATAAGTCATGCCGATGTGAGGCTCATAACGGGTCGAGAAACTACTGATAACACTTACAAGTAAATCTCATCATCATCCCTGACCATGGACTTCCTGTTATAGCCAATCGAGCATAGCGCAACATCAACCCCCAATACCAGGAGAGACAAAACCCCTCCTATCGATCATTGCCTCCATGTGACTCGGGAATGTACCCAAAATCCACCTGTTTGCACACTCTCTTGAGCATGGTAGGGAGGAAATCAAAGCACAGTGGGAATCACACTAGACTCTATAACGAACTCGGGTCTTCAGACTAACATGTACCAGTATCACCAGAGAACTGCTATCTGACGTTAGGTATAATACCATCTAGGAGTTCTCGGCGAGTGATATTCGATGTACCCATTCTCCAATGTGCACCTGTATACAATCTTTGATGTCAAACAACAATGGCTGTGGGATCAACCATCGTCCCATATAGGGTCAAGAAACGTACACACTAGTCTACTCTGAAATATCGATGCCCTGTCTCGATACTCACTCGACTAGAAACAATTAAAAGATGAACTTGTGGACTACCTTGACCCCACTAGTATGATCTGCATCATAGTCCCGGTAGTCAAGTATACATCCTAAGGGCTTTATCAACATGTAACAGAGAGACAATATAATGATACAAGTGTACATGTTAAGATAAAGAGCAACCAGATAGCATACTATCATGTCGAGCAAGAAAGTCCTCTCTATATATGTCCAAGCATCCATTATAATATACAATCATGTACAATAATGGCCTCTAGGGCATATATATAACTAACAATCTCCCACTTGCACTAAAACCAATTGTTGTAGTATCTCATACCCAACATCCCGAAAAAGTCTCTCAAATGGCCTTTGTGAGTAGGTCTGCCGTTTTAATTCTTCATGTCAACTCTTCTGACCTCGATCTCCCGAAGATCAACTATCTCCCTGATCAGGTGATACCGCCTAAAAATATGTCTGGATCACTGATGGGACCGGGGTTCCTAGGCCAAAGCCACAGCTCCATTGTTATCACAATACAAGTATTGGATGTTTAATGGTAAGAACCTCACCAAGTTCATCTCATGAACTTGTTCATCCAGACAGCCTCTTTGGCAGTATCGTTGGTAGAGATGTATTCAGCCTTTATCGTCGAGTCTGCTACGGTATCTAGCTTGGAACTCTTCCAACATACCGTCCCTGTACTGAGGGTAAAGACAAAACCCGAAACTGTCTTACAGTCATCCTTATTACTCTGGAAGCTCGAATCGGTAAAGCACTCGACATGGAGTTCACCGTTACCATACACCAAGAACATTTCTTTAGTCTTTCTCAAGTACTTAAGAATGTTCTTCATAGATATCCAGTGTTTTTCCCAGGATCTGATTGACACCTACTCACTACATCTAGTGAGTATGATACATCCTCTTAGATCTATCTCTATAGATCTTAATCCCTAGATGTAGGAAGCATCACACAGATCTTTCATGGAGAAACTGTGATAAGTAGAGCTTGACCGAGTGTAGCATAGGAACATCATTTCCTATCAAGAGTATGTTATCCACGTACAATACGAGGAAGGCAACCTTATGCTCTACAACCTTCTTGTATATACAAGGTTCATCTACGTTTTTGATGAAGTCAAACTCTTTGATTGCTACATCAAAACAGATATTCCAACTCTGTGATACCTGCTTTAATCCGTGATTAATGTAAGCAGCTTGCACACCTTTCCGCTTCCCCACTATCTACGAAGCCCTCTGGCTGTGTCATGTACACGCTCTTTTCTAAATCACCATTTAGAAAAGCGGTCTTGACGTTCAACTGCCAGATTTCGGATTCATGGTATGCAGCGATGGAAAGTAGGATCTGGATGGACTTAAGCATTGCCACTGGAGAAAAGGTTTCATCATAATCCACACCTAGTCGTTGACGAAAACCTTTTGCTACAAGTATAGCTTTGAAATTCTCAACTTTTCCATCTACACCAAGAATCTTCTCAAGATCCACTTCCTCCCGATGGGTTTTACCCCTTCAGGAGTAACTTCCAAAGTCCATACTTTGTTGGTGTACATGGATTCTATCTCAGATCGTACTGCATCCAGCCATTTCACAGAGTCCCCACTCGTAATGGCCTGCTCGAAACTAGTTGGGTCATCATCTACCATGATGCAATCCTCGCTCCCACCGTCTACGAGAAAACCGTAGTATCTCTCAAGTGGATGAGAAACCCTACTAGATTTGCGGAGTGGCTGAGGTTCGTCGGGAACTATTGAATCCGCCGGCTACACCAAATCATCAGTTGTAGTTTGTGTAGCTGGAACTTCTTCCAGTTCTATCTCATGACCACTAATTTCTTTCACAAGAAATTCTTTTTCTAAAATGGTGGCATGTCGAGAAACAAACACCTTTTGTTCCTCAGGGTGGTAGAAGATATGCCCTCGGGAATGCTTGGGATATCCTACAAACTTGCACAAAGATGACCTTACCTCAATCTTGTCCGGATTTTGCTTTTTAACATAGATCGGACAACCCCATATCTTAACTCATTTAAGAGACGGTCTCTTCCCATTCTATATCTCATATGGAGTGGTAGACACTGATTTGGTTGGAACTCTATTCAATAGGTATGCGGCTGTCTCAAGCGCATAACCTCAAAAAGAAATAGGCAACTCAACAGCACTCATCATAGAGCGCACCATATCTAATAGGGTGCGATTTCTCTGCTCCGATACACCGTTATGTTTTATTGTATACGGAGGAGTAATCTGAGTGAGAATCTTATTCTCTTTTAAATAATCCAGGAACTCCGTGATCAAGTATTCTCCTCCCCGATCAGATCGAAGGATTTTAATACTTCTACTCGATTGGTTCTCTACTTCGCACTTATATTCCTTGAATTTCTAAAAATCTTCAGATTTGTGTTTCAAAAGGAACACATGTCCGAATCTTGAGAGATCATCGGTGAATGTAAAGAAGTACGAAGAACCATTCCTAGCATGTGTAAACATAAGACCGCATACATCACTATGTATCAGTCCTAAGAGTTCAGTAGCTCTTTCTCCGTGTCCAGTAAACGGAGTTTTGGTCATTTTTCCTTTGAGACATGACTGGCAAGTTTCATAAGATGTAAATTCAAACTGATTCAAATATCCATCTTTATGTAACTTAGCTAGTTGTGTCGCATTGATATGACCTAGTCTACAATGCCACAAAAAGGATTCGTTCATATCTGAACTTTTCCTCTTGTGTGTGTTCTGCACGTTTAGAACTGTATTTTAATTTAGAACGTATAAACCGTTACATAACATACCAAACCCAATCAGTATTTGATTTAGAAAAATGTTCATAACATTATTCTCTACTACAAAGTTATATCCTTCTTTATCTAATAAAGAAATCGATATTAAATTGCATATCATAGATGGTGCGTAATAACAGTCGTTCAAGATCAATGTATTCCCATTTGGTAATATAAGGTGATATTCGCCAACTGCTTTGGCTACAACATTTGCACCATTCCCTAATTTTAGAGAATGATCACCTTTTCCCAGTTCTCTACCTTTATTTAGCCCATGTAACATATTACATATGTGGGATCCTGATCTAGTATCTAATACCCAGGATGTAGAGTGTACTGAGAAACAGTTCTCGGTAACGAACACACCCGAAGAAGATGCATCAACATGCTCATTCCTCGTTCGGGTTTCATAGGAATCCGGGTATTCCCCTATTTCCTGCTCAGACTTATAACAATTATAAGGTGGAGCGAAACCAATGTTCCCCAGCTTAGTATAACAAGTGGGTTCGGTCAATACATCAATATTATTATCTTGATTAAGGCTTGTCATGGTCGCTACCTGGAGAGAGAAAGAAGAAAACACTATAGCGTATGCTCTTGCAAGATTAGATTGGTTATTATTTTATCTAATCAGGATGGCTCCCACTATTTTTATCAAATCTTCCTTCAAACCTTAAAAGGTAAGACTAGCCGGGATTAATTACATCCTACAAGTTCGCCAATCGTTCAGCCAGGCAGGTATTGGTACTCCGAGGGAGTCTCCCCGTGCTTTTGCATGGAACTAATTAAATAACTTCGTTTCTGCAGGTGCATAACCCTATTAACACCTTTCTTAGACACCTACTGGATTAGCTAATTGTAAAGTGCAAAACTCTTCCATGAGTAACTCTTACTCGCAGTGGGTATCGGGATCCAATTATCTCATAGAAGGCATGCAATCTCATTGCAACCTTTTCAACACTTGAAATTCCGATAATGTTTTTTCCTCTAGCGTCCTATGACTTTGACGCAGGCCAACAAACCATAGTCCGCTAGTCAAGTTCAACCCGTACATTTCGTGATTAAATTAAACCCACCCGCACAACCCTTGACGCAGGCCAACAAAGTCGCACGACTACCCTAATCCAATCACATCACATGTTGTAGATAAGCACTAATTAGCTACCGCACACTACATCTTGACGCAAGCCAACAAACGTAGCACGAATACTAAATAATACTTATCTGAAATGACAGAGGGCTACGACAGGTTTTTAAGAAAATCTTTTGCGTAATGAACTTGATATCGTTGTAGAATCGAGTGATTTAAAAAAGGAGTGGTTTAAGCTCCGCTTTTAAAATCGGGGTTTTCCAAAATAAACCGAGTGGGTTGTAGCATCTGCTAGCTTTTGCTAAAGAGCTCACTCCCGGTGAAGGGATCTAGGCTCTTTCCTCATCGAATGAGGTGCTAGATATTCATAAAAGAATACCACTATGCAAAGCAAGCTTTTTGAAAATTTGATTCTACAACATCATTAGGTTTCATTCCTGTTCATTAATCTCATTAATGAAGTCCCATCATTTATACTTCCTAAGCATCACAAATAAAGAAACGAAAATATAACATACGCTTATTCCATCGGCATTCACCACGGGGTCCCGTCATGCACCGTTAGGTTAGTTAACTAACGGCAGAGCGGGAGCATGACTAGAGCGGATGCAAAACATAAGCAACGTTTATTATATATCATATATATAATATAAAGCATTCGTCTCACGCAGTTATATGATCTCATCACAGAACATTGCAACAGAAGTCAACATATGGAATATAGGATATACTAGGAGGTCTGTGTTTTAAATCAAGCCAGTAAAAAATACGGATTCTACGGTCGTGATGAATAGCCAAACCCATATCCCTAAATCCCTACGAGAGCGGCAAGCAACCCCGCCAATTCTAGAGTTAGGAGACACGGTCTCGACTACTCGAGATGGTCTCCTACTGGACTCTAGAACCCGGTTACTTGTGCTCCCCGCCTTGGGTCTATCCTATTGCGGAAAAGTAAATAATACACATCAATGGTGACATTATTCTCAACCCGGAAGTGTCCCAATAAGAGAATATTACATACAAATTTTTATATGAATGAAAATGAAAATCTCTCATTTCACGCAAAAGCCCCCGGCTATTCAAACACGATGATCCAATATAACATATCACAGCAACATATAACATCACATGTCATCAACGTAAATATATATGTGTATCCTAATTGTCGTTGACGTATAGCAACAAAACAGGCGATACACCACATATTACACTTACGGTCGCAGAAAAAAAAGTGAAAACTACAATAATTGGAATCCGCAACCATCTTAGACATCATAAACCCAAAATATCACATACTTCGGATATCATGCCTAACCATATAAATTCCTTAGATATCATAAACCCGGAATATCACATATTCCGAATTTCATGCCTAACATTATAAACCCGGTATTTTAGTCTCAAATTGAAAACACTTTTCAATATCTAGTCGGGAAATTCAACAAGATTCCCAACAGTTGATCGAATGCTCGTTGCAAACATTAGTAAAAGGCCGCACCCCCGATGCCGTCGACGAAGCGAACTTAGGCGGAACACCGCAGCCATGAGCAACCGAGCGGATGCTTTTGGCTACGAAGTTCTCCTACAGTCACTTGGTCGGGGCTATGGGGCGTGGCTATCTAGTAGTGTTACCCGGCGAGTGTTCGTGTACTTTACGAAATTGCGATGGAGTTTTGATCCGAATCAAAACCCCGCGGCAACCGATCGAAAGAGACTAAATTGCTACATTCACAGAATTCTAATTAGTTTTCACAAAACTAATTATTGTGGATTCCAAATATTGTATCACAAATCACAGATATCTAAACGATGTTAAACATTTCGATTGATTTATCAAACACCCAAAATTTCCAGAGACTTCAACACTTGAGTTACATTTAAAAATACCCAGAATGTGCCACAAGTACCTATGGATCATCACAAGAAGGCACGTTCTCTGCCTCACCAACGACGCCGCGGAACCGCGGCTAAACCCAAGGTTTGGCTGCGGTTGCACGGCCATTTGGTCAAGTTGGGCAATCCTTTTTCTTGGGGATCCATACAAAACCCTGCACAATTTTATGGTAATTTTTAATCTGGAAAAATCCAACATTTGAATTTTTTTCTAGAGAGTGGGAAAAGTTTGGGTTTCGATGTTTGATCGAACACTTTAACATCGTCTAAGCCACTCCTAATGCTCTAGCTTGGCTCTGATACTACTGCTGGGTTCACTTAGCAACACCACTAGGTTTTAGAAAGCATCGAGTATGCAATTTTAAAAAATCTAGAGTGCTAAGCAACCCGAACCAAGGATCTAACTAGAGAATTGGGGTTTTTAAAGCATGTAAACAACTTTACACTAGGTGAAATAGAAATACAACCTTTGTAGACTGGTCCTTCACTTCTAAAGTTCCGTGTAGTAGTTTCTTAGCTCTAAGTAGTAGTGTCTCAGACTCTCCTTAGGCTCCACTAGGCGAAAGGAACGAGCTTGCTTAAGGATCTTCAAGACCGAAAATGATCTACGTCGAAGAATCTCTAACTCAAGCTACCTCTTCAATAATTGAGGAATTAATGAAGTAAACAAGCTATACTAAATGGCTAGTTTGGTATAGATTGATGAAGTAGGAATTTTGCTCAGTTTAGAATTATTTTTCTCTTTTTCTTTTTCACCTCACTCAAAAGGTAGAAAGCAAAGAAGAAATGATCAAGATCAAGTGATGAACCATGGTGTAAAAATATCTCATCTATCATTTGAAGAGACTTAGCCATGCCTAAAGATAATGGCTGGGTTAATAAATATCTAGAGTAAAACAAAATTAGTGTACTTAAGTCGAGCCTTCTACATGCTTCCATAAACATCTTTTTCCATGCTAATTTCCACCTAATTTTGATTTTTCCCTTAATAATTAAGCACCCAAATTATCTTTAGTTAGGTATGAGTCTCATACACCCAAATCCTATGTATCATCTAGCATGACACAGAAACAAATACATTAATATATATCATATATATTTATATGTATTTAGAGAAGAGAAATTCTTAAGTGGGCTAATATTAGTTAATATATATTAATATATCAAATATATAATTATATATTAAATTATCAAATCAACACTTGATTTAATAATCAGGCTATATCACATACAACTAACTAATATCATTTATATGTATATCAAATATACATATAACAAATTATTGAATCAAAACTTGATTCAATAATCCAGTTATATCACATATAACCTATATCGCGAGATTAGAATACTGTATCACATACACGTATCAATCTCAGTCCCTCACATATCACATATGTGCCCTACTTTGTTTCGCTTGAGCCAGGAAATCTCTGTATAGGACTCTAAAGACTCGTCAATACGCCGGCAGTAGGTAATGATCATATCAGTTACCCACAAGCCGTCAGCTGTACTAGCTGGACGTAACAGCTACCCAGGTATTGAGCGATCAGAAGATCAACAAGCAAGCTTGTCCATACTCTCGTGAATTCAGTAAGTAACACTACCGTACAGTCCGGTCTCTTCGTCTGATATGTCGCATATCGAGTCTGGGGATGGTAAACGTCAGACCCCAATAACTTGATAAATCATGCCGATGTAAGGCTCATAACGGGTCGAGAAACTACTGATAACACTTACCAGTAAATCTCATCATCAGCCATGGCCAGGGACTTCCTGTTATAGCCAATCGAGTATTGCACAATATCAACCCCTAATACTGAGAGAGACGAAACCCCTCCTATCGCTCATTGCCTCCATGTGACTCGGGACTGTATCCAAAATCCACCTTTTTGCATGCTCTCTTGAGCGTGGTAGTGAGGAAATCAAAGCACAGTAGGAATCACACAAGACTCTATGACGATCTCGGCTCCACAGATTAACATGTACCAGTGTTAGGTATAATACCATTTAGGAGTTCTTGGAGAGTCCTGTTCGGTGTACCCATTCTCTAATGAGCACCTGTGTACAGTCTTTGATGTCAAACACCAATGGCTGTGGGATCAACCAGCACCCCATACAGGGTCAAGAAACGTACACACTAGTCTACTCTAGAATATCGATGCCCTATCTCGATACTCGCTCGACTAGGAACAATTAAAGGATGAACTTGTGTACTACCATGGCCCCACTAGTATGATCTGCATCATAGTCTTGGTAGTCAAGTACACATCCTAAGGACTTTATCAACTTGTAACGGAGAGACAGTTTAATGATACAAGTGTACATGATAAGATAAAGAGCAACCAGATAGCATACTATCATGTCGAGCAAGAAAGTCCTCTCTATATATGTCCAAGCATCAACTATAATATACAATCATGTACAATAATGGCCTCTAGGGCATACATATAACTAGCACATATATATTTTGATATATATATATATATATTAGTATTATTATTCTCTATTCATTTTCTCTCATTGGTGCTATCCGTATTTTTATACGGATACGCGTATATGTAGCGATACATATACCGGGTGAAGTATTCCGTATTTATACGGAAATGCTTCTAGAAAAAGACACCTCATATTTGATTTTCTTTTTAGAAAATCAAATGGTAAATGAGGTGGAAATGAGGTGGCATTAGGCATGGTTATGCATGTAGAAAGCATGGCTTTGGTTTTAATGTGTGCATTTATTGTTGTATGGTTGCACTATTGAACCATGATGGTAAAAAGCAAAGCCATTTATCTTTCTAAATTTGTTAGTTTTTCCATTTCCACATTTTATGAGAGCATGCTTCATGGATAAACACTTAGCCATTTTCCTCTTCCCCTTCTTCTTCTTTTCTCTCTCTTGAGTATGGATTTTTGAGAGAAAAGTCTAGTGAAAAATTCCTGCATCATCCACAATCCATCCTTAGCAAGTTTGGATCTTCGGTCGGAGCCTTTTTCGGTTTCCATTGGGTGGATCTTCTTCGGCGAGGGTGGTCGACTTTCATGCGCGTTCTTGGCATCTATGAGCTTGGTGGGGTCTTCCACAATTGGGTGGACACGTGTCGAAGCTTGTAATTTCATACCCTTGTATATTTTAGCTTGCTAGTTTTAGGTGTATGAATCGATTTCCTAGGTTATGTGTGTTTGGTGCTCGCGTAAAATTTTTGTTATCGCTTTCGTCTCGACTACGGCTTCCGCGGTGTAGGCACCGAACTCCAACAACAATACCATCTAGAAGTTCTCGGCGAGTCCATCCGGTGTACTCACCTCTAGTGAGCACCTGTATACTATCTTAGGTGACACAACACCAATGGCTTGTGAGACCGGCCACCGTCCCTCGTCAAGGTCTCGAAACATATACAATAGTCTACTCCGGAATATTGATGCCCAGTCTCGATACTCTTAGGACTAGGGACATTTAAGGATATGCATATGGACTACCCAGCTATCACGTATATGATCTACATCATAATGCTGATAGTCAAGAAAGAATCCTACGGGCTTTATTATTATGTATTAGCGACACTTAATAACAAGTAAAACGTATAAACACAAATGATAAAGACAAACCAGATAGCATACTATCATCTTTAGCAAGACTGTTCTACCTGTATAGGTCCTCTTTTAATTATCATAATCGCCTACCTGCAATTACAATAATTTTCTTGAGGGCACTATATCCAACGTGGTGTTTACCGTATTCCCGGAAAGCCCCACCATTCGAACACAATTTGAGAACTAAAATCAACTTAGATGATTTAGTCATATATTGAGAATATTTTTCTCTATTGATCATTTGATCATATATGAAGTATAGGCTTCCATACTTAGCTGTTTTGCTAAGTCTTTTAAGCTTTAACTGGAGGGTAAGGTGTAAAGTCAAATAGCAGAGAGGAATAACTTGGATTTTAATATTGGTAAATTCATTTGTGATTACTATTGTTGCATGGTTAATATTTCTCTTTACACAATTTCATTCACACACACTTGACTAATTTGGAGATGATATAGTCTCTCTCCTCTCTTCCTCCTTCTTTGTGTGCTCACTTGAGCTTTGAAAAATGAGAGATAATGTTTGTGATAAATCCATACATACCTCACACTCTATCCTCAGTAAGTTTAGATAGTGAGTTGCTTCCTCAAAGTTCTCTTCAGAGCGAAGCTGAAGCTTGGATTGGTTTCTCTCGGGTGGATTATCTTCGGTAAGGGCGATCGATGTTCATGCTCGTTCCCGACAGCCTAGAAGCCTAGATGGGGTCTTCCACGATTGGATGAATATGCTACAAAGGTTGTATGTCATAACCGAGTAGCTAGGTTGCTTGTTTTAGTTTCTAGTTTAGTGTATGGATGTATCTTTGGGTTTTGGTGATTTGTGCTTGCTTTAAAATTTTTGTTTTTCGCTTCCGCCTCTGCCGCGGGTGTCGTGGTGCGATCACAAACCACCTTCATGGTACAGAGCCATTAGGCATTGTTCCAAACCATGGGAAGTTCTCACTGTGGTGACAGTGGTAGCAAAGCACATGCCCTTACACCCAGGGTTTCCCGTGCGGTTATATGGTCCGGCGGGTTATAGTCCGTCGTGAAGGGACTACGCAAAAAGTAGTAGCTGAGGGACCTATGGATGCCACGGCCAGTTTCTGTTACGCCGACTGAACTTCATGGTATCAGAGACGGTCTATATGCTTAAACTAGCTTGCATTACCTTAGAAATTCATCGATTTCTTCACTTTAAAAACAACAATTTTCAGCCGTGTGTTCCGCCGCTAAACGGAACTTTTCAAGCATGTACTCGATCCTTAGGGCTCTCGTTTTGGAACGGGAACTCCGTCAAGGATCGAGGGCGACCTGTGGAGTCTTGGGAAGCCATTTTTCCAAAATGTTTTTGAGTTTAGTGGACGTTTTTCATAACTAAAAACTGCCGCTGTTTTTGGTGTAAAATCTGTCCAAAATCCATACTTATTTCATTGTTCCGATCCCCGTGGGCTCTTTGTTCGAACTAAGAACTGCGATACGGTTCGTGGGCACCCCGGGGAGTCCCCAGAGGCCGAGGAAGAGGCCTAACCACCCAAGACCACCACTAGGTGGTCTTGGGGGCTGGTAAACCTATGAGCACCTATGTGGTGCTCTCGGGTTCTGCCTCCTTCCCGAGACCACCTCATGGTGGTCTCAGGTAGAAGGCACCCTCCCTAGGCCTCTAGGGCTCTGTAGGGTTGTGCCCGAGTGCCCCATTAGGCACCCAGACACATTTCAAGTCGTTCGAGACTCTTGTGTTGGCAAAAGGGATAGATTTTTGGATGTGGAAGTGCACTTGATTTTCGCCGTTGGAAAATTTGAGTGTTAGCTTCGATGCTGATGTTTCCAAGGTCATGGTTTTCATTATACATGCTATTATGATGTTGGTCTATATATTTGTGTGATGGTTTAGCCGGATTGTCATGATGGATATCCCCTCCTATGATGTTGTATTTACAGTTTATGATTATTTGTGTATTCATTTATTCAGGGCGAGCGGTCGGATTGTGGCCGTCGTTGCCGCTTAATATATATTCTTTTATTGGGACACGTTCAGGATGTGGGCGTTATTTCCATTGTATATATTTCATTACATGTGTTTGTTGGGTTACGATAGCACCCTGGCCATCTGTCATGGCCGGTGCGGAACAAAAACCGGCGTTTAAAAAAACTGGCGCTAACGAAACCAACGAGAATCGAACCATAAACCAATACTAGAAAACTATAAAATCTAAACTATAATGTTAGAATGGTTATACCGAATGAACCAAGTCCTTCAGTCTTCTACCACCATCCCAAGCTCCTCAAGACGTCCCCGACTGAACTTGGTCGCCGGCCTTCCTCCGTCGAAGATGATCCACCCGAAAGATGTAGTTCTTGGCTCTAGCTCCACACCATAAACAAGTAAAGCAATTAGGAGCTCTAGGTTGCTAATCTAGAGTGCCTAAGATGTAGTGAATGGATCAATGTGTTTATCTATCTCACATCCTCTCTTAATTCTCAACTCATGAGATTGTAGAGAGGAGGTTGAGGATGAAGGTGGAGGAGCTAATGGAAACTAGAGAGGGAGTGAAGCTAATGGTGAGAAAGCCAACTCCAAGAAAAATGAACCATCCATGGAGAGAGAAAATGAGAAGGCTAAGTTTTGTAAAACATATTTCTCCAATTTAATTGCAAGCCCATACTTGAATAGTTTGCATAAATGAATTAATAATTCATTTATGTACACTATGCAAGCATGGTTCTCACCATACTCCCCTCTCTCAAATTTCCACCTCATTTCCATTTATAAATAAATGGCCAAACCCAAAATGAAGTGTCCACATTCTAAAATGTTATCTGTAAAAAATACGGATTACATTCTACTGTATATACATACCTGTACTCGTACCGAAATACAAATACCCGAAGTGATAGAATAACATAAAGAAAATAATACTAGAATATACATATCGAAATATATATACGTAAATTATTAAATCAATACCTGATTTAATAATCCAGCTCAAACCCGAGCCGGCTAGTATTATCTGCCCTCCGATCGAAAATCCGGGTAACTAGTACACTCATTCGATCGGAACCCTGCACGTATCCAATACGGCTACTATATCATTTCGCCAGAACCAGGGAAACCCTCTGTGTGCGACTATAAATACTCGTCAATACGCTAGCAGTAGATTTAACCACAAGTATGTCAACGACACTAGCTGTACGTAATAGCTACCCGGGTATTAAGCGAAAGGAAAGCCGACGAGCAAACTCATCTGAACCTATAACACCTTAGAATGCGATTAGTGTTAATTAAGCGATAATGCGGATTTTTAGTAAAAGGTTTACCAAAATAGTTTTCACACATTTTATAAAAATTAATTAATATTTTATTATTATTTATTTTGGACTTGCACACACTTGTGCATGTTAACCTAGGGTTAATTAGGGTTAACCATACTTAAGTAGCCACGGCACCTTAACCCCATTTCAGTTAAGTGTATGTAATTATTTAAGTTATTTAGTTTTAAAAATAAATGTGGTTTGAATTTGGGGTTGACTTAAGAGAGAGAGGGGGAGAGAGAGTTGACAATGGGCATGGCAAGCATGGCTTGCATTTAATGGAGAGAGAGAGAAAGAGAGAGAGAGGGAGAGTGAGAGTAAGTGTAAGCAAAACCCTCACCCTACACTCACCCCCTCTCATCCTTCAATTTTT
The DNA here is from genome assembly GCA_030015575.1 of Agapanthus africanus. Taxonomy (NCBI): domain Eukaryota; kingdom Viridiplantae; phylum Streptophyta; class Magnoliopsida; order Asparagales; family Amaryllidaceae; genus Agapanthus; species Agapanthus africanus. Next base: position 432,875,799 of record JASDDO010000001.1, on the reverse strand, counting down.
TTTCATACACTCATTCTCACCTCACACTCTCTTTCTCTTATTCTTCAACCCTCTCAAACTGAACACTCATCTTGTTCTTCACTAAACTAAGCCTAAATCCTCACTAATCTTCACAAAACTCACTAAACCCTTCATTAAACTTGATCTAAAGCCTATGGAGATGACTTGGAGCATGGAAAGCTAGGGTTTTGGGCAAGTTTGTTAAGGTAGTGCTCTCTAGTATTTATTAGGATATTAAGTTAATGTGTTGCTAATTAGTTGATATTTAGAACACTAAAAGTATAGTTTTGTGTGAAATATCATATTTTTAGTGAGATATTTGAGTCACTGAGATCTGCTATAACTATCTTAGGTCACTGTAAAATCTAGTAAGGTAGTAGTGTTGTGTTAGAGATCCTGAGTGTACACCTGAAACACGGACCCCACCTGACACTGTTCATCCGGCGAGAATAGGCTAAAATCCGGTGTTGACGGTTTTGTAGGGGAATGGGGGGTTGTTCTTTATATGGTAGCTGTCTATAGGTATTTTGGGGTGCTTGGTATTGCTAGATTTTTATATATTGGTAGTATGCAAAATCTGGGACAACTTAGCTAAATTTAGGCGTTTTGGCAAAGTGCGATATGATTGATCCGACGTAGTTTTAGTGTTTCAGGTAGCTTGCTGTCGTGGGTTTGTTTTGATGATGTCGCTACACACGTTAGCCGCTAAGAGAACCCTTTTGTAGCTTAAGAGAACCGATTCGTTATTTGGCGTGGTGTTCTTTTATTCTTGGGTAGTTTGCTAAATCCACGCGTTATTGTGTTTTGTGTTAATAGGATCGCAGATGGGGACTTCAGAGGCTACGAAGAAGGGAAAGCAGGTGGTTGGATTCACGTAGCTCGAGATCATCGGTGAGTAGATTTAACATCTACGGGGAAATTGCTCGTATGGCGTTAAGCGTCAGGGCTAGATATGATATTATAGCCGCATGTTTATATGCTTATATGTTGATTGTACATGAGCATCATTGCATATTATTACTTGATGTGCCTTGACTTAGTACCCAGTGGACACTGCACCATTACTGACGGCTCATGTTGCACGAGCACTAAATTGTATGCTACACCTACACCGTCGGTAATTGCCATGACATGCATAACCTATACACATGCGGTATTGTATTGTTATTGACATTGAGACATTGATTCTTATTCTATTTCGCTTATGAAATGCATCGTGCATACATAGCTACATGTACACCTTTATATGATGTTGCATTGGATTTTGGAAGAATTGGAAACCGCATGATATATTTAAAAACTGGATTCATTTAAAAGAGTGGTTTTCCTTTGATATATGCATATTACTGTTCTATATTGCATACATCATATTTCATGGATTTATGCATTGAGATACGGATTTCATGTGATTTATGGATTTGAGAACCGTGGGGATATTTTCAAGAACGCATGCATTGTTTTGAAAACCCGGTTCTCTTGTTATGATATTTCAATGCGTCCACCATGAGTTTTCTCGGTTCTGAGAGCTTGTGTGAGTATACCCGATTTGAGAAGCGGTAGGCACCATCTGCGGGTACATGGTGGACTCGGTGAGGTACCCCGAGGTAAGAATACTCGTATAGTTAGGCGGTAAGCCTGGCAGGAGAGCACTACCTACCGGTGATAGTTTGGACCCGGCGGTTATCCGGAGGATACCAACCGGAGTCGTGAGATGATATGGGCCGATCCGGACTGATGGAGCCCGAGTTATGTGGATTTACGTGTAGATGTTGGACACGAGTATTTCATGATGTTTCGAGTGTCGATATTGGGCACTCAGGTTCCATGAGATTTACATATATGAGAGCCGATCAGAGTGACGACGCCTAAGGTATTGGGATTTGGGGTGTCATTGATGGACACCGGGATTTTTCACGATGATGATTCATTGATGATATTATGTTTTATCTCATACCCAGTATTTATTTGATATGCATTGCTTCGTGTATTTGTAGTACCTGATGGAGTACCTTGATCATGATTGTTGCATATCCATATTGGCATATTTATGCTATCAGATTGCATGTTATATATTATCGCTGTTCGTGCATACCTGCGATTATCTGTATGATGTTACTTACTATTCATGAGTTGGAAACTCGCCCCCATTGTGCCACAGTGTTTTGCAGGCTTAACCCTCAGAGTAGTCGTGGCAGGGCTGCTTATTGTATCTTTTTCAGCGGATACCGCTACGGTTGGATGTAAGCCTTTTTGCTGTAGGTAGGTTGCGGTTATCCGATTATATCCATTGTCTCTCTTATTGTATCCAGTACTCTCCATCTACCATATTCATGTATTGTCTTAGAGACGAGTTGTGAGGACGATATTGTATATTTGTGACTCTCGGTGTCGTGCTCGTGTGAGCCAGCCTTTATTATGTTGCTTTATCTCTTTTTTATGTTGTTTTCTTTATATTGTCTATTTCTTCGCTACGGCGTCGTATATATGCTTGTGGTGGTTTTTTCCGCCTTTGGGCGTGATTTACTCCCGTTTGGGGATGCTTTATTTATACTATATGTTTGTACCCGTTTCGGAACTAGTTTTTACAAAGGAGGTGCTGCCGAAATGTTTAAGAAAATAAACTTAAGTTTAAAGATTTTTACTTGAGATTTCCAAATGTTTTTAACAATGTTTTTATAGCTTACTTCTTTTGATGGTTTAGATTTCTGGGTTTTCGGCTTACTTAAATTGCGTTATGCCTGTTAACGTCACGTGGTTTAAGTGCCGGTCACGTGCCTAAATTTAGGTCGTGACAGAACCCCTACTGATCCTGTCAGTGGAAATCTCCATACAGTCCGGTTTGTTCGTCTGAGAGTATCGCATATCGAGTCTAGGGGGTGGATAAAGTCAGACTCCTAATAACGCGATATTTCGTGTCGGTATGAAGCCTATCACCAACTGAGAAACTACTGATCCAAATCAGTAATTCTCGTCTGCCTTGGCCAAGAATTTCTGGTGATGGCCACCCGTACACCGCGCGACAGCAACCCCCAATACCGGGAGAGACGAATCCCCGACGATCCGCTCACTGTCTCCACGTTGAAAGTGTGCGCTAGCACCCCTATTGTGTTTTACAAGTATCAAGCATGCCATTTTTAAAAATTTTGGGGTGCTAATCTACACTATCCAAGATCTTTAGCTAGTTGATTAGGGTTTAGGTTTGATATCTACTAAACTAAAAGAAGTGAAGATGGCTATACCCTCATAGATCGAGTCCCTTCGCTTCTTAAGCTCCGTGTAGTAGTCCCGCGACTCCACTAGGCTCCACTTGAAGGTTTGGACGAGATTCCTCCAATGACCTTCATGCCGAAGATGATCTACGCGAAATTCCTCCAACTCAAGCTACCTTTACACTAAACTCTTTTAGTGTAAGAAACACGCTACACTTGATCGCTAGTCAAGTGTAGGATGGTGAAGTAAGGGTTTAGAAGCTCACTAGTTTGTGTTCAAGGTTCCATGGTTCACATCTCATGTGAGGGGTTGGAACTTGAAGCATGATGATGAGGAGGAAGAAGAAGCTAGAGAGCAAAATGAGAGCAAGACTTGAAAATGGCTAAGTGTTGGAATGAGGTGATCAATGGCTTGATAAATCCTTACACTTATTGAAGCATGCAATTTTTTACAATAAACAAATGTGACCATGCGTCTATAATGTCAAATAAATCAATATTCAAATGATCAAGCCATGCCTCACCTCTCCACAAATTCCACCTCATTTCTATTTTCACAAAATAGAATTTCATGACATGCTTCATTATTATATATATATATATATATATATATATATATAAATATATATTAATATATATATTATGAAGAATAATTAATGAGCTAATGATATTAGTTAAGATATAATTATATCACATATAATATATATCACATTATTAAATCAACACTTGATTTAATAATCCGGTTATATCACATATAACCGACTAATATCATTTATCTGTGTATCACATTATCAAATCAACACTTGATTCGATAATCTGGTTATATCATATAGAACCGAACTTGATAATAGATAACTGCCAGATTACAATACGATATCACATACTCGTATTTAATCTGGCCCACGCATATATCACATATGTGTCCTACTTCGTTTCGCCTGAACCAGGGAACTTCTGTGTGGGACTGTAAGGACTCGTCGATACGCCAGCAGTAGGTGATGATCACATCAGTCACCTACAAGCCGTTAGCGGTACTAGCTGGACGTAACGGCTATCCGGGTATTGAGCGATATAAAGATCAACAAGTAAGCTTGTCCATACTCTCCATGAAGCCTATCAGTAACACTACCATACAGTCCGGTCTCTTCGTCTGATATGTCGCATATCATGTCTAGGGGTGGTAAACGTCAGACCCCAGTAACGTGATAAGTCATACCGATGTCTGGCCTATAACGGTTCGAGAAACTACTGAAAACTCTTACTAGTAAATCTCAACAACAGCCCTGGCTAGGGACTTCCAGTTATAGCCAATCGAGTATAGCGCAACATCAACCCCCAATACTGGAAGAGACGAAACCCCTCATATCGCTCATTGCCTCCATGTGACTCAGGACTGTACCCAAAATCCACCTGTTTGCATAACTCCTCTTGAGCGTGGTAGGGAGAAAATCAAAGCACAGTGGGAGCCACACAAAACTCTATGACGATCTCGGGTTTATAGACTAACTTGTACCAGTGTCACCAGAGGACTGCTATCTGACGATAGGTATACTACCAACTAGGAGTCCACGGCGAGTCCGTTCGGTGTATCCATTCTCCAATGAGCACATGTGTACAATATTTGATGTCACACGCCAATGGTTGTGGGATCAACCATCGCCCTCTAAGGGACAAGAAACGTACACACTAGTCTACTCTGGAATATCGATGCCCTAGCCTCGATGTTCCCTCGACTAGGAACTGATTAAAGGATGTACTTTTGGACCACCCTGGTCCCCACTAGTATGATCTTATCATAATCCTGGTAGTCAAGTACATATCCTAAGGGCTTTATCAATATGTAAGAGACAGACAGTACAAAAATACCAGTCTACATGTTAAGATAAAGGTATCCAGATAGCATACTATCATGTCGAGCAAGAAAGTGTTAGTTGTATGTATGCCCTAGAGGCCATTACTGTACATACGTTGTATATTGTAGTGGATGCTTGGACATATATAGGGAGGACTTTCTTGCTCGACATGATAGTATGCTATCTGGTTACCCTTTATCTTAACATGTACTCTGATTGTCTCTATATCACATGTTGATAAAGCCCTTAGGATGAGTACTTGACTGCCAGGACTATGATGCAGATCATACTAGTGGGGACAGAGTAGTCGCAAAGTACATCCTTCAAATGTTCCTAGTCGTGGGAGTACCGAGACAGGGCATCGATACTCCAGAGTAGACTAGCGTATGCGCTTCTTGACCCATATGATGGGCGATGGATGATCCCATATCCATTGGTGTTTGACATCAGAGAAGGTATACGGGTGCTCAGTGGAGACTGGGTATACTGGACGGACTCGCCGAGAACTCCCAGATGGTATTATACCTCACGTCAGATGGCAGTTCTCTGGTGACACTAGTACAGCTTAATCTGTAGACCCGAGATCATCATAGAGTCTTGTGTGATTCCCACTGTGTTTTGATTTCCATCATACCACGTCCAAGTGGGCGTGCAAAAAGGTGGCTTTTGGGTACAGTCCCGAATCATATGGAGGCAATGAGCAATAGGAAGGGTTTCGTCTCTCCCGGTATAGGGAGTTGATGTTGCGCTGTGTTCGATTGGCTATAACTGGAAATCTCTAGCCAGGGTTGCTGAGATTTACTGGTAAGTGTTATCAGTAGTTTCTCGAACTGTTATGGACCTCATATCGACACGACTTATCAAGCTATTGGGGTCTGACGTTTACCACCCCTAGGCGAGATATGAGACATATCAGACGAAGAGACCGGACTGTACGAGAGTGTTACTGGTTGGATTCACGGGAGAATGTACAGGCTTGCTTGTTGATCTTCTGATCGCTCAATACTTAGGTGGCTGTTACGTTTAGCTGACCGCTTGCAGCTTGTGGGTGTTTGATATGATCATCACCTACTACCGGCGTATTGACGATTCTTTAGAGTCCTACACAGAGGTTTCCTGGCTCAGGCAAAACGGAGTAGGGGCACATATGTGATATGTGCGGGACCGAGAACAATACGTGTATATGATACCGTATTAGATTCTCGCGATATGAGATATCGCCCGGGTATATGTGATATAGCCGGGTCATCGGATCAAGTGTTGATTCGATGAACTGATACAGAATATATATTAGTCGGTTATTTGTGAAATAGCCGGATTATCGGATCAAGTGTTGATTCGATAATTTAATGTATAATTATATATTTGATATATTAAATTATATTAACTAATATAAGCACATTTAAAGATTCTTTTTCTCACTCAGGTAATACTTTGATATATATATGTGATATATGTTAAATGTATTATTTTATTTTGTTACAAAATATATTATATATGTGATATATAATATTGTAACAAGTTAAGGTTATAAATGCAACATATTTTGTGGAGTTTAAATATGGTTAGGGTTTGCATTAGGGTTAAGCTTTCATGAAGCTTTCAAGAAGCTTCTTGAAGCTTTGACTTTGACCTTGATATTTTGTGATATTTTGCAAAGATATTTCTTTAATCCAACCCAACCCTTTACCCCAGTTAAATCTCTATAAGGGTTAAGTTTTCTTTCTTAACCCATGGTTGCATTTCTAACCTCACATAGATTTCATTATTCATCACAAAAAGAGGTTCTTCTTCTTCTTCCTCTTGATAAAGCTTTCTAGCTTTTTGCAAAGTGATGAAAATGAGTGAGAAATTGAAAACAAAAGAGTGCTAAATTCCTACTTCATCATCCTCATCTATTCTAGCCGCTTAGATTAGGATGTTTTCTTTTCTAATACTTGATTAGCAAAGCAAGAGCTTGGGTTTGAGTTTCTTCAAGGTAGATCATCTTAGTTATTGAAGATCGGAAGCAAGTTTGCATCTTTCTCTTCATGGAGCCTCTCTTAAGTCCGGGTACTCGATGATCGCAGCGAAGGGACCTCAACACGGAGCTTTAGAAGTGAAGGAACGGACTACAAAGATTGTAATCCCTAACTCTTAGAAGTAAAGTTGTTTACTTACATGTTTAACTCTAATTATCTAGCAAAGATCATCGCTTTAGGTTGTTCGGCACGTCTAAATTTTAAATTGGGTATGGTTGATGCCTTATAGACCCTTGTGACAATGCCTAATAACCTTACAGTGGTATCAGAGCCAAGCTAGAGCTTTAAGCGAAGTCTAGACGAAGTTTAAAGTCCGATCGAACCCCGAAACATCGCATTAGACCCCCTCTCTGGAAATTTTTTAAAATGTTGATTTTTTCTTTATTAAAAATACTCAGAAAATTAAGCAGGGAATTCTAAGGATTACTGTGAAAAACGACATTTTAATTCTCTCAAAGCGCTGCGGAACCGCGGCAATACCCTGCCTTGCGCGGCGGTTCCGCGGCCGTTCAAGGAAATTAGGGTTAGTATTTCCTACAGTAACATCGGTAGGTATTCTTGCATGCTTCTGAGAATTTTTAATTCTACTCAAGTGTTGAGTTTTCTGGAGATCTTTTGTATTCGTTGATTCGATCGGAAAGTTTGACTTCGTTTAAGCTTTTCCCGGGTAAATTAGAACGTGTTAAAAAGTTCGAACGGATATTAATAACTCATTTTTTCCCCTTCCGGAAAATTTCCAAGTGTTGGATATTTTCCTTAATTAAAGGACAATCATTGTCCTGCAAGTAACGTGGTGGACCCTCTAGAAGAACACAAACCTTAACTCGATTATGTGACCGTCTGAACCGCCTCTAAAACTTAGGGTTTGGGGCAGTACGGTGTTGCTACATGTGAGGCGTTGGTTTGACCCTTCTACGGCTGGACCATTGGTACTGTCGCATGTGATGGATACTTTTTGAACTCCGCTCAAGTGTTGAGCTATTTAGGAAATCTTGGGTGTTTGTTTATTCGATCGGAAATTTTAACATTGTCTATTTATCTGGAATGTGATACAATATTTGGAATCCACAAGTAGTTATGAGATAACTAATTTGAATGTTATAAATCTAGAAGTTTAGTCTCAGATGATCGGTTGCCACGGGATTTTGATGCGATCAAAAGTCCGTCGCAATCACGTAGCGTACGCGGATACTCGCCGGTTAAACTTAATAGACAATCATGACCCATAGCCCCGACCAAGTGACTGTAGGAGAACCCCGTCGCCAAAATAATCCGTTCGGGTGCTCGCGGCAACGGTGTTCCGCCTTAGTGCACTTCGTCGACGGCATCGGGGGTGCAGCCGTCTACTAAAGTTTTCGACGAGCATTCGATTAGGTTGTCGGAAATCTTGTTGAATTACCCGACTAGATATTGAAAAGTGTTTTCGAGATCGAGACTAAAATGCGGGGTTTATAATTGTTAGGCATGCGATGTCTAAGGAATTCATTTGGTTAGGCATGAGATGTCTAAGAAGGTTGCAGATTCCAACTGTTGTTGTTTTACACTTTCTTTTCTGCGACCGTAAGTGTAATATGTGATGTATCGCCAGTTTCATTGCTATACATCAACGACAATTGGGATACGCATGTTTACTTACGTTGATGACATGTGATGTTATGTGTTGCTGTGATATGTTATATTGGATCGTCGCGTTCTGAATAGCCGGGGGTTTTATGTGAGATGAGAGTTTTTTCTTTTTCATTCGTATAAAATTCAATTGTATGTAATATTCTTTTATTGGGGCACTTCCGGACTGGGGATGATGTCACCATTGTATATAATTTACTTTTCCGCATTAGGTAGACCCAAGACGGGGAGCACAAGTAACTGGGTTCTAGGGTCCAGTGGGAGACCATCTCGAGGAGTCGAGATCGGGTCTCCTAACCCTAGAATTGGCAGTGTTGCTTGACGCTCTCGTAGGGGTTTAGGGATGTGGTTTTGGTTATTCATCGCGACCGTGGAATCCGCGTTTTATACAGGCTCGCATAAAACACGGAAATCCTACTATATCCAATATTTCATATGTTATCTTCTGCTGCAATGTTCTGTGATGAGATCATATTACTGCTTGAGACGAATGTTTAATATTATGTATATGAGATATATGTTATATTGCTGATTTCGTTTCAAATGTGATGCTTGTGAAGCATAATAAAATGGAACTTCATTAATGAGATTAATGAAACTAAAAGAAATCTAAAGATGTTGTAAAAACTTGTCTCAAAAACTGGTAGCTCTATTTCTTGCTTTGCATAGCGGTATTCCTTGTAGAATATCCAGCACCTTATTCGATAAGGAAAGAGCCGAGATCCCTTCACCGAGAGTGACCTCTTTAGCGAAACTAGCAGATGCTACACACTCGGTTTGTCTTTTGATTGCTTCTATAGCTTTTGCTTTGCATAGTGGTATTTGTGAAATATCCTGCACCTTATTCGATAAGGAAAGAGCCGAGATCCCTTCACCGGGAGTGACCACTTTAGCAAAACTAGAAAAGCCTCAAAAACACTCCTTTTAAAATTACTCGATTCTACAACGATATCAAGTTCATTACGCAAAGGGTTTTCTTAAAAACCTGACGTAGCCCTCCGTCATTTCAGATACGTACTTCATAGTATTCATACTGCGTTTGTTGGCCTGCGTCAAGACATAGTGTGCGGTAGCTATTTATGCTTATCTGTATAAGCATATGATGCGATTGAGTTAGGGTAGTCATGCGACTTTGTTGGTCTGCGTCAAGGGTCGTGCGGGTGGTTTTAATTCAATCGGGAAATGACGGGTTGAACTTGACTAGTAGCCTATGGTTTGTTGGCTTTCGTCAAGGTCATAGGACGCTAGGGGTAAAATATTATTGGGAATTTCAAGAGTTGAAATTTGCAATGAGATTGCATACCTTCTATGAGATAGTTGGATCCCGATACCCACTGCGAGTAAGAGTTACTCCTGGGAGAGTTTTACACATTACAATTAGCCGATCAAGTAGGTGTCTAGAAAGGTGTCAATGGGGTTATGCCTCTGGGAAGACGAGGTTTATTTTAATTAGGACCGTGCGAAAGCACGGGGAACCTCCCTCAAAGTACCGGCACTGGCTTGGCTGAAAGATTGGCGAACTTGTAGAGTGTAATTAATCCCGGCTAGTCTTTCCTTTTAGGGTTTGAAGGAAGATTTGACTAAAACAGTGGGAGACATCCTGATTAGATATATTAATAACCAATCTAATCTTACAAGAGCATACGCTGAGCGTTTTCTTCTCTCTCTCTCCAGGTAGCGACTATGTCACGCCTTAATCAAGATAATAATACGGATGTATTGACCGAACCTGCTTGTTATACTGCGCTAGGGAACGTTGGTCCTGCTTCAACTTATAATTGTTATAAGACAGAGCAGGAAATAGGGGATTACCAGAATTCCCGTGCCGTCCAAACGAAGAAAGTGCATGTTGATGCATCTTCTTCGGGTGTGTTCATTACCGAGAATTGTTTCTCAGTATCTTTTACGTTCTGGATATGAGATACCGGATCAGAATCCCGCAAATGTAATTTGTTACATGGGCTACAGATAAGTAGAGAACTGAGAACGGGTGATGAGTTTCAAGAGTTGGAAATGATGCAAGTGTTGCAGCCAAGTCTTTTGGCTGTTATCACCCTGTATTACCAGAATACATTGATTCTGAACGAATGTTATTAGATACTGAACCTGATATACAACATCATATCAGTCTCTTTATTAGTAAAGAAGGATATAATTTTGTATTGTTGGATATTGTTTTGAACATTTCCTATATCAAGAGTTGATCGGTTCAGGCACGTTATCTAAAAGTATAGACGTTCTAAATCAAACTACAGTTCTTAACATACAGAACACACACAAGAGGAAGAGTTCAGAAATGAAGAAATCATTCTTGAGGCATTGTAGACTAGGTCATATCAATGCGACCCGACTAGCTAAAGTTACATAAAGATGCATATTTAAATTAGTTTGGATTTACATCTTGTAAAACTTGCCAGTCATGTCACAAAGATAAGATGACCACAGCTACGTTTATTAGAAACAGAGAAAGAGTTAGTGAACTCTTGGGATTGATACATGCTGATGTATGAAGGTCCCTTGTCTACACATGCCAAGACCGGTTCTTTGTACTTAATTACATTCACTGATTATCTCTCAAGATCCGGACATATGTTCCTGTTGAAACACAAGTCTGGAACTTTTGAGAAATTCAATGAATATAAGTTAGAAGTAGAGAACCAAAAACGGGTTAAAGTATTATGTCCTTTGATGAGATCAAGGAGGAGAATACTTAAGCACGGAATTCCTGGAATATTCTAAAGGAGAATGAGATTCTCTCTCAGCATTACTCCACCGTATACACCACAGCACGTCGGTGTATCGGGGTGGAGCAATCGCACCCTATGTGATATGGTGTGCTCTATGATGAGTACTACTGAATTGCCTATTTTATTTTAGGGTTATGCACTTGAAAAGTTGCATACCTATTGAATAGGGCTCCAACCAAATCAGATGCCTACCACTCCATATGAGATATGGTATGGTAAGAGCCCATCTCTTAAGGAAGTTAAGATTTGGGGTTTTCCGGTCTATGTTAAAAGCAAAATCCGGACAAGCTCGAGGCAAGGTCAGTTCTGTGGAAGTTTGTTGGATATCCCAAGCATTCGCAAGGGAATATCTTCTACCACACCGAGGAACAAAAGATGTTTTATTTCTCGGCAAACCACTTTTTTTTATAAAAAAAAGGGAATTTCTTGTGAAGAAATTAGTGGTCATGAGGTAGAACTGGAAGGAGTTCCAGCTATATAAACTACAGCTGATGATTTGGTAAATCCAAAGGATTCAATAGTTTCCAACGAATCTCAGCCTCTCCGCCGATCTGGTAGGGTTCCTCATCCACCTGAGAGATACTTCGGTTTCTCTATGACAGTGGGAGAGAGGATTGCATCATGAGATAATGACTCAACTAGTTTTGAGCAGGCCATCAGGAGTGGTGACTCTGTGAGAATGGCTGGATGCTAAGCGATCTGAGATGGAATCCTTATACACCAACAAAGTATGGACTTTGGTTGCTTTATCTGAAAGGTTAAATCTCCATCAGGAGCAAGTATATCTTGAGAAGATTACTTGGTGTACATGGAAAAGTTGAGACTTTCAAAACTATGCTTAAGTCCATCCAGATCTTACTTGCCACTGCTACATACCATGACTACGATATCTGGCGGTTGGGTGTCATAACAGCTTTTCTAAATGATGATTTGGAAGAGAGCGTCTATAAGTACACAGCCAGAGGGCTTCATAGACAGTGGGAGCAGCGGAAATGTGAGCAAGATGTTTTATGTGATAAATCAGGCATCGCGGAGTTGGAACGTCTGTTTTGATGAAGTAGTCAAAGAGTTTGACTTCATCAAAATGATAGATGAACCTTGTATATACAAAAAGGTTGTAGGGAGTTTGGTGGTGATCCTCGTATTGTACGTGGATGACATACTCTTGATAGGAAAGGAGTTTCCTATGCTACGCTCGGTCAATCTCCTCTTATCACAAGGATTCTCCATAAAGGATCAAGTTGATACCTGCTAAATCCTGGGTTTTGGATGTATGAGATAGATCTAATTGGATGTTAGGATTCTCACTAGTTGTAGTGAGATGGTATCAATCGATCCTGGGGAGAATCACTGGAAAGGTTCCAGAGTGATAAGGACGACTGAATGTCAATCGCAGGCATTGTCTTTACCCTCAGTGGAGGGACGGTATATTGGAAGAGTTCCAAGCTAGATGCCGTGACTTACTAGATGATTAAAGGCAAGATACATCGTTACCAAGGATACTACCAAAGAGCCAGTCTGGATATATATAAGTTCATGAGATGAACTTTGTTCCTACCATTGTGTGACAATGGAGTTGTGGCTTAGGCCTAGGAATCCCCGTCCCATCAGAGATCCAGACATATTCTTAGGCAGTATCGCCTGATCATGAAGATGGTTAATCTCCAGGGAGATCGAGGTTAGGAGAGTAGACACAGAGGACAACAGCGCGGATCCACTCACAAAGGCCTATTTCCCAGAAGAGACTTTTATGGGATAGTTGAGTATGAGATACTTCAACCACAGCTTATTGTTGGGTATGAGATACTACAACAGATGGCCCTAGTGCAAGTGGGAGATTGTTAGTTATATGTATGCCCCAGAGGCCATTACTGTACATAAGTTGTATATTGTAGTAGATGCTTGGACATATATAGGATGGACTTTCTTACTCGACATGATAGTGTGCTATCTGGTTACCCTTTATCTTAACATGTACTCTGATTGTCTCTATGTCACATGTTGATAAAGCCCTTAGGATGAGTACTTGACTACCAGGACTATGATGCAGATCATACTAGTTGGGACAGAGTAGTCGCAAAGTACATCCTTCAAATGTTCCTAGTCGTGGGAGTACCGAGACAGGGCATCGATACTCCAGAGTAGACTAGCGTGTGCGCTTCTTGACCCATATGATGGGTGATGGATGATCCCATATCCATTGGTGTTTGACATCAGAGAAGGTATACGGGTGCTCGGTGGAGACTGCGTACACTGGACGGACTCGCCGAGAACTCCCAGATGGTATTATACCTCACGTCAGATGGCAGTTCTCTGGTGACACTGGTATAGGTTAGTCTGTAGACCCGAGATCGTCATAGAGTCTTGTGTGATTCCCACTGTGCTTTGATTTCCATCATACCACGTCCAAGAGGGCGTGCAAAAAGGTGGCTTTTGGGTACAGTCCCGAATCACATAGAGGCAATGAGCGATAGGAGGGGTTTCGTCTCTCCCGGTATAGGGAGTTGATGTTGCGCTGTGTTCAATTGGCTATAACTGGAAATCCCTGGCCAGGGTTGCTGAGATTTACTGGTAAGTGTTATCAGTAGTTTCTCGAACTGTTATGGAGCTCATATCAACACGACTTATCAAGCAACTGGGGTCTGACGTTTACCACCCCTAGGCGAGATATGCGACATATCAGACGAAAAGACAGGACTGTACGGGAGTGTTACTGGTTGGATTCATGGGAGAATGTACAGGCTTGCTTGTTGATCTTCTGATCGCTCAATACCTGGGTGGCTGTTACATTTAGCTGACCGCTTGCAGCTTGTGGGTGTTTGATATGATCATCACCTACTGCCGGCGTATTGACGATTCTTTAGAGTCCTATACAGAGGTTTCCTGGCTCAGGAAAAACGGAGTAGGGGCATATATGTGATATGTGCGGGACCGAGAACAATACGTGTATGTGATACCGTATTAGATTATCGCGATATGAGATATCGGCCGGGTATATGTGATATAGCCGGGTCATCGGATCAAGTGTTGATTCGATGAACTGATACAGAATATATATTAGTCGGTTATTTATGAAATAGCCGGATTATCGGATCAAGTGTTGATTCGATAATTTAATGTATAATTATATATTTGATATATTAAATTACATTAACTAATATAAGCTCACTTAAAAATTCTTTTTCTCACTCGGGTAATACTTTGATATATATGTGATATATGTTAAATGTATTATTTTATTTTGTTACAAAATATATTATATATGTGATATATAATATTGTAACAAGTTAAGGTTATAAATGCAACATGTTTTGTGGAGTTTAAATATGGTTAGGGTTTGGATTAGGGTTAAGCTTAAATGAACCTTTCAAGAAGCTTCTTGAAGCTTTGATTTTGACCTTGATATTTTGCAAAGATATTTCTTTAACCCAACCCAACCCTTTACCCTAGTTAAATCTCTACAAGGGTTAAGTTTTCTTTCTTAACCCATGGTTGCATTTCTAACCTCATATAGATTTCATTATTCATCACAAAAAGAGGTTATTCTTCTTCTTCCTCTTGATAAAGCTTTCTAGCTTTTTGCAAAGTGATGAAAATGAGTGAGAAATTGAAAACAAAAGAGTGCTAAACTCCTACTTCATCATCCTCATCTATTCTATCCGCTTAGATTAGGGTGTTTGCTTTGCTAATACTTGATTAGCAAAGCAAGAGCTTGGGTTTGAGTTTCTTCAAGGTAGATCATCTTAGTTATTGAAGATCGGAAGCAAATTTGAATCTTTTTCTTCATGGAGCCTCTCTTGAGTCCGGGTACTCGATGATCGCAGCGAAGGGACCTCAACACGGAGCTTTAGAAGTGAAGGAATGGACTACAAAGGTTGTAATCCCTAACTCTTAGAAGTAAAGTTGTTTACTTGCATGTTTAACCCTAATTATCTAGCAAAGATCCTCGCTTTAGGTTGTTCGGCACGTCTAAATTTTAAATCGGGCATGGTTGATGCCTTATAGACCCTTATGACAGTGTCTAGCAACCTTACAGAAAGTCCTCTCTATATATGTCCAAGCATCCACTATATCAACAATAATGGCCTCTAGGGCATACATATTCCTAACAATCTCCTACTTGCACTAAAGCCAGTTGTTGTAGTATCTCATACCCAACGTCCCAAAAGTCTCTCGAATAGCATCTGGGGGAGGGCCTCGGTGAGTGGATCCGCTGTGTTATTCTCTGTGTCAACTCTCCTAACCTCGATCTCCCGGAAATCAACTATCTCCCTGATCAGGTGATATTGTCTAAGAATATGTCTGGATCGGTGACGGGACCAGGGTTCTTAGGCCAAAGCCACAACTCCATTGTCATCACAATACACGGGTATTGGATGCTTAATGGTAGGAACCTAGTTATTCTCATGAACTCTATTCATCCAGACAGTCTCTTTAGCAGCATCGTTGGTAGCGATGTAATCAACCTCTATCAACGAGTCTGCTATGGTATATAGCTTGGAACCCTTCCAACATACCGTCTCTGCACTGAGGGTGAAGACAAAACCCGAGACTGACTTTCAGTCGTTCTTATCACTCTAGAAGCTCGAATCAGTAAAGGACTCCATTTGGAGTTCACCGTTACTATACACCAAGAATATCTCTTTAGTCCTTCTCAAGTACTTAAGAACGTTCTTCATAGCTGTCTAGTGCTTTTCCCCAAGATCTTTTCGATACTTAATCACTACTCCTAGTGAGTAAGCTGCATCTGGTCTGGTACATAACATCGCATACATAATTGACCCGACTGCCGAAACATAGAGTATCCCTTGTATGCGAGCCCTCTCCAAATCAGTCTTGAGAGACATCTCTTTGGAGAGTGATTCCTGAACAAGCGGGTACCACGCTTAGAATCTTCCATACTAAACCCCTTTAGTATGGTGTCTATGTACCTGGATCGGGACAATCCCAAATCCATTTAGATCTATCTCTATTTAATTCCTTGGTATAATTTTTATTACTTATTTGTTAAAATAGTTGTTGGTTTTATTGTTCTTCTTTTTTTCTCTTCTGTATTTTTTAAGCCATGATACTCAATGGAGTCTCTTGCTTCGGTGAATGCCCAAGTAGTTAGCTTGCTATTTTCTATTATTTCTTCTCTTCTTCTTGTTTTATTTTCTTTCATGTGTGAGTAGTTTACTCGCTTGTTAGGGTTAAGTAAAGATAGTATGAGAGATGGAAAAATCTCTTGTACTTCTCTTCACCAAACAAACAAAACCCTCTCCCTTAGGCGTGCTATAAGTGGCATATAGCCACGACCTAAGCCGAGAATTCCTTTAGGCGCACTACAACGTGACATGTAGTTATGATCTAATTGGAGACTTGTTGTGTGTGTTTGGCCTAGAGTTGGAAATAAGAGTATGGAACGGACAGACAAGGGGCACTGGGAATGAATTTGGCATTGGAAAGTTTGTTTAAACTCTCAAATACCATTCATTTGTCCTCCTAATCCCTGTTACTTATGATTATTCCAACATCATTTCAAAGATGGCACAAGACAAGAACAAAATTAATTTCTAACTCTACTAACCAACTCTAACCCTAACAAGCTCTCTTGAACATAAAAATACAAACACTTAGGATAGAATTGAACAAGCTTGTACATTTTTACTTGACTCTTCTAAAATAAGAACGAAATACTAACCATCTTCGAGTGGACGACCCGTACTCAACCGGCAAGCTACATGCGAAACCGTCTTGATTGCAGTAAATAGAATATATAGAACACATAGCACAAACCTAACAATCACTGCTCTAGGCCAGCCACAGGCGTTGGTCCATGGATGCTGGAGTGGAATAATCAGGGTGTGCCTGTTGGTGATTACTCGACCAAGTGGGGGGACTACATGGGAGCTGAGATCCGTACTTACTATAAGTACCCGCTCCATCCGAGGTGGACCCCCCGTGAGACCGAATTAGTTCGGTAGTTTTTTGCGAACGCCACGATATCACATACCCTTTTATACATTGAAATTTAAATCATTATTATATATATATATTTATTTATTTATTTACTTAAGATTTTGTAATTTCATGTCGAGAGACATTACAGATTCATCGGCGAGGACGGTGTGCACGTGCTATTCGATTTACATTGCGCCATTACCTGGGTCATATCCGAGTGTCAGGTTCTTAAGAGGAGACGCCGAAGTGACGTAAAGGTGCATCATTACATTCCTTAGACCGTTGCCACTGAGGAGGAGCGGAGTGCGATGATGGATGTCGTAGCGCTGGATGTCTCGAGAGAGGATTGGCCGCGGCTGGTCGCGTATTATGAGTGCGAGTAAGTTCAGAAATAAATATAATTTTTAAGATTATAATAATACAACATGAAATCATATTTTGAATTATATAATAATTTTCTTTATATTTGCAAGGTGGTGTCGGTTCGTTACAAGGAGAACCGGAACAATAGCGTCAGAAACCGCGTTGTCCTGATTCAAGGAAAGCGTTCGCAGGCTACCGCTCAGCACCGGTTCGTGAGTATTTTGACGTTTAAAAATATATGTTTTCTTTGTCGTAAATTACTTATTAAAATAAATTATAATTTTATCGCAGAAACGAAAAGACCACGCCAACTACAATGTTGCTAAGGGATGGTCCGCGTTACACAGGGGCACGGACGAGTGCATGATAAGTTTCATATAATTAAGTCGATCATGTATTTTAAATTAACACGTGTGTGTACACATACACATAGAGACCCAGTTCCAGAAAAGGATGGACGCCTTAGGACTTGGCCCCGATAACCCGATTACCGCCATTGTCCCTATCCTAGATTTGCTATCTAACGGGCATCACGGTAGCTTTGAGCACGGGGTTGGTCCCGGGGCCTACCGACACTTTGCTAGGCGTGCGTCCGTCTACGAGTATGCCTTGACCCTGACACGAATGGATGTGGCAGCTGCATCGCAGGGGGAGATCCGTCAGTTCCGCGACCAGGTGGCGCAGTATCAGCACGAGTATCAGCAAACGCGGGAGCAGCTGCAGAACCTTACGGTGAAGGTCCGTGATCTGAGGTAGTCGCACGCCGAGTCCATCCGCCAGACCATACTGAAGGAGTTATGGAGTTTCTTCAGGCCATAGGACGATGGAGGTGGATCGTGTCGTGGATTATAGATTTATTTTTTTGTTGATACAAACATTTGTTTGTCGGTTGATTTGGTGATTCTATGGATTGTATATATTATTTGTTTGTTATTACTTGCGATTCGATTAATATTACTTGTTATAACCGCGTGAGATTTAATATTTTGAATATTATTATTTGTTGATGTTTATAATTGAAAGCATCGCGCGTGGGGCGCGGAATTTTCTGTTTAAAAAAAATGAGTTCTTCAGTAGCAACGGTTATAACCGTGATTGATTCCCTATGTTCACGGGTATAACTGTTATCATAGGGGGCATTGGCTAACTGATACCTGAAAGACCGTTACCATAGGAACCATCAAGTATCAGTTAGCTTATAAAATATGGTAATGATGAAAACCGTTACCATATCTTCCTAACTGTAACGGTTTTAACCGTTACCTTTTCAAATGGTAACGGTTATTACCGTTACCACAGATGAGGGTCCCATCCAGAATTGGTTTAATATTCTGAACCAATATTGGTAACGCCTTCTTTATGATAACATATTAAACCGTTACCATATTTATCTATGGTAACGATTTAATTCGTTACCGTACCTATGGTTACGGGGTTTTGGGTAACGGGTCTGTAATGGTCAAAACCGTGACCCAAACTGGTTATGGTACGGATAAAACCGTTACCATAGGAAGGATCTGTAGTGTGTGCGCATGGTGGGGGAGGGGGCCGGGGGAGGGGGAGTATATCTCTTATTTTCTATCCATAAATTCTGAAATTTTCAGACAGCATACTATACATGCTAAAGAAGTTGTTAAATTTAGTAATGAGAATTAAGATTGTATGAATAAAGAGCAGATTAGTAACTTGATTCAAATTATCTCTGATATAACAAATAATCATTCCAAGTGTGGAATTCCAATTTTATAGTTCTAAAGTATTTGACCATATTAATTTGTATAATGCACAAACTTACATCACTATTTCCAAGAGTTGTTATTCCCTCCAAAATGAACGAGTTTGGTTGGAAAATTCTTTGCAATTTGAAAAGAAAATTCTAAAAGTCCACCAAAGTGTATGCATTCCTCGCAAAGAAAGGAATATATAGTTTTTCAAAAGACAAAATATATAAATTTCAACATGCGCTATATTTTTCACGATTCTTTTGATACAAACAGCACTAAAAAGAATAGAAAACATCGACGTTTACATACATAAAATATCAAAATGCTGCGATTCGAGTGAGACCCTGTTAGTATTTTTTCCAATAACTTTTGTTATTACATTATGTTTCTTCCAAAAAAGATCCCGTGCTTGCTTGTACGAATAATTAAGATAAAAACCTAACAAAGCAAAATAACTAAAAATCCAAGAATAATATTAGATCACATCCCAACCACTGCATCACAGGATGTGCCTTCATACATGGTAGAATGTCTTGCATCATTCTTAAAAATACAATAATCATTTTCATGTCCTTGTTGTTAAATGTGTGGATTAAAATAGTTGTATATTGGAAAAAGTATGAGTAATGCATAGGTATAAAACATAAAATGGGACAAATCTTCATAAGGCTTTGATTCTTATTGGATGGAGAGCCCATGTACATTCATATAAATATAAATATAAAATTGTCTAATCCCGGTGAATATATATAAATTTAATAGTCCTTATGAAATTTTTTTCCTATAGGATTGTCAATTATTAATATAATAATGCAAAAGATGCTTATTGTCTTCATAATTATACCTCAAAGCTTAGAGCACTCATTTTGTGGTCAATATACTCATGATTTTGCTCCCTCAACTTGCAATACTACATCTTATTTGATTCTAATTATTAAATGCTTGACCAATTCATTATAATCCCATGGCCCATAATTTAGTTTGCACTATACTAACAAATATTTAGATCCCTACTTAGCTTTTATTTGACATTGTCTAATAGAAGTTAGTTGGCCAACAGACCTGTTTGCTCGATTGATGTTAATAGTATCTATTAATTTCATGATTAAAATTAGAAAAATAAACTTCTAGTGCTGCGGCTCATTGAAATTTCATGATTAAGGCCAACCGACCCATCATCACAGTAGTTTTCATCATCTCAAAATCACTTTCGCTCCAAATTCTCCAAATTGGGTGTTGCAGCTCGTTGAAATTTTTCGTGGCAATGGAAAAGGAGATGAGGAGCATAAAGGTAAACAGAAATTGGAGCGAGAAAAAAAAAAAGTAAAGCTGCATATATATCCCTAAAATCAAGAATAATAATATTTTACTTCCATACAAAAAGGATGATAATATTTAACCGTTGACGCCGAATATAAGATCCAATGGCCTCCCTTCAGGTTCGTGTTTTTAAAAACGCGAACCCATCTTATAGGATCTCTCTCTCACTCTCTCTCTCTCTCTCTCTCTATTTATATATATATATATATATATATGCGCGCGCAGTAGCGCTGGGAGGCTCTTGGACCATAGGAACTTTCTTCACATAATCAGTTAAAAATCTCCCTTGCAACTGTAAGTGACCAAGTGGGAAGCATCCGTGATCCCTTTGAAATCAGGTAGATAGAGAAATCAGGTAGCAGGATCCTGAAGAAATGGAGTCCATAGCATTGCTCATCATCATCATCCGTGATCCCTTTGAAAAAATATTATCAAAGGGATCATGGATGATGATGATGAGCAATGCTATGGACTCCATTTTTTCAGGATCCTGCTACCTGATTTCTCTACCTACCAGGTGTTCTCTCTCTCTCTCTCTGTGTGTGTGTGTGTGATATATTAGGTTAGAAAAATACATATGCATATGTATAATAGCTTAAATTTAGTCCTCATGATATGATTGCATCAACTAAGAAAATATCTACCCAAGGTGTTTAAAAGTTTTAATTACTTTATACGAATAATACTTTCCATGTTCTGAAATATTTGTCCATGATGCCTGACGCATTCGCACGCGCACCACGTGTGTAGAAATAAATATCTCTGGATTGCCATCGCAACTATGAAGTTTCGATGTATCGGTATGCTATATATCTGTATTTTAGCTTTCTTTCTTATGCATGTCTTTTAATGATTCGCAGCCGGTTCCGAATAAATTTACCAAGCAGATTAGTAAGATGGTCAATAGAAGAGAAAATGCTAACCTAGTGAGCCACAATGGATAATTTGTCATTATTAATCCATCTTCCTGAAAACGGTTTATACGGAGCAAGTATATTTCATGGTACTTGAGAAAAATATATGTTGAAGTCAAAAGCTATCAAGATTTAAATGCTCGCTTATAGTCTTCCAAGATATTTTATATTCCAAGGCAAGATGACAATAAGTGCATGCTTTTGGATGATTTGGTATGTAGATTCAAGGTTATGCATGGCTACGACCCTTTCTTATGGTTTCTTATCATAATTTTCTGCACACTTATAGTTTATAGATGCAGTTAGATCATATCTCTATAAGGGAAAACTTAAAATAACAACCTTTATACTAAAAAAATTATGTATGCCATTACTTAGTAGTTTATGGTTTTAAGACGCAAAAGCCATTTGAGAAATACTTTTCCTACCCACTATTAATCCATATTCTCAATATAGTCATTGAATTTGCACGCGCACATAATAAGAAGGAGAAGACAGTAATGTGGCAGAAGGAGAAGACAGTAATGTGACGGAAGAAGAAAAAAATGACATTTCTCGTTCTCTGTTTCAGCATCAATCTTCTGATATGAACTAATGATGGCTTTCACATAGGCTTTTCCCTTTAGAGACTTCTTAGTGTCCAATGGAAAGCATACATCAGATTTGTGCAGGTCGGGTTCTTCTATGACTTTTAAGAGTCTCAACTGATTCTGTAAATTACACCATAGTTGGGTGATATTTTTACCACTTCTCACTGCAGGTGCGCTCTCTAATATCCATTTTGAATGTAATATTATAGATATCCATGCCTGTTTATGTTAAAATTACTTATATTGTCAATGTTTGATTGTCTAGTTGTTGGTGATGCGTCCATATCAAGGACAGAGGCCACTCCCGTTCCTCCAGGTATGTTTATATATTATATAGGGCATGTATATTGATTTAGAATGCTATATCATAAATATACACACATTCCTTTTGCTCTTAGTCGTCCAACTCATTATCATGGGCTGCTTGATGAGATTAGATTTGCGCCTGATGATCTACAAGAGCTTGTTCACTCCCTGTCATATGTGTAAGCAGCGCTATATGCGAGTTTACCTTGTTAGTATGTATGTACTGAAATTAATTAATATTATTCAAATTTTGATACATGCAGATACCAGAGGAGCACATCTTCTATCTCTGTAGGTAAGGCTTTGAATTTGTTGATTTTGGTGTTTCTTGTCAATTTTATAGACCAGTATGTGCTAAATATAATGTTCCACACGCATCTCCTTCGGCTGCGGCTCCGCAAGCCACTACATCGGCTGCGGTTCCGCAGACAGCTCCTGTAGCTCCACCGCCCACTCAGACTCCCGCTCGCGACGAATTGCAGAGTTTATTGACCGAGGAGCAGGCGCGCGTTATTCTATCGTTATTCAGAGGTGGAGCTGGACCGAGCTAGGGTAGATTTTTGGTTCTTTTTTTTTGAAACATGTATTTATTTATATCATACACATTGTACTACATTTTGAAACGATATTGATATTGGTTTGTATTTATATCATATTCAGTTTTTGTGTTTCTTTTGTATATTATATATATGCGTGAGATGTGATTATGAATACTGTAATATATGATTTGATTGATGTATATATTATTGTGCACAGGGCGGAAAAAAATCAAGCAGCCCATTTTTTTAAAAAAATTACAGACAATATGTACCTACGGATTAATCCGTAGACACACATTTTACCCCTACGGATATATCCGTAGGGGCTAAATATCAGCAGTAACTGATATTTCCCCCAGATGTCAGTGCCAGGGGGTTGGGAGTGCCTCTACGGATATATCCGTAGGGGCCACTGACTCTCCCCTACGGCCTCAACTTGCAGGGGCAGGTTCAGGGCCTCAACTTGCACCTGCGGCCTTTGCACCTTCGGGGTATTTTTTCGTCCCTACGTATATATCCGTAGGGGCAGTGCGTTGCCCCTACGGATAAATCCGTAGGGGCAACCTTTCTTTGTAGTAGCATGCTGCTCGAGCAAAGGCTCTTTGACGTCATCAATTCTCAGGTTATTTTACTATTATAATTATGCAAACTCCAAAAATACAGCTAATGTTATTAACTGATTGTCTTTTCTTCTTAAATAAAAAATTAAAAAATAAGAAAAATTTGAAAATCTATTTCTCATATGAACATAACCACATCATCTCCATATTTAACTATTTTAACCAACTCAATTAAATTCAAATTTTAACAGCCCTCCCTTCTGCTTTTCTCTCTTCACAATCATCTAGGCATCAACATCATCATTTCCATTAATGTCAAAGGAATCACTCTAAGTATGTTTCCAAAGCTCAATACTCAAATCATAGAATATTTATTTAAACCTTAAAATATTTACTATGCATCCATGTGCATGACACGTGCAAACTAGTATAGGCTTGATGAGTAGAATTAGTAGTAAACTAGACACAGAGCCTATCAAGTATAATGCTTGTTTTTATTGTCTATATTCATGTGATTAAAGAACCTTTTAAAGCTGTGGATGGGCCATATATGCACCTTCATTCTAGCACTCATCTATTATAGACATGAATTATTTTCCAATGCCATCATTTGAGAGTTATCCGTAACTTTTCAATACTGGGGCGGTTTATGATTGAACGATATGTTTTTAGAAGGTCAATACATATTATATAACACAAACAAATATGAAAGATCTTATGTAGTAAATTCATAATTTATACGCACAGAAAACATAGGATATGTTTATCTCTTAAATGCATCGTATCCAATTAGATAGGAAAAATCAAAGCCTGGAAGGTACCAATGTCATGTTTGATGAGAAGAGAATGTTCGAACAACAAAGCAAACCTCTTTTTTTCCGTTTTGTGAACATCATATCACAGGCACGGATGAGACTCGATATCGGTGAGTCTCCAGAGGCTGACACGTTGCAGATGACGTGTCCCAGAACATACAAGAAAGGATCAAGAACTTCAGTTGGGATTACACCTCGGGCCTCCGGCTCGAGGAGTCTTCCGACCTTCGGTGGCCTTCCAGACCACCCTCCGGCTCGCCTCCGAGCTATCACAGAACCAAGATGCCTCGGCCTCCCGCTCATGCCCGAGCCTCCCGCCGAGCTCTTCTTCCTCGGTCTCACCGACCGACCCGCAGCGCTGATCACAGACGCCTCCGCCACGGCTCCACGAATTTCGCCATGCTCAAGATATCCGCCGCCCATGATCCAGCGTTCCACGCCATCACGATCCCATTAACGAGCCTGTCTCGTCATTAATGCGGGATCCCGCCTATCACGCGGGCGTGGCGCCAGGGGCGTAACGGCCGGCGTAAATCTCGCGCCCGCCTGCCCATTACTGCCGCTATATAAACCCCTCTCTCAGACGATTCAGGTAAGCCATTTTCACTCTAATAGGCCGTTACTCTGCCAAAATACCCCGTCTAACTTAATCGTCGGAAGGTCCTCGGTGGCACAACCACCCCGGGACTTCTTTATAGGTGGCTCGGCCTCAACCGCACAAAACCTATTGAGATCCACACGCTTCTGGAATCAACCCTCCTACTCAATCTCAGTCGTCCATCAGCGCTCGCAACAGATCAACGGAAGATAACATCTAAAGAAGATCCAGAGATCCATCAGTTGGTGCCGTCTGTGGGAAACTAGTTTCACTCAATCAAAAGTTCATCTTCCAATCTCGACTACATGGCAAGCGGTCACCGCGACGATCCAAGCACCAGCCGTCGGCCTCCCCACAGTGGAGATAAGGGAGAATCCCCTCCTCCACCGAACGCCATTCACGCCCTATCCGCTCGGATAGATCGACTCACGTCCGTCGTGGATGCGGTCGTCCGTGTCCAAGCGGCCGGGCAAACTTCCCAGGTCGCCGCTCCCCCTCCGAGGGACCGTGACCCCTACAGAGGGAGAGAAGACTCTGCCCGCGTTGGCACGACCGATCACTGTCTCGTTGTCTCCGGCGGCCGCAGATCCCCCGGGCCGACATATTCAATGACCCGGTGGGCGCCGCACAGTTTAACTCCGAGGTCTTACGCTAGTGCGCCTTGCCCCGAGCCCCATCGCGTCCCTGTCCCTCCCGAGAAGGTGTCGGTCAGCTCGCCTGCGCCCAGGCATGACCGGCACCCCCTCCCTCGACGGGGTCGCACGCACGGGATTCGCCACGGCAGCTCGAAAATGACCCCGCCAGGAGACCTGAGGAACATTATCGAACGGAATCGGGGCCGTGGCCAGGGAGAGGTCTCCGGCACCATAGGCCAAAAATCAGAGTATGCCGACTCTTCGGGATACCACGGCCGACTCGACGCTCTCGAAAAGAAGATCGAAGGTATGCATCGGGAAAGTCGTCATTCGAGCGACGAGGCTAAATACGCCGCCGACTCGCTCACGAAGCCCTTCACCGAAGAGCTACTCGCCGTCCATGTCTCCTCCCAGAACAAGCCCCCGAAGGTCTCACTCTTCGACGGGAAGTCCGACCCGAAGGACCATTTGGACGCGTTCACAGCCGAGATGAGTTTCCAGGACTGTTCCGCCGCCGCCCAATGCCGCGCTTTCCCGGCCACTCTCATCCGCTCCGGACGAGACTGGTTCCGAGGACTCGTTCCACACTCAATCTCAACCTTCGATGAGCTGGCCACCCAATTCCTCGGCCACTTCGTCGGAAACAGACGGCAGAAGCGGACCGTCGACCATCTTTTCACAATAAAGAGTAGGGACAAAGAAACTTTCAAAGGGTACGTCACCCGCTTCTACAACGCCCTCCTCGAAGTCCCAGAACACCGGGATGAGACGGTCATTACGGCACTTAGGTCGGGTCTTAGGCACAAAGAGTGGTTACACTCCTTTGCATTAGTGCAAGCTAAGACCATGGCCGAGGTGAAGGCCTGGACCGAACGTGAGATCCAGCCTGAATCCGAGGTGAATACCAATATGCCCTGGACAGAACAAACTGATCACAAGAAAAGGGCCCGGGAAGAGAAAAAGAGGCTTAAGCGGCCAAAGCCCTACTCTCCGAAGTTTCAGGAGTACACCCCGCTCAACGTCTCCCAGACGGTACTGCTGGAGGAGGCTAAGGGCAAAAGGTTCTTCAAACTCCCCCCAATCTCTAACAGGGCGGCAAAGTGCACCCGGGGCATCTGCCGCGGCTTCCACAGGTCGCAGGGCCACTCCACGGAGAACTGTAAGCAGCCCCGAGACAACATCGAGGAGCTAATCCGCTCGGGTCACCTGAAACGTACTTGCGGGGCAAGCGATAAGCTGACCGTAAGCAAGAACAACGTCCCCCTCCCGGCAAATTGACAATCGGCCAAATCATGGCCATATCAGCGAGGGGTACGGCGAATACCGATGAGACTCAGCACCCCTCGCCGATCGAGAGGACTGACAGCCACCCGAGGAAGAAGGCCAGGGAAGCCAAGCCGATCATTTTTAACGACGAGGACCTCCACGGTATATCCCTTCCCCACAACGACCCGCTGGTGATCATAGCTCGGGTCCACCGCTACGAGGTGCAGAGGATACTGGTCGACTCTAGAAGCTCGGCAGACATTCTATTTTATGACTGCTTCCTGCGTATGGGACTCAACCCGTCGGACCTAAGGCCGACCACCCATATCCTGTCACGGTTCACTAACCACTCCATTCCGGGGGAAGGGGTAATCATTCTCCAATTTAATATCGAGGAGGCCGGCCATACACGCACCGTGCCTGTGGAATTCATCGTAGCGAGAATCCCATCGGCCTACAACATCCTCCTCGGCCACCCTACATTGAACTCCCTCAGGGCCCAGATATCGACCTACCACCTGGCGATGAAATTCCCGTTCGACCAAGGCAGGATAGGTCGGGCCTATGGGGACCAACGAACTGCAAAGGTTTGCTTCACCGCAACATCTACGTCTGAGCGGCCAAACAACGATGTTGAGGGTGAGGGTGACATCAGGGGTTCTCTGGACACTCGAGACGAGCAAAAAGAGGTCCGAGGAACCCCGGTGGAGCCACTGTAGGGTTCCTAGGCATACTCAAGAGGTTCCACAAGGCATCAACCATGCCAAATTCAAAATTTTCCTTATGCCGAGAAACCCTAGTGCTAGATCGTTAACTAGAGATTAGGCGAAACAAGCAACTAAACAACTTTATTTCTAAATGAAAGAGACTACTGTTAGTGTATATGCCCTAGAGGCCATTACTGTATCATACTAGTTTGTATATTACTTAATGGATGCTTGGGATATTCACCTTGTATATACAATCTTGCTCAAAATAGTAGTATGCTACTTGGTTTGTTTCTACTTCAATGTGTACATGTGTTTATATTTTGTATATCGCCTATACACATTAGTGGAGCCCTTAGGATCTTTGCTTGATTACCAGCGATGTGATGGCCGTCACACTAGTGGGGCTGGGTAATCTATAAGCACATCCTTATGCAGGTCCCTGGTCGCAGGACTATCGAGACAGGGCATCGATACTCCGGAGTAGACCAGCGCATGCGCTTCTCATCCCAGTGTGGGAGACGGTCTATCCCACAGCCGTCAATACGTCGTACTTGAGATAGTATGCGGGTGCTCGTTAGGTTACGGGTACACTGGACAGGACTCGTCGGGAACTGACTAGTTGGTATTATACCTATCGTCAGTTATCAGTTCCCAGGTGACATGAGTACAGCTTAGTCCGCTGACTTGACACTGTCACTTCGCCTCGAGTGTGTTCCCACTGTACTTTGATCACTACCCTACCACGGCTCAAAGGAGTCGTGCAAACAGGTAGTGGTTGGGTGCAGTCCCGAAGCACTTGGAGGCAGTGACGGTTAGACAGGATTCGTCTCTCCCGGTATTGGGGGTTGACATCGCGCTGTGTCTAGGAGAGCCATTACACGAGTAGTCCCTGGCCAAGGCAAACGAGATATACTGGTAGGTTTCCAGTGTTATCTCAGGGTGTTTTGGGCTTCGCTCCGGCACGACTTGTACCGCTATTGGGGGACTGACGTTTACCGCCCCCTAGGCCCGCCATGCGATGTATCAGACGAACAGACCGGACTGTACGGAGAATGTCACACTCAGGCTCAGTAGGAGTTCAGATGGGTTTCGCCTCGTCGGTCTTCTTGTCGGCATTACCTGGGGACCGTTACGCACAGCTAGTGCCGCTTGCGGTCTGTGGTTAAACCCACTGCCAGCGTAGTGTCGAGTCTTTAGAGTCCCACACAGAAAGCTTTTCGCCTTTAGGCAAAAGAGTAGAGGTCGCATGGTATTGCGACAGGTCGCATGGTTTTGCGACAGGGTTCGGTCACATCCGTGCACTTGTGCGCGTACAGTGTCCGGACAGTTTACACTAGCGGGCTTTGGTTTAAGCCAGATCCTAGTGTACCTTATGGGATTGGATTTATCCAGTTTGCATTCGTGTTTCTCGGAACGCGGATGCGGGTGTGTATGCACAGTTGACAGGGAGACAGAGGCAGTGGATTCTCATTAGGGTTGTTGACAGTTGACCGTTGACTATTTGACTTTTTGCTCAACCCTAATGAGAATATGATATGTGATTAACTATTATATTAATTAAGTATTATGGTGATATGGTTGTTGACTTTGTTGACTTGTTGACTTTTGTTGACTTGTTGACTTTGTTGACTTGTTGACTTTTGTTGACTTGTTGACCGGTTGACTAGGCTTGACTAGTTGACCATCATGATAACCATAGCCATCATTTCATGGCAAAGACTTTTGTTTACTTGCTCATTTGTGTAAAATGAGTGCATGAAATGATATGGTTATGGTTGCTTCAACCATCACATAATACTTTTTTTTGATATGATGAGTTATGATCACTTTGGATTATGAGAGGGTGAAAGACAAAAGAGAGCCTCATTCTTTCTTGCTCACTCTCTCTCTTGTTCTTGAGCTCTCCTCTTGCTCTCACCCTCAACCTCTTGCTCCCTCTCTTGATCTATGGTTCTCTTGTCTCATGAGTTGAGAATCAAGAACCATAGATAAAATCCCATTCTATTTCCTCTCTACTCATTCTAGTTCACTAGGTTTGGCAAACCAAGTGAACTAGTTTCTTCAAAGAACAAAGAAGGAGCTAAAGGTTGGAGCTTTCAAGTGGATCAATCTTCGGCGTACGGAGACGACGAGAAGGAGCCATCGGACCACCATCGGAGCTTGAAGAGAAGGAGTTCAAGACAAGCTAGGTATAACCCCCTAACCGAGTAGCTAGAATCTCTTAGTTAGGATGTTAGATAGATGTTTAACCAATATCCGGGTTATAGGTCCATGTTACCATCTTTAAGAAAATCGTTTTTTACCAAATTCCGCTTTCCCGAAAGTACCGGGAGAGGTAGCATGGACTTACAGTGGTATCAGAGCCTAGTTAAACTCTATCTAGCATGTTAGCAAGTAACTAGAAGATCGATCAACAAAAAAGTCCCGAAACAAACCCCAAAAATTTTGCAGTTTCTGTCGATTTTTCCACTGTTCAAAAGTTGATTATTTTAACACCTAAAATCGGCTCAGGCTTTTCTGTGAACACCCACCAAAATTGGTCGCACGATCGAGTCAAAGCGCCGCGGATCCGCGGCGGGAGCACGCTCCCGCCGCGGATCCGCGGCCGAGTTGACTCGGCCGTGGTCCCTTTTTGGTGCAGTGTTCTTCTGGGGGTATTTTGGGATTTTTGGTATACATATTTTCTGCCCAGATTTTCCAGAACGAAAATTTTATTTTGGGGTCCCGAAAATCCGTATTTTTGATCGAACTTCTAAAAGACTTAAGCTAACGGGTTTTCTGTAATGTGATATTTGTATTGAACGTCTACTAATCGCTATATGTCGATTAGTGGGGGTTATACAAATCTGTGATCTGTATTGTTGCTGGAATGTGGATATGAATATGTTGGATTGTCGCGGGTGAATAGCCGGGGGTTGTGAGACGAGAGTTTTCTTTTCTTTCAATTCATGTAAATTTGTAAATTGATGTAATAATTATTTGTTTGGCCGCACAACCGGGTCGGGGTTGTAGCCGTCATTGTATAATTTCTTTTTACTGTTTTTGCTCCTAGGATAGACCCATGGAGGGGGTGCACAAACTACCGGGTATGCCGAAGTGTCGAGTGGCTTACTCATGGAGATGAGGGAGGTTACTACGCTTCGGGTACTTGGCGGGTAGTTTGCCGCACCCGTAGGGGTCTTGGGTGGGGTTTTGGCTATTCACCGCGACCGTGTAATCTGTTTGTCGTTACAGGCTCGTGCGAATTACAGATTCCTAGTATATCCAATGTATTCATCTGTGATCTGAAATGTTTTATCATTGCAGTATATCTATATATGATATTATTTAGGCGTTGCTTATGTTTTACAGACGCGCTAGCCCAGCCCCCGCTCTGTCGTTAGTTAAGTAACCTAACAGGTAATGACGGGGCCCCATGGCGAATGCGAATGGCATAAGCGTACGTCATATTTTGGTTGTTTTCTGCAATGGTAGGATTAAATGATGGGACGCATTAAAAGAACTAATGCAAGAATATCACGCATTAAAAGAACTAATGCAAGATAATAAACCAAGTTAAAGTCGTTGGAACACTTTCGAAAAACCACTCGGTTCTTTTCAAAACAACTTTTAAATGCGGAGCTTGAGCCACTCCTTTTAAAAGCTATCTCGTTCCATCGACCAAATCAAGTTCACTACGTTCACGGTTTTGCCAAAACCATTCGTAGCCCTCCGTCGTTTCGTATGAATATTCAATAGTATTCAAGCTGTGTTTGTTGACCTTCGTCAAGGCATAGTGATTGGTAGCTATTGGGTATTCATATGTAGCATAGATAGATGCGTTGATTTGGGACATTCGCATTACCTTGTTGACCTTCGTCAAGGGTATATACGGGTGGATTCAAATTAACCTGGATAATGACGGGCAGAACTTGACATGTGACTTATGATTTGTTGACCTTCGTCAAGGTCATAAGAGCATGGGGCAAAAATCCACATCGGGAGTTTCATAAGTACTGAAACTTGCTAGATTTGCATACCATTTGGAGTGTGATGATTCTGGTAGGATTCCTTCAGGTTCGTCACGCAATGATATTTGGATCCCGATCCTACTGTGAGTATATGCTACTCCTCGGGAAATTTCTCACTAAACGATCAATGCTATAAACCTAGTAGGTGCCTAGAAAGGTGTTAGCGGGGCTACGCCCCCAGGGAAAAGAGGTTCTCTAATTAAGGAACTTCGCGAAAGCGTTGGAAAACCTCCCTCGAAGTACCGACACCGGCCTGGCTGAACGGTTAAGCAAGTATTGTGCGGTGGGATTGATCCCGGCTAATTCTTCCTTTATGGTTTGAGGAGGGATTCGAGAAACAGTGGGAGCCATCCTGTTTAGACAAACTAAAAACCACTCTAAACTTGCAAGAGCATCATGCTGAGTGTTTCTTCTTCTCTCTCCTAATTGCAGCGACCAATCAACATGACTGGACTTAAGTTACTCCTAGATAAAAACAAACTGACAGGGCCAAACTACATAAGATTGGCTCAGGAATGTCAAGATAGCAATCACTTACGACAAGCTGGGGTATCTTCTTACCACCAAAGCTCCCCCTGTCCCTGGTCCAACTTCCAGCGTCGCGGATAAGGAAATCCGCAAGACTTGGGAGATTGATAGCGCGAAGGCCAAATGCCTCCTGCTTGCCTCGATGGACAACGAACATCAGAGGAGGCATGAGAATATGGACATGGAATCCATATTGCTTCATACAAAAAAACTGTATGGAGAGCAATCTCGTATCGCAAGATACGAAGCGTCGAAAAAGTTATTTTCGACAAGAATGGCCGTCGGATCATCAGTAGCCGAGCACGTGCTAAAGATGATCGGCTTCATTGAGGAGCTCGCTGACCTAGGGATCACATTGGAGAGTGAGCTATATACGGATATAGTTCTCCAGTCCCTTCCTTCCACTTACGCCCAGTTTATACTGAACTTCAACTTACAAGAAAAAGAGGTTGAACTTTCAGAGCTCCTCAACATGCTGAGGAGCGCAGAGGGCACCCTACAGAAAGGTAGGGATACATCCACTTTGTTTGTAGGAGGATCATCTTCTTCTAGGTCCAAGGCGAAAGCCAAGGGAAAGAAGAAGAAGGCCCCCGCCAAACCAAGGGGCGGTGTTAGTAAAGTGGATACGAAGGGAAAAGCAAAAGCAACAAAGATAGCGGGGAAGCTTGTGGATAAGGAAGAATGCTTCTATTGTCATAAGAAAGGACACTGGAAGAATGATTGCAGGGCCTGGAAGGCCAGAACACAGGAATTGAAGCAGGTTGCAGCTTCAGCTTCAGGTGTGTATGTTATTGAAAACTGTCTTTCAATAAACTCTACTTCCTGGGTATTGGATACCGGATCAGGATCTCATATCTGTAATTCTTTGCAGGCGTTGAGAAACCGTAGGGTTTTGAAGGCAGGTGAAATGACCCTCAGAGTTGCGAACGGAGCTAGCATGGATGCTAAAGCCGTGGGGGACTATCACCTGGGAATGTCAGATGGACATGTTTTGGTTTTGCGTAATTGCTTTTTTGTACCCAACGCAACTTGTAATATCATTTCTGTATCTTTAGTTTCTAAAGAAGGTTATGAATTTGCGTTTGTAAGTAATGTTGTAAACATTCACCTTAATCAAGTTTTGATTGGGTCAGGTACATTGAGTAATGGTATATACGTGTTAAACCAACCACAGATTTTCAACGTCCAGAATACACACAAAAGAAAGTCTCCGGATATGAATCAGACTTTCTTATGGCATTGTAGATTGGGTCACATCAATGAGAGAAGGTTGACTAAGTTACATACAGAAGGATATTTGAATGCGTTCGAATATCAATCGTATGCCACTTGTCAATCTTGTCTCAAAGGAAAGATGACAAAGACTCCGTTTACTGGACATGGAGTAAGAGCGAGCGAGCTCTTGGGACTCGTACATAGTGACGTGTGCGGTCCAATGTCTACACATGCCCGAAGCGGACATTCTTACTTCATTACTTTTACGGATGACTTCTCAAGGTACGGTTATGTCTTCTTGATGAAACATAAGTCCGAGGCCTTTGGAAAATTCCAGGAGTATAAGAATGAAGTAGAGAAACAGACCGGCAAAAGTATTAAGATTCTAAGATCGGATCGAGGTGGAGAATACTTAAGTGCCGAGTTCCTGGACTATTTAAAAGAGAACGGAATTCTCTCTCAGCTTACTCCTCCATACACCCCGCAACATAACGGTGTATCGGAGAGACGGAACCGAACCCTATTGGATATGGTTCGGTCCATGATGAGTAACGCTGAGTTACCGCGATCATTCTGGGGATATGCACTAGAAGCAGCTGCGTATCTCTTGAACAAGGCTCCCACCAAGACTGTGCCTACCACCCCATATGAGATGTGGACTGGGAAGAAACCCTGTCTTAAGTATCTTAAGGTATGGGGATGTCCAGCTTTTGTAAAGAAGCAGCATGCGGACAAGCTTGAGGCACGTTCAGTACAGTGTAAGTTTGTGGGATACCCAAGGAACTCCAGGGGGTATCTTTTCTATTCCGCTGAGGAACAAAAGGTTTTTGTTTCTCAGCATGCCCGCTTCTTGGAAACTGAGTTTTTGGAAACCCAGATAAGTGGGAGCACAATAGAACTGGAAGAAGTTCCAGAACCACAGACTGTTACTGAAAGCTTAGTGGAACCAGAGGGTTCAACAGAACAGGACATTCCTGCGCCACTCCGCAGGAGTAGTAGGCAGTCTCATCCGCCCGAGAGATACTACGGTTTTCTCATAGACGGGGATAGAGAGGATTGCATCATAGATTATGATGAGCCTACTAGCTTCCAGCAGGCCGTTCAGAGCGTTGACTCAGTGAAATGGCTGGATGCAATGCGGACCGAAATGGAGTCCATGTACACCAACAAGGTATGGACGTTGGACATTGCTCCAGACGGGGTAAAACCCGTAGGATGCAAGTGGATCTTCAAAAGGAAGATTGGTGTAGATGGACAGGTTGAGACCTATAAAGCTAGGCTGGTAGCAAAGGGTTTTCGTCAAAGACCTGGCTTGGACTATGACGAAACCTTTTCTCCAGTGGCCATGCTGAAATCCATTCGGATCCTTCTTGCCATTGCTGCCTTCCACGATTATGAGATCTGGCAAATGGACGTAAAGACAGCTTTTCTAAATGGAAATTTAGAGGAGTGTGTCTATATGGACCAACCAGAGGGTTTCATTCAGAGTGGGAGCAGCGGAAAGGTGTGCAAGTTGCTTAAGTCCATCTATGGACTAAAGCAGGCATCGCGGAGTTGGAACATCTGCTTTGATGAGACGGTCAAAGAATTTGGCTTTATCAAAAATCCAGATGAACCATGCATCTATAGTAGATTTGTAGCGAGAACTGTAGTATTCCTCGTTTTATACGTGGATGACATTCTCTTAATAGGAAATGACATTCCTATGCTACAATCTGTCAAGGGGTTCTTGTCACACAGGTTCTCCATGAAAGACCTGGGTGATGCCCCGTACATTCTGGGTATCCGGATCTACCGTGACAGATCCAAGAGGATATTAGGACTTTCACAGTCCAGGTACATCGACACCATACTGAAGAGATTCAGTATGGAAGATTCCGAGCGCGGTAACCTACCGGCTTGTCACGGGATCACCCTCTCTAAAGAGATGTCTCCCAAGACTGATTTGGAGAGGGATCGCATGTCTATTATACCCTACGCTTCTGCGGTAGGCTCTATAATGTATGCGATGTTGTGTACCAGACCGGATGTAGCTTATGCACTGAGTATGGTAAGCCGGTATCAGTCAAACCCTGGGGAGAAACACTGGATAGCGGTAAAGAACATTCTCAAGTACCTGAGAAGGACTAAGGAGATGTTCTTGGTGTATGGCGGAAAAGACCTCCAGATCGAGGCCTTTGCTGACTCCAGCTTCCAGAGTGACAAGGATGATTCCAAGTCCATGTCGGGTTTTGTCTTTACCCTCAATGGAGGGGCGGTGTGTTGGAAGAGTTCCAAACAGGAAACCGTTGCAGACTCGACGATGGAAGCGGAATACATCGCTGCATCTGATGCCGCAAAAGAAGCTGTCTGGATGAGGAAGTTCTTGAAAGAACTTCAGGTGGTTCCGTCCATTGTTGATCCAATACCTCTGTATTGCGACAACAACGGGGCTATAGCTTTAGCGAAAGAACCCAGGTCCCATCAAAGATCCAGGCACATCTTGAGGCGGTATCACCTGATCAGGGAGATCGTAGATCGCCAGGAGATCGAGGTTCGGAGAGTCGCTTCAGAAGATAACACTGCAGATCCATTCACCAAGGCCCTTCCCCAGACTCAGTTCGAGCGGCTGATCGAGATGATAGGTCTTCGATACGCCAGTACATGGCCTTAGTGCAAGTGGGAGATTGTTAGTGTATATGCCCTAGAGGCCATTACTGTATCATACTAGTTTGTATATTACTTAATGGATGCTTGGGATATTCACCTTGTATATACAATCTTGCTCAAAATAGTAGTATGCTACTTGGTTTGTTTCTACTTCAATGTGTACATGTGTTTATATTTTGTATATCGCCTATACACATTAGTGGAGCCCTTAGGATCTTTGCTTGATTACCAGCGATGTGATGGCCGTCACACTAGTGGGGCTGGGTAATCTATAAGCACATCCTTATGCAGGTCCCTGGTCGCAGGACTATCGAGACAGGGCATCGATACTCCGGAGTAGACCAGCGCATGCGCTTCTCATCCCAGTGTGGGAGACGGTCTGTCCCACAGCCGTCAGTACGTCGTACTTGAGATAGTATGCGGGTGCTCGTTAGGTTACGGGTACACTGGACAGGACTCGTCGGGAACTGACTAGTTGGTATTATACCTATCGTCAGTTATCAGTTCCCAGGTGACATGAGTACAGCTTAGTCCGCTGACTTGACACTGTCACTTCGCCTCGAGTGTGTTCCCACTGTACTTTGATCACTACCCTACCACGGCTCAAAGGAGTCGTGCAAACAGGTAGTGGTTGGGTGCAGTCCCGAAGCACTTGGAGGCAGTGACGGTTAGACAGGATTCGTCTCTCCCGGTATTGGGGGTTGACATCGCGCTGTGTCTAGGAGAGCCATTACACGAGTAGTCCCTGGCCAGGGCAAACGAGATATACTGGTAGGTTTCCAGTGTTATCTCAGGGTGTTTTGGGCTTCGCTCCGGCACGACTTGTACCGCTATTGGGGGACTGACGTTTACCGCCCCCTAGGCCCGCCATGCGATGTACCAGACGAACAGACCGGACTGTACGGAGAATGTCACACTCAGGCTCAGTAGGAGTTCAGATGGGTTTCGCCTCGTCGGTCTTCTTGTCGGCATTACCTGGGGACCGTTACGCACAGCTAGTGCCGCTTGCGGTCTGTGGTTAAACCCACTGCCAGCGTAGTGTCGAGTCTTTAGAGTCCCACACAGAAAGCTTTTCGCCTTTAGGCAAAAGAGTAGAGGTCGCATGGTATTGCGACAGGTCGCATGGTTTTGCGACAGGGTTCGGTCACATCCGTGCACTTGTGCGCGTACAGTGTCCGGACAGTTTACACTAGCGGGCTTTGGTTTAAGCCAGATCCTAGTGTACCTTATGGGATTGGATTTATCCAGTTTGCATTCGTGTTTCTCGGAACGCGGATGCGGGTGTGTATGCACAGTTGACAGGGAGACAGAGGCAGTGGATTCTCATTAGGGTTGTTGACAGTTGACCGTTGACTATTTGACTTTTTGCTCAACCCTAATGAGAATATGATATGTGATTAACTATTATATTAATTAAGTATTATGGTGATATGGTTGTTGACTTTGTTGACTTGTTGACTTTTGTTGACTTGTTGACTTTGTTGACTTGTTGACTTTTGTTGACTTGTTGACCGGTTGACTAGGCTTGACTAGTTGACCATCATGATAACCATAGACATCATTTCATGGCAAAGACTTTTGTTTACTTGCTCATTTGTGTAAAATGAGTGCATGAAATGATATGGTTATGGTTGCTTCAACCATCACATAAGACTTTTTTTTGATATGATGAGTTATGATCACTTTGGATTATGAGAGGGTGAAAGACAAAAGAGAGCCTCATTCTTTCTTGCTCACTCTCTCTCTTGTTCTTAAGCTCTCCTCTTGCTCTCACCCTCAACCTCTTGCTCCCTCTCTTGATCTATGGTTCTCTTGTCTCATGAGTTGAGAATCAAGAACCATAGATAAAATCCCATTCTATTTCCTCTCTACTCATTCTAGTTCACTAGGTTTGGCAAACCAAGTGAACTAGTTTCTTCAAAGAACGAAGAAGGAGCTAAAGGTTGGAGCTTTCAAGTGGATCTATCTTCGGCGTACGGAGACGACGAGAAGGAGCCATCGGACCACCATCGGAGCTTGAAGAGAAGGAGTTCAAGACAAGCTAGGTATAACCCCCTAACCGAGTAGCTAGAATCTCTTAGTTAGGATATTAGATAGATGTTTAACCAAGATCCGGGTTATAGGTCCATGTTACCATCTTTAAGAAAATCGTTTTTTACCAAATTCCGCTTTCCCGAAAGTACCGGGAGAGGTAGCATGGACTTACAACTACAACTTTTGTAGATCCGGTCCTCCACTTCTCTAGCTCCGTGTTGACGTCCCTCCGCTGCGATCATCGGATCCCGGACTCTGGCGATGGTTTCGTCGGAGAAATGATCGGGCTAGGTCGTCGACTAAAATGCCGAAGATGATCTACGTCGAGGCAACTCAAGATCAAGCTCCAACTTCACCAAGTCATGAAACTTGTGAAGAAAACACCCTATACTACATGGCAAGTGGTAGAGGATGAAGAAATAGGAAGTGGGTTCACTTTGGAATTGGATTTCTCACTTGATTTCATCACTTGGAAATTTCAAGAATGGTTTTCTTTTCTTCATGAAGAAGATGAAGAAGAAGAATGAAAAAGAATTCTTCCAAAAAAATAATTCAAGTGATATCTATCATATTGCAACCATGGGTGAGTGTAACTCATGTAGAGAATGAACTAGGGTTTAGTTAAATGGTTGGATTAAGGAAAGAAACAAAATGGTTATGACTTTCAAAGCTTCATGAAGCTTCAAATGAAATCTAAATAAAGCCACCACTTTATTTCTTGCCAAAATGAATAAATAAATAAATGAATAAGTAAATAAAGCAAATGAAACCCTAACCATTAACTAAACATGGTTTAAATCAAACATACACCCAAGTTTGCATGTATCATCAAACACGATACAAACTAGTACATAAAACTATATCATATATACAATGTGCACATCAAGTGAGAAAATCCATCTTTAAGTGAACAAACACTAGTTAATGTAAAGTAATATATCAAATATATAATTATACATCAAATTATTAAATCAACACTTGATTTAATGATCCGGTCATATCGCATATGACCGACTAATATCCAATGTATCGACTTATCGAATCAATCCTCGATTCGATAACTAGGTTATATCGCATACAACCAATCGATACATTCATCGTGAGAACAGAATACGGTATCACATACACGCATCATTCTCGGTCCCGCACATATCTCATATGCGCTCCTATTTCGTTTTGCTTGAGCCAAGAAACCTCTGTGTAGGACTCTAAAGACTCGTCAATACGCCGGCAGCAGGTGATGATCATATCAAACACCCATAAGCCGCAAGCGGTCTGCTAAACGTAACAGCCACCCGGGTATTGAGCGATCAGAAGATCAACGAGCAAGCCCGCTCACACCCCTGTGAATCCATCAAGCAACACTTACCGTATAGTCTGGTCTCGTCGTCTGATATGTCGCATATCTTGCCTAGGGGTGGTAAACGTCAGACCCCAATAGCTCGATAAGTCGTGTCGATATGAAGTCTATAACAGTTCGAGAAACTACGGGTAACACTTACCAGTAAATCTCAGCAACCCTGGCCAGGGATTTCCGGTTATAGCCAATCGAACACAGCGCAACATCAACTCTCTATACCGGGAGAGACGAATCCCCTCCTATCGCTCATTGCCTCCATGTGATTCGGGACTGTACCCAAAAACCACCGTTTTGCACGCCCTCTTGGACGTGGTAAGGTGGAAATCAAAGCACAGTGGGAATCACACAAGGCTCTATGACAATCTCGGGTCTACAGACTAACCTGTACCAGTGTCACCAGAGAACTGCCATCTGACGTAAGGTATATACCATCTGAGAGTTCTCGGCGAGTCCGTCCAGTGTACCCAGTCTCCACTGAGCACCCGTATATCATCTCTGATGTCAAACACCAATGGATATGGGATCTTCCATCGCCCATCTGTATGGGTCGAGAAGGTATACGCTAGTCTACTCTGGTATATCGATGCCCCGTCTCGATACACCCACGACTAGGGGCCTTGAAGGATGTACTTATAGACTACCATGTCCCCACTAGTATGATCCGCATCATAGTCCAGGTAGTCAAGTACACATCCTAAGGGCTTTACCAACAAGTAACAGAGAGACAATCAGTGTACACGTTAAGGTAAAGAGCAACCAGATAGCATACTATCATGTCGAGCAAGAAAGTCCTCCCTATATATGTCCAAGCATCCACTACAATATACATCCTATGTATAGTAATGGCCTCTAGAGTATACATATAACTAACAATCTCCCACTTGCACTAGGGCCATCTGATAGCAGTGGTTGTAGTATCTCATACTCAACCATCCCATAAAAGTCTCTCTCTGGAAAAAGGCCTTTGTGAGTGGATCCGCCGTGTTGTCCTCTGAGTCTACTCTCCTAACCTTGATCACCCTGGAGATCAACTATCTCCATGATCAGGTGATGCTTGTTTCCTGATTTAAAATCAGAAAAGCTTATGGGAAAAGCTTCAGAAAAGGGTCACGTGCTTACACGTGACCAGCAGTCACGTGTGGGCACGTGACATCTAAAAGCATCATCAAGGCAGATTCAGCTTCCTGACTACATCAAAGAAAAGGGCTTCAGAAAGGGTCACGTGCTCCCACGTGACCAGGGTCACGTGTTGGCACGTGACATTTTAAAGCGGATTCAAAGGCACATCGGCTCCCTGATCAAATCAAGGAAAAAGCTTCAAAAGAGGTCACGTGCTCCCACGTGACCAGGGGTCACGTGTTGGCACGTGACGCTCAAAACATCAGAATTGTTCTCCAGTTAAATCAAGAAAAAGAGTCCAGACAAGGGTCACGTGCTCACACGTGACCAGGGGTCACGTGGTGGCACGTGACGGTTAAGCAGCAACCAGAAGACAGAGCGCAAAAAGAAAGAGGAAGGCTCGTTCCAAGGGGGTCACGTGCCCACACGTGACCATGGGTCATGTGGTCACACGTGACCGGCTTTCAAAGCCCATTTTGTTAACAGAATTAAATTCTGAAGGAGATTCAAATCCTTCCAAAGGAAAGCGACTATCTAGAAACAATTAAATTAAAGGTTCAGAGGTGATTAAATATCACCTATTTATGGGAAAATCTCGGGTTTGGAAAGATTTCCCCTTTAAATCTAACCGAGATAACAAAAGAGAATTCCTGGATTTGAAATCCAATGGTGAATAAAATTCACCTAATAATCCAAAGGTCCAGAACGAATGATGGATGCAAATCAAATCTCTCAATGAAGATTCGTAAAAAAACTAATTGACTCGGCTGCTTCTCCTATAAATAGGAGCCAAGAGACACAGGAAAAAAAAAGAGGAAAATATACACACGCAGAGGGAAGAAAGGGGGAGAGAGCCTTGATACTTCGAGGAACTTGGATCTTCTGCAAAAGAAAACCCTAGGTAAGAAAGGGAAGGCTCCTTGAAAGAAAAGAGAATTTAATTCTCAACAGAGTTTAACTCTGATATATAAAACAGAAGAAAATATTTCTTCTCTCTTTGATAGAGGATCTGCAAAGTGCACATCTCCCCTTGAAGTTGAGAATTTAATTCTCAATGGGTCGAGATCCTGCCATGCAGATCCAAAACATAGAGAGGGAATGGAAGCACGAGAATTTAATTCTCACAGAACTATAGGAATTTAATTCCTTTAAAATAAAACTAGGGCTTGACCCTGTGTTATGGGAATTTAATT
The DNA here is from genome assembly GCA_030015575.1 of Agapanthus africanus. Taxonomy (NCBI): domain Eukaryota; kingdom Viridiplantae; phylum Streptophyta; class Magnoliopsida; order Asparagales; family Amaryllidaceae; genus Agapanthus; species Agapanthus africanus. The sequence continues at coordinate 432,833,952 of JASDDO010000001.1, read as the reverse complement.
CCTTCAGAACAAAAAGAAACAGGGTTTAACCCTAATTAAGAACCTAGTTCTGTTAGAACAGCGGGGATTTAATTCCCTTGATCATAATTTAACAGAGAGTGGGAATTTAATTCCTTGAAAGCTTTTATTAGGGTTTAACCCTATTCAGTTCTTCACATATATGAAGAATTTAATTCCTACGGAAAATTCAGAGTCCAACTCTATTCAGAATATAAATCTTCAAAAGGAAGTAGGAATTTAATTCCTCTGAAATTACTGTCAGGGTTTAACCCTACGGGGAATTTAATTCCTGAAAAAGATTAACAGATCCTCTAAACAACATACATAGAGGCAGGGTCACGTGTCACCATGTGACCCCCCCAAGAGATCTACAGAAAGCCCCTTTGAGGCAGCACCCCACGTGACCCACGTGACCCTTGACAGAAGCTTTAACACACAAGCATTTGAATGCCCGTCACATGATGGCACGTGATGGTCTGAAAGATGTGATAATCTCAGCAGAATAAATGAAGGGAGGGCGCTCTCACGTGTTGCCACGTGACCCCTCTTGCCTTAGTGTTCAACATTAAATTGGAACTCTCGAATCCAGTATTGAAACACTGTTGGGCCCTAGTGTTCAACACTAATCAAAGAACTTTATTCGCAGTGTTCAACACTGATTACCTTAGTATTTAACACTAATCTGAGATCTCCATTGCCAGTGTTCAACACTGATCTGTTTTAGTGTTTATGATAATTTGATAGCCTTGTTGCTGGTGTTTAACACCAATTATCTTTTAGTGTTAAACACTAACTTGTCAACCTCATTCCCAGTGTTCAACACTGATTGCTCTGTAATGTTTAACACTAGGCTTTGGCCCAATTGGCTAAATGGATAGAGGCAAAGCCTCTCCTTCAATGGACCAACAAGAAGCCAATATTCCAGACATGATCGGACTTAGCCCAAGCTGGGCCATGAGTCTTCAATTCGTAATTAACTGGGCTAATGGGCTCATAAAATAATTAATCGGTCTTGATCCCAAATTGGGTCAAGGACTATTTAAGCCATTCCGGTTTTAGGGTACATCTCTTCACTCCTTTGATACTTGGCATTGTAATCCCTCAATGTCTTCAAAGAGGTGACGGGTCCCGACGACCACACATTGATATGGACTGTGGGGTCCTTAAACCCGTGTCTAATGCAAAATTCTTGGTTACGTGGAACGCGGATAACGTCACTCTTTGACCCCGCGGAAAACGCCGAGAGCGGAGCCTAGTCCTCGCCGAGCGCGGCAGTGAACCCGTGTGAAGCATCTAGTGCAAAATTCCTGGTTACGTGGAATGCGGATAACTTCACTCTTTGACCCCGCGGAAAACGCCCAGAGCGGAGCCTGGTCCTCGCCAAGCACGGCAGTGAACCCGTGTGAAGCATCCAGAGCACATACCGGACTATGGAGTCCTTAAACCCATGGACTACGACGTCCTTAATCTCGACCGAGATGTCTTAAAACTAACGATGGACCGCAACGTCCTTAAACTACCCATGGACCGCAATGTCCTTAAACTAGAACAATAGAGCCCCCGCATGCTCTTTTGTCGGATCTAAACGGTCCCGTTTAAGTTGATCTTAGCCTTAAAGATGGCTAACGTATCCTTAAACCTTCAAACAGACTGGACTATGAATCCCCCCAATTAACTCTGGCTCGAGGGTACATCCCTGAACTCCTCTGACATCCGTCGTTGTAATCCTTCAACGTCGTTAGAGAGGTGACGGGTCACGACGGCCATACATACGATGGACCACTATGTCCCTAAACTGGAACAATAGAGCCCAAACGCTCCTTTGTCGGATCTAAACGATCCCGTTAAGTTGATCTTAGTCTCAAAGTTAGACTAACGTATCCTTAACAAACGTTTGAGTTGATCTTAGCCTCAAGTATGGCTGACGTATCCTCAAACCAAACCCCCAAACCCAAATCTAAGATAATACGGATTTGGACTAGTCCACGCCCTACGGACGACGACATAACTCAGTCTCCGTAAACAATCCACGGGCAACAAAACACAAAACAAACACCCACGACACGAAGTGACCATCTGGAGAAGGAGAAAGTTGTTACCGCAATGCGGTAGCGTAATTAACTGCAGGGGCTTGCGCCTGCAGGGAAGAGCGTCCCCACAATCAAAAACCCCTCAAACGAGGGGGAATCTGACGAAGTCTGCTACATCGGACGCATCCGTCTAAACCTTCGATACATGGTGCCATAAATCAACTTGGTATCTTCGGAGAGGTGGACGGATAGCACCAATTAGCATCTGCCCCGAGTCTCAGTGCCAAGACATCGCAGTCTTGCGCGCCGCCATTCGGAGGGGAACAGATTCTGGCACGCCCGGTGGGACCTTTTCCTCTTTCCACTCCACACTTCGTGTGTCGTGACTCGCGAACCAATCGCGGTTCGCTAATGGTTGCCCTTGGGTTTCAAGATACTAAAACTCGGCGTCTTGCTTATTACAGAAAGCAAAAGATCGATGGCTTCTACTTCTGCGAAATTCTCCAACTGCTTGGACTGCAATTGCAACCAACGCTCTGCCTCGCCAGGAGGTATAGCCTACGGACCCCAAGCTGCTTCGCTATTCATGATGCCCGTGGAACAGGTCACTCGCGCCACCACAGGATTGTTCTTTAGGACCATGCTCCCGCCGACAAGCTTCACCGCTCCAGTGCTAACAACGGAAGCTCTCAAGAAGTCGGTCTTTGATCGTCTTACCCCTGCCGCGGCTCCTCTCAACGAGTCGCCCAACGTCAACGCCTCGGTCTTCTCTAGATTGGGCCAGAAATCCTGCGAACTCATCATGTGGCCTACAATCTCAGAGAAGGCTGCTTCTAAGAAGGTGGCCGCTCCTGCCCCCGAAATCGTCAAGGCGGCTTCTCCGGCCAAAAGGTCGGTCTTTACAAGATTGACGGCCTCAGCTCCCGCTCCTGCTACCCAAAGGACATCGGTCTTTGACAGGCTAACATCAGCAGCGACCCCCCACCTACACAGGGGGCAAGACGAAACCATTCTTACCGCTGACCCTACGCCGTCCGCTCGACACGCTCGACGTCGCCATTGGCGCCGAGTAAGGAAGGCTGGGGGCAACTCCCTCTCCGGGTTGACTCCATCAGCCCCGGTAGCAGAAGTTAATGCTGCTGTTCCAATTGGGAACAGCTTCGAAATGCTAAATAAGGTGCGAAGGAATTCTCTTACTGCAGTGCTGAAGAGGTCTCCTCCCCCATTAAAAAAGGTTGTGGAAATAAAACCAGAACAGCCCCGATCTCCTCAACGGCTGTCTTCCAAAATCTATAAGGTTTGGCGGCAGGCCCGAGACTCGATCATCGATCCAAACTTCTCCCGCCAGCACAAGAAGCTGAAAATCCAACCGGAAGCTGGTCGCCAGGCTAAACTCCAAAAGGCTGTCTGGACGCCCACCTCAACGGCCCCCTCAACCTCCATGGCTCATAAAAGGAGGAGGCCAGAGAAGACCCCCCAGCATGCAACGACGACTAAAAGCACCGAGCCCAGACGCCCTAAGTCTGGGGGCATGGTGGTGCACACTGTTTACATGGCCTCTGGAAAGGAGGAAAGCCGCACTTCTACGGGCCACCGACCGCTAACACGGTCGGTGACCAAAGCTCAGGAGCAACAGCAAAAGCTCCAAGAAATGATGAATGCTATGGCCGCACTTACCGGGCCAAAAGAAAGCCCAGAAACGTCTTCAGACGCACGACAGGAGGAAGAAACCGACGCTGAATTCCTTCGCCGGATACTGGAGAAAAAGGACAAAGAGGCTGCTGAACAAGCAGCCAACATACAGCGTATGGGCCTTCTCTTCCAAGATATGATAGGAATGATGATCCAGCAGGACTTACCCGCCGAGGATCCCCCAATCGTTCTTGAAGACGACCGAGGAGAAACGTCAAATCCACCACCAGCCCTCTCAACGGCCAAGGAGGAGGCAATCTCTAAGGCTGACTTGGTTGACTACATAGCCCAGCAAATCCGGGTTCATCACGCGACTGAGGCAGCTGGTCAAGTCGTGAAAACGGGGCGGCCGTATCCAAGCTGGTACGACCAAATCAAATACCCGCAAGGCTATACGATACCAAAATTCCACGTGTACAAGGGGACCGGTAACCCCCATCAACATGTCGCCCAGTTCCGGGCCCTCTGCGGTAACACCGGCGGTGATGATAAACTGTTGCTCCGCCAGTTCGTGGGCAGCCTATCAGAAACTGCGTTCGAATGGTATTCGGAACTCCCGAACGATTCTATCAAAACGTTCGCTGAAATGGAGTTGTTATTCACTCAGCGATTCGCAAGTGCCAGCGAACGCACTCCAATAACTGCACTGATTAACGCCAGGGTAAAACCAGGCGAAACCTGGGTCCAATATGCTATACGCTGGCGGAACTTGTGGTCGAGATGTGAAAAACGCATTGAGGAGGCACCCGCAGTGGGCATGTTCGTGGGAACCCTAGACCCCCACGCAACTATCTCCCAGTTTATGATGTTCTTTAAGCCAACCACATTCCAGGCTTTAATCGACAAGTTGGCTCAGATGGACCAGATGGGTCATAGACCACCTCCCCCGAAGTCGGAACCTCGGAATGACAAGGGTAAAGGAAGGGAAACCTTTGTTGCGAATGCCCAACAGCAACCTAACGCCCCGAAACCGGCAGATCAACTGGAGGAAAGACGTCGGTATTATAATGAGAAGATGAAGCGTCCCTACTCGTTCCCACGAGACAAGACGAAACGGTTATTCGAGCTGGCAATACGCAACAGACTTATAAACCTACCAAATCCAAGGCGACCGCCGCAACCCACCGAGGTGAATAACCCTAACTATTGCCCTTACCATCAAACGGTAAGTCATCCGATCGAAGATTGCTTCGTCCTCAAAGGATGGATTGAAGACCAGTACCTCCAGGGGAAGTTTATACTGTCCGAAAAGTGGAAGGTGAACCCACCACAGCCGCATACTCCTAGGAAAGCGGATACACCGGGGGCAACCTGTTCTTTTATTGAAGAAGCTCCATGGGAGGTCGTGCTATCAACTAAAACCAAAAGAATGCTGAGAGACCTTCATGCGTGCCCTGCGATCGAATGGAAGGACCCTCTTGAACCTCAAATTATCGAAGGGATGCTAAGGCGCTGCCCAACTACAAAGACTCGCGATAAGAGCCCAAATACTCACGCCCAATCGTCAAAATCTTCGAAGAAAAAGAAGAAGAAATCCAAGAAGTCCGTGAAGCTTGGAAACGAACACACGAACTTGCAGAAGCAAATCGACGCGCTGGAAGAATACAATCAAAAGGCGCGAACTCCTGTCACACTGCAAGAGTTCCTCAACCACATCTTTCAAGAGGGAGACGATGGAGAGAGCTCGTCGGAGGAATCTGAAGGGTATATGGCGAGTTGTAACGTAATCTCCCACTCGTTTACCAATGATGGGAAAACTCCTGGCACTAAGAAGCTGGAGGCAGAGCCTGTACCAGAGCGTGCATGGCCAACAGACGAAATGATCGACGCTTTTCTAAACGAGATTCGTCTAAAAAGTAAAGCGGATCAGGAGCGTGAGATGGCAGCGTCAGAAGGAACCAAATGCAGGCGACTGAACGGAAGAGTTGAACTACCTCCGCCAGAGCGAAAGGTATCCGAAGTAGACAAGAAGATATTCAAGACGAGGAAAAGGTTTGCCAAAGCCATGTCAATGGGGATGAAGCTACCGCCTTCGGAAGGAAACACACACGATGGGGTGGAGAGGCACCCTGATTATTGCGCATATCACCGGAAAATATCACACCCCATGGAGGAGTGCGACGCCTTTAAGATATGGTGGCAAGGATATGTTGCTCATCGGCAACATTTTAAGCGCATGAAACGTAAGATCCGTCGGGAGCGAAGAAGTACCGTCGATGGGCACAACAGAACTACTGGCAACTGTTGTATGGCTCACGCCGGGGGGTCACAAGTTCTCACCTTTGGGAGCGACTCTGATGAAGAAATGGCTCTGGTCCCTCTCTTTAAAGAATCCGTTTTAGGGAAAGAGGAGAAATCGGAGGCCTGCGAGAACATTCAGCTGCGCAATCGCACACTCCCAGAAAAGAATCTCGGGCCCGTGAGTAAAAAAGATAAGGGAAAGGAAAAGGTCACGAAGATATCACTTTAGATGACCAAGTCATGAAAGAGCTGGCTGCCAAAGACCCTCCTAGGAAGGGTAAGGTGGACTATAACATCCTCGCGCACCTAAGGAAGCTACCTTCTCAGCTTAGCATTCTCGATGCCCTCCTATTATCAAAAGAAGCGCGAGACTCACTAATTAAGGCGTTACAAGAACCTGAGCAATTCCAAGCCTTCCTCGCCACTGAAAAGATGAAGGATGAACTGGAGGAAGTGCATACGGCCGACATCACTTTCGGTGATGAAGACCTCCTTCTCGGGACATGCGACCACAACCGTCCCCTATATGTCTCCGGATACTGCCATGATATCAAGATAGGCAAGATCCTGGTGGATAATGGATCCTCCGTCAATCTCCTTAATGTTCGGGTGTTGAAGGAAATCTGCATGAGTGTGCAACACCTCGCTCGTGACAAAATTACTATCTCCGGTTTCGATTCACAATCGTCACGGACTCTCGGATCCGTGATACTAACATTACGCTTTGGACTTCTCATCACAGACATCAAATTCCATGTCATTGACGCCAAGACCTGCTACAACGCCTTGCTCGGTCGTCCTTGGTTACACGAATACAACATCATCCCTTCTACACAACATCAGTGTATGAAGTACTTTAAAGATGGTTTCGAGTATACCGTAACAGGTGAGTTAAACCCATTTTCCGTGAACGAAGTCCGCAAATACGAAGATGCGAAGTACTTTTTGCCAGATTTCGAGGATACAGAAAGGTGTCGCAACCCGGAAAACAAAACCGCCGCCACCATCCCTATTTTCGGCAGCGATACCGAAGAAGAGGAAGAGATAGTTTATGCAGGGCCATCTCAACGCAACAACCTGGGGACGCCCGCCCCCATGTTGGTCTTCGGAAGTGATTCAGAAGATGAAGTTAATGCCGTGTTCTCCAGTCGGCTGTCAATACAAACACCCCCTGGCGATGACCATAGTTTGCAAATCACCATGGTACCACGAGAACACTACAAGGATCTCGACACGCTTCAGGCTCACAATGTGCAGGACCTGCAAACATTTTACGTCCCTCCCAGGTAAAGGGGTGAGAAGGTGATCCTATTCTACCGATCCTCAGAGTCGAAAATAGAGAAAGAGATCTGGCATGGCGCGGATGCTACACTTGACAGGCTCCAACCCATCCGTCTGCCCAGATACTATACAAATGGATTAAAGAAGCTATTGAAGCGCCAAGGAGTACCCTTAAAATAGACTGTTCGGCAGGCTCGGTTCTACAACAGGATTTGGGATGTCCCCGGGACTCAACGCAAATTGCCCAACGGGAAAATGGAAACACTCGGGCTTGGATACGCAAGAGCCGGAAAACGGGAACGGGCTCACAGCAGCTACGCTATATATACCTTTGATGAAGAGGAGGACGCCCTATCAGGAGATGCCAACCCCCCATCAAAACTAGACCCCGCGATTAAAGCGCCGAGTCCGTCGTTTGAAGAACGAATGGGCAAGCCTATCAGGAAAGTGGGTCAGAAAGCTCGGGAAGACCACAACCGCGAAATGGCCATCTACGAGAAGGCCAGGACGCAACGTCTATTTCAACATGCTGCAAAAGACAAAGACGCTCATCCTCGTCAATCCGTTGTACGAAAGGCCCGACGCAGAGACGGAAATAAATCAAGAAGCGGAAAGAGGAGCCGACAACAACGACGCAGGATTAGAGGGTTACGTGGTCGGGTGTTGCACGGCCCGGATTTGTCCCTCATGAAGAAGATGAGTCGAGCGTACTCGTTCCCCCGAGACAAGACGGAGAAGTTACTCAAGCTCGCTATAAAACATCAAATGATCGCGCTTCCAGAGTCTAGACATCCTGAGCAAGCTAACAAGGCTTCTCATCTGAGCTATTGCTCTTATCACCGAGCCATAGGACATCCTACCGAAGACTGCTTCGCCTTCAAGAACTGGGTCGAGGACCAGTACCAACAGGGCAGATCGCTTTATCCGACGGCTGGAAGGTAACACCGCCACAAAAGCATGAGCCCAAGGCCGCAAGAGCAGAACCGGGTCCACCTCAGTCCGGGGAGCGGGTTCGCACCTGTTATACGATTACGATATTAGGAGAAGAGCCCGAGAACGTAGATGACCTTCCCCGGTGCTTTGAGAACAGCGATGATGAGGTGATCTCAAAATTTCCGCCCGCTCCGAAAGAACTGGAAGATGGTATACATACTACTGCAGATAACCTCAAGAAGATTGAGTTGGGATCGGCAGACGACCCGCGACCGACATTTGTCAGCGAGCTGTTATCCGAAGAAAGGGTGGCTGCGTTAAAGAACGTGCTTCTACGGCATAAAGACTTCTTCGCGTGGAACTACTCCGAGATGCCAGGATTAGATCCGGAGATTGCTGTGCATAAATTAGCAATATCCCCAGATATCAAGCCAGTCAAGCAGGCGCCAAGGAGGATGCGACTCGAGCTTGAGATGAGCATCAACGCCGAAGTCGAGAAGCTGATCGATTCTGGATTTATCCAAGAAGTCCAATATCCCGACTGAATCGCCAATATCGTCCCGGTAATGAAGAAGAATGGGACGGTACGCATATGCGTGGATTTCAGGGATCTCAATAAAGCCTGTCCAAAGGATGATTTCCCAGTACCAGTAACCGAGCTAATGATAGATAACACGTCCACTCACGAGGTTTTCTCCTTTATGGATGGTTCGTCAGGATACAATCAGATAAAGATGCATCCCGAAGACCAGAAGCACACCGCTTTCCGCACCCCTTTGGGTATATTCTGCTACAGGGTTATGCCCTTTGGTCTAAAGAACGCTGGCGCTACCTATCAAAGAGCCATGACAAAGATCTTTGATGACCTCATACACGACGTCGTCGAGTGCTATATCGATGACCTCGTAGTAAAGAGCATGTCATACGAAGATCATTTAAAGCATCTGGAGACTGTATTTCGACGCCTTCGGCAATATAATTTGAAAATGAATCCCCTCAAATGCGTGTTTGGAGTCTCCTCGGGCAAATTCCTGGGATTCATCGTTCGACACCGAGGTATTGAAATAGATCCGTCAAAGATTAAAGCGATCATGGAAATGCCTCCGCCAAGAACCCTCAAGCAGTTGCGGTCTCTCCAAGGGAAGCTCGCATACATCCGACGGTTTATCGCTAATCTTTCGGGCAAATGCCGTCCTTATAGCCACCTGATGAAAAAGGGAACTCCATTCGCTTGGGATCACAAATGTCAAGGTGCACTAGACGAGATCAAGCAGTACCTGCAGAACCCTCCGGTGTTGGCCACGCCGGTCAAGGGAAAACCCCTCATTCTTTATACGACCGCCCTCGAAGGTTCCTTGGGAGCGTTATGGGCACAAGAGAACGATCAGGGGAAAGAGAGGGCACTCTACTACTTAAGTCGAGTTCTACTGGGGGCAGAAAGCAACTACTCTCCTATTGAAAAACATTGCTTGGCGTTAATCTTCGCGATAACAAAGCTCAGGCACTATGCGTTGGCACATGAAGTCCGTCTCATTTCAAAAGTGGATCCCCTTAAGTACTTGATGTCGAAAGCCATATTGACGGGACGACTCGCTAAGTGGGCCCTGCTCTTGATGGAGTTCTCGATAACGTATCAACCTCTCAAGGCAATGAAAGGCCAGGCCATTGCCGATTTCCTCGCTGAGCACCCGATACCGGCTGATTCTCCTCTGAACTGTGATTTGCCGGACGAGCATGCATTTGATGCGATTGGCGGCGGTAGCGCCTGATGGGAACTCTATTTCGATGGAGCGTCCTCCTTAAAGAAACAGAAACAAGGTATCCCAATGACCAAATCGGGGATAGGCCTCGTCTTCGCAACTCCACAAGGAGGGATAATGCGCTTCGCCTTCTCTTTAACAGAGCCGAGGACAAACAATGAAGCTGAATACGAAGCTCTGATAGCAGGCCTCGAAATCGCCATCGACATGGGAATTGAAGACCTCCTTATATACGGGGATTCTCAGCTGGTCGTTAGTCAAGTAAATGGTGACTACCAAACGTGCAAGCCGGAGTTGGTGAAGTACGGCGAAAGGGAGCAACGACTACTGACCCAAATTCCCTCCTATACTTTGGAGAACATACCGCTCGCGGAAAACAGCAAAGCAGACGCGTTGGCCAAACTTGCTAAAGAACTGGCTGACGAGAACCTCGATGACGTCAGAATCGTGGTACAAAGCCGTCGAGTGCTCGCCCCGGCGGAAATACCTCCGGAATTATATAAAGAAAAGGGAGCGACTGAGCGAACGACCCTACAAATAAAGGACCATGAGAAGGCCGAGGACTGGAGGGAAGTCTTCATAGATTACTTTAAGTCCCACCGAATGCCCAAAGAAGCGTCCTCAAGACATCAGCTCATGAAACGAGCTCTATCTTTCGCTTTCGTCAACGATACTCTATACAAGAGATCGTTTGATTCTCTATGGCTGAGATGCTTGGGACCTGACGAAGCAGAAAGAGTCACTCAGGAAGTTCACGACGGACTTTGCGGTTCTCACCAAGCAGGCCCAAAGATGAAGTTAAAAATTAAACGGATGGGTTACTACTGGCCCACGATGATCCAGGACTGCCTCGAGTATGCGAAGCAATGCCACTCATGCCAGATTCATGGAAACTTCATCCACCAACATCCGAATCCACTGCACCCAACGGTAGCTAGCTGGCCTTTCGAAATGTGGGGGACTGACATAGTCGGCCCCATTGAGCCGGCATCATCCCGGGGACACCGTTTTATCCTGGCGACAACTGATTACTTCTCCAAATAGGCAGAAGCAGTACCACTGAGGGAAGTGAAGACGGAGAATATCCTCCATTTCTTCAAGACGCACGTCATCTATCGGTTCGGAACTCCACGGCGGATTATCTCCGATAATAGGCCGGCCTACCGAAGCCATAAGGTTAGCCGCTTCACACAGCAGCACAATATAGACTGGAGATATTCTTCGGTTTACAATCCACGAGCTAACGGTCTGGCCGAGGCCTTCAATAAGACCTTGACGAAGATCATAAAAAAGACCGTTTCCAGGAATAAGAGAGACTGGCACGAAAGGCTGCAAGAAGCCCTTTGGGCTTATCGAACTACATTCAAGACGGCCACGAACACAACGCCGTACGCGTTGGTATTTGGGACGGAAGCAGTGCTCCCCCTCGAGATAGAGTTACCCTCTCTACGAGTAGCAGTCCACCACGAGCTGACGAACGAAGAAAATGCTCACCTTCGGCTTGAGGAGCTTGATGCCCTCGACGAAACCCAGCTCATAGCGCAACAACATCTAGAGGCCTACAAAGCAAAGATGACGCGCTCGTACGAAAGATTGACCAGGCCGAGGACATTCCGCCAAGGCGAACTCGTACTAGTGGTCAAAAGACCTATGATCCCCAATCGTGCCAAGCGAGGAAAATTTGAGCCAAACTATGAAGGCCCGTACATCATAGACAAGGTCTACCAGGGTGGAGCCTACCTACTCATGGACATGCACGGTGAAAGGCCTTTCAGGCCAATAAACGGCCGCTTCTTAAAGAAATACTACGCTTAATAAGCCACAGCCTGGGTCAATGATAGATGACGACGACTATGTCCGCTCACTATCTTCCTAGGCTCAGACTTTACAAGCAGCAGCCGGCCTTCCCATAGCGATGGACCGAAACGTCCTTAAACTAACGATGGACCGAAACATCCTTAAACTAACGATGGACCGAAACGTCCTTAAACTAACGACGGACCGAAACGTTCTTAAACTAACGACGGACCGAAACGTCCCTAAAACTACTACCGCAGTATCTTTAGGCTGATGAGATAAAAAAGGAGAGAGAAAGAAAAAAAAGAAAAAAAATATATGAAAAAAAATTAAAAAAAACGGTATGTCCATAAGCAAAATGGGCACGGATGAAAACCCGAAAGGGCTCCGTGAGTAAAAACAGCGGGGCTGCCGGCAAGTGTTCGTGAAAACCCGAAAGGGCGCGACCTTGTAAAAAAAAAGTGAAAAAGAATATAAAAAAAACGGTATGTCCATAAGCAAAATGGGCACGGATGAAAACCCGAAAGGGCTCCGTGAGTAAAAACAGCAGGACTACCGGCGAGTGTTTGTGAAAACCCGAAAGGGCGCAACCTCGTTAAAAGACACTTGTAGGGTCCTCTCGACCTTGTAAGGAGAAACCACCTGCGTGAGATCCTTACGACTCACAAAGGAGCAACACACTTAGAGATCCTCACGATTCCTAAGGAGAAAATACACTTACGAGATCCTCACAACTCGTAAGGAGAATTCTCTTACGGGACCCTCACGGCTCATGAGATTTGAAAGTCTTAAGTTACAGAAACCTAAACCTGTTCTTAAGCAAATCCTCCACAACCTTCGATATTGCCCTACAAGAGGCTCAATACTGACCCTTGTATACAATCCACGGGCGCGAATAAACATTTCCCCAGCAAAGTCACACCCGTGACTAGGGACATGTCCATATGATGAGCAACCCTTGTAGGTCCTCTCGACCCATAAGGAGAAAGCCCTCTTGTAGGATCCTTACGACTTGCAGAGGAACATACACTTAGGAATCCCCAAGATCCCTAAGGAGAAAATACACCTGCAAGATCCTCACGACTTGTAGGGAGAAATACCTTTGTGAGACCCTTACGGCTCATGAAGTCAAAAGCCTTGGTCGACAGGACCCTTAACCCTGTTTACTAAGCCACATTTGTTCAATATCGACAGAGGCAAATGATGATTCGCTCCTGGCAACATCCCAGTTGCAGCGGTGCTGATGCCGAAATCGGTGTCTAAAATCCAAGCTTGCGGCGAAAAAGCTAGCAAGACACACATGCCTACGAAATAGCCGAAACGATGGGGCAACTCGCAATAAAAAGCAGCGAGTAGAAAATAAATAAATAGCCGAAATGATTGGGCACCGCAAAAAATAGCCGAAATGATGGGGCAATCGCGACCTTCGCGATATAAAAGCTGAAACGATAGAGCATCGCGGAAAAAGAAATAAAATAAAAATAAAATGTATGCCTTACAGGTGATGTTCCATCACACCCTGTATACAATCCAATGGCATAAACAAAAGGGAACATACCTCCCTCCCCCAGGTTTCACCAAGGAAAGAAGCTAAATCTCGACGGGCCACAAGCGACCTAGAGATCATCCCAACACTCGTCTCGTAACAACGGACACAACTTCAAGCTAAGCGGAACAGCGGCAACTCCCAGTTCCATGGCTTGGTGGTATACATATCGCCAACAATCAAACCTCCATCCCGTGAAATGCGGATACAATCAGCAAAATTCCTGGTTACGTGGAACGCGGTAATGTCACTCTTTGACCCCGTGGAAAACGTCCAGAGCGGATCCTGGTCCTCGCAGAGCACGGCAGTGAACCCGTGTGAAGCATCCAGAGCGGAGCCTAGTCCTCGCCGAGCGCGGCAGTGAACCCGTGTGAAGCATCTAGTGCAAAATTCCTGGTCATGTGGAACGTGGATAATGTCACTCTTTGACCCCGTGGAAAACGTCCAGAGCGGAGCCTAGTCCTCGCGGAGCACGGCAGTGAACCCGTGTGAAGCATCTATTGCAAAATTCCTGGTCACGTGGAACGCGGATAATGTCACTCTTTGACCCCGTGGAAAACGTCCAGAGCGGAGCTTAGTCCTCGCCTAACGCGGCAGTGAACCCGTGTGAAGCATCTAGTGCAAAATTCCTGGTCACGTGGAACGCGGATAATGTCACTCTTTGACCCCGTGGAAAACGTCCAGAGCGGAGCCTAGTCCTCGCCGAGCACGGCAGTGAACCCGTGTGAAGCATCTAGTGAAAAATTCCTGGTTACGTGGAACGCGGATAATGTCACTCTTTGACCCCGTGGAAAACGTCCAGAGCGGATCCTGGTCCTCGCAGAGCACGGCAGTGAACCCGTGTGAAGCATCCAGAGCGGAGCCTAGTCCTCGCCGAGCGCGGCAGTGAACCCGTGTGAAGCATCTAGTGCAAAATTCCTGGTCACGTGGAACGCGGATAATGTCACTCTTTGACCCCGTGGAAAACATCCAGAGCGGAGCCTAGTCCTCGCCGAGCACGGCAGTGAACCCGTGTGAAGCATCTAGTCCAAAATTCCTGGTCACGTGGAACACGGATAATGTCACTCTTTGACCCCGTGGAAAATGTCCAGAGCGGAGCCTAGTCCTCGCCGAGCACGGCAGTGAACCCGTGCGAAGCATCTAGTGCAAAATTCCTGGTCACGTGGAACGCGGATAATGTCACTCTTTGACCCCGTGGAAAACGTCCAGAGCGGAGCCTAGTCCTCGCCGAGCACGGCGGTGAACCCGTGTGAAGCATCTAGTGCAAAATTCCTGGTCACGTGGAACGCGGATAACGTCACTCTTTGACCCCGCGGAAAACGCCCAGAGCGGAGCCTAGTCCTCGCCGAGCGTGGCAGTGAACCCGTGTGAAGCATCTAGTGCAAAATTCCTGGTTACGTGGGACGCGGATAATGTCACTCTTTGACCCCGTGGAAAACGTCCAGAGCGGATCCTGGTCCTCGCAGAGCACGGCAGTGAACCCGTGTGAAGCATCCAGAGCGGAGCCTAGTCCTCGCCGAGCACGGCAGTGAACCCGTGTGAAGCATCTAGAGCAAAATTCCTGGTTACGTGGAACGCGGATAATGTCACTCTTTGACCCCGTGGAAAACGTCCAGAGCGGATCCTGGTCCTCGCAGAGCACGGCAGTGAACCCGTGTGAAGCATCCAGAGCGGAGCCTAGTCCTCGCCGAGCGCGGCAGTGAACCCGTGTGAAGCATCTAGTGCAAAATTCCTGGTTACGTGGAACGCGGATAATGTCACTCTTTGACCCCATGGAAAATGTCCAGAGCGGATCCTGGTCCTCGCAGAGCACGGCAGTGAACCCGTGTGAAGCATCCAAAGCGGAGTCTGGTCCTCGCCAAGCACGGAAGTGAACCCGTGTGAAGCATCCAGAGCAAATACCGGATTGTGGAGTCCTTAAAATCCACGGACTATGACGTCCTTAACCTCGACCGTGATGTCTTAAAACTAACGATCAACCACCCCGATTCCCTATGGATTCTGCCTTGGTTTAAGGGTACATCTCTTCACTCCTTTGATACCTGGCGTTGTAATTCCTCAACGTCTTCAAAGAGGTGACGGGTCCCTGCAACCAAACATTGGACTGTGGAGTCCCTAAATCCACGGACTATGAGGTCCTTAACCTTGACCGTGATGTCTTAAAACTAACATCGGACGGTGGAGTCCCTAAATCCACGGACTATGAGGTCCTTAACCTTGACCGCGACGTCTTTAAACTACGATACCTGGAGCAGCCTCTGACCCCGTGAAACACGGATAAGGATGACCACATCCAGCACTTGCAGGTCCTCACGACCTGTAAGGAAGAAAAAACTCCCTTGTGAGATCCTTACGACTCTCAAGGGAAAACCCGAATAAGAATCCTCACGATCTCTAAAAAGAACTTACACCCATGGGATCCTCTCGACCTGTAGGGAGAAAAACTCTTTATGAGACCCTCGTGGCTCATAAGATGCAAAAGCCTTAGGAAGCAGATCTTAACCCTGAATCCTGAGCCATTGCTGTCCTGCAAGGAGATCAAGATAGAATATCCGCAGAATACATTCAATGAAAAGGAGACACATCATTGAGAAGAAAAATGTATCTTTTATTCATAAACCAAAATGGGTACAAAGTACAATTCATGAAAGAAACAAAAAGAAAATACTCTCATCCATTAGTATGTACAAAAAGGAAGGAAAAGATACAAATGTTTCAAGCCGGCGGGCGATTCAGCAGCTTGGTCAGCTCATCCTGCTTTTGTTGGACCACGGCTTCATGATGCAAGATCTCCAAAAGACGAGCCTCCGCCTGAGCTTGCTGAGCCTGATACGAAGCGAGCCGAGCTTCGAGCTCTTTCTCGGTGGCTTTATGAGCCTCGACCCTCTCACGAGTAAACGTGGCAGCTTTATCGAGAGCCACCACCTCTTTGATGGACTCCTGAAGCACCCGCCGGAGTTCATACGCTTTGTTGGCCTTGGCTGTGAGGCTGGCCTGAAGCTCGCTCAGCGCCTTAGAAGCCAATGCCCTTTCCGAGAATTTACGGCCGAGCCCTTTCTCGCACAACAATATGTTCGCTACGTGTCGCTCTATCAGGCCACGTAAGCTCGCTTTCGTGACCGCGGCCTTGGAAACAAGACATTTACAAGACCGTATAAATGAGCTTCCAGTCGACGGGAATAATCGATCTAAAACGCACTCACATCACCTGACGTGAAAGGCAACAAGAAAGGAAAGTGATGATAGCATTTGCAATTAAAGAAAGTTCTCATGAGAAGAATACAAAGTTTATTTATGCAAGCGGAAACATACATGTAGCACCAAGCCTACATGGAATTTCGGCATAAAGCGTAGAAAAGGAGGGACTAATTTAAAAATGTTCTACGCTAACGGAAAAGATCACCAAACAAGGGATCGGAAATACAAGGGTTAACAAAACAAAGAACAAGGTTCTCCATCTCTCTCTCTGCTCTCACCA
The DNA here is from genome assembly GCA_030015575.1 of Agapanthus africanus. Taxonomy (NCBI): domain Eukaryota; kingdom Viridiplantae; phylum Streptophyta; class Magnoliopsida; order Asparagales; family Amaryllidaceae; genus Agapanthus; species Agapanthus africanus. Next base: position 432,817,194 of record JASDDO010000001.1, on the reverse strand, counting down.
ACACATCAAAGCGACGGTTCTCACGAGAAGTCGCTTCCCATCGATTGGCACCATGGCCATCTACAAAAGCAGACATAACAGCCCGTCGGGCTCTTATCTCGCTCAGCAGATGAATTGAGCAGTCCTTCAAAGCCTGAGTAATCAGGCATGCCTCATGAAAGCCCTCGAGCTTTTCTTCCGCCGCATCAAGTATCGCCAGGGTCATCTCTGCCGGGTGAGGAGGAATGTCGGCAAGCACGGCCGTGAGGATCATCCGGAGCCAGAGGGAACCCATTGGGAGGGGAGACCCCCTACAGATCGAGAGTTCATACATGGCCGAGTCGCATTCATCGTCGGTAAGGAGTGGATCCACCAACCGGGCGGCAAAGCGGGGGAGCATCTCCTCGATAGGAACTTCCCATGGCTGTCGACGAACGTGCGGACGATTGCAGGCCATGGCACTCGTTTGTCTCTCAAGAAAAGTTACAAAAAAATAATAATAATATAAATCTCTCCGTAAAGGGAAAAGAAAGCTATAGCCTTATATATAAAGAAGTGTATTAAGTGCTGTGCGCGGAAAATCTTGCATGGTAAAGCTATTTCCAAGGCCAAAAAAAAAAAGGAAAGGCATCTAAAATCAAGGAGATGAAATTATTTCCAAGGCCCTTTCTCTGCATCCAATATTGTGCACTGAAAATACGGCATGGGAAAATTTTGTGAACAGCCCCATCAAGGGACCCTACGTGCAGAACACGTGAGGCCTAAACCTGATGTACACTTAAAAGAAAATATATGGAGTAGTACCCTGCATATTAAAAGCACAAACAACAACAGTAGCAAAATGATAAAATCCCAGAGAAAAGGCATGCAAACATGGAAAGACATAATAAAACTTGTCACTCATACTTCAAGAGGTTCATACAAAATATAGAGGACACATTTACAATGGTAAAACTTCAGATGCGGGGCATGGGTTGAGAAACTCAAAATTAACTTTATTCAAGATCTTCCAAGCATTTCGAACCTCTCGAGTATGCTTCCTCTCACGATCACAAGCATCGGGGTCCCCGCGGATGTCCTCTACCCTCCGGTAGGCGGCAAGTATGGCTGATTGCTGAAAAATCTGATGCAGGAGATCAATGAGATTATCCCGCCTTCTCTTTGAGATCAAGTGCATCAGATACACCGAGTGTACTTTATCCTCGGCGGCGTCCAATGCCCCAAGCGGCACACCAGCACAGAATAAAGGGAGGGCCTCCCTGATCGCCAGCACGATCAGCCTCAGAAGAGAAGAGCGACGGGGGAGTAGCCGATGGTTGTACTCGTCAAAGCGGCTCATGATCTCGGCACATTGAGCATCGGTGAACTCCTGCTTCTGACTGCGGCCCAGTGCACGAATATTCCCATAGGAAATGATCTCGTCAAGACCATACAGATGGGCATCCATGATACCTGAAATAAAGGTCATGAGAATCATTAGAAAACTCCTGTTCCATTAATTGCAGGAGAACAACCTCGGGCCAAGAGACCCCAGGAAGCCTCCGCGTGAAGAAATCAAGTCCTTCATTGGAATTAAAATTCCTTATTAAGAAAAGGGAATTAAATTCCCAAAAACATTTTTGGATGGAATTAAATTCCATGGAGTTGAAACGCCATCATCATCTCCCCAAAGATCATCTAAACCCTAAGAGATCTACAGTTTGAAGGTTAAGCGGTTTCATGTTCTAATGGAAAAACAGGAAGAAAAAAAGGTAAAAACCCTTATTTTGGATTTAAAATCCAGAGGAATGAGAAGGTCCATCGTTTGTCCAAAAACATTACCGGAGGAAAAGAATTCTTTTCGAACAGAGTTAAACTCTGAAAATTGTTTCAAGACAGAGAACTAAGCTCTGGAAGCGAGAATTAAATTCTCAAGGAAAAAGTTCTCAGAAGAAGAAGATGAGCAAAGTGAAGGCTCCTCGGAAGAGATGGTGGTATTTATAGAAGGCGATGGAAACGCTTCATCTCCCCAAATCCCTAAAGGAATCCAACGGTCACAAAAGGTGACAGCGTTGCACTCACGTGCTGACACGTGAGAACAACGCTGTGGGGGCATTTGTTTCCTGATTTAAAATCAGAAAAGCTTATGGGAAAAGCTTCAGAAAAGGGTCACGTGCTTACACGTGACCAGCAGTCACGTGTGGGCACGTGACATCTAAAAGCATCATCAAGGCAGATTCAGCTTCCTGACTACATCAAAGAAAAGGGCTTCAGAAAGGGTCACGTGCTCCCATGTGACCAGGGTCACGTGTTGGCACGTGACATTTTAAAGCGGATTCAAAACCACATCGGTTCCCTAATCAAATCAAGGAAAAAGATTCAAAAGAGGTCACGTGCTCCCACGTGACCAGGGGTCACGTGTTGGCACGTGACGCTCAAAACATCAGAATTGTTCTCCAGTTAAATCAAGAAAAAGAGTCCAGACAAGGGTCACGTGCTCACACGTGACCAGGGGTCACGTGGTGGCACGTGACGGTTAAGCAGCGACCAGAAGACAGAGCGCAAAAAGAAAGAGGAAGGCTCGTTCCAAGGGGGTCACGTGCCCACACGTGACCATGGGTCACGTGCCCACACGTGACCATGGGTCACGTGGTCACACGTGACCGGCTTTCAAAGCCCATTTTGTTAACAGAATTAAATTCTGAAGGAGATTCAAATCCTTCCAAAGGAAAGCGACTATCTAGAAACAATTAAATTAAAGGTTCAGAGGTGATTAAATATCACCTATTTATGGGAAAATCTCGGGTTTGGAAAGATTTCCCCTTTAAATCTAACCGAGATAACAAAAGAGAATCCCTGGATTTGAAATCCAATGGTGAATAAAATTCACCTAATAATCCAAAGGTCCAGAACGAATGATGGATGCAAATCAAATCTCTCAATGAAGATTCGTAAAAAAACTAATTGACTCGGCTGCTTCTCCTATAAATAGGAGCCAAGAGACACAAGAAAAAAAAAGAGGAAAATATACACACGCAGAGGGAAGAAAGGGAGAGAGAGCCTTGATACTTCGAGGAACTTGGATCTTCTGCAAAAGAAAACCCTAGGTAAGAAAGGGAAGGCTCCTTGAAAGAAAAGAGAATTTAATTCTCAACAGAGTTTAACTCTGATATATAAAACAGAAGAAAATATTTCTTCTCTCTTTGATAGAGGATCTGCAAAGTGCACATCTCCCCTTGAAGTTAAGAATTTAATTCTCAATGGGTCGAGATCCTGCCATGCAGATCCAAAACATAGAGAGGGAATGGAAGCACGAGAATTTAATTCTCACAGAACTATAGGAATTTAATTCCTTTAAAATAAAACTAGGGCTTGACCCTGTGTTATGGGAATTTAATTCCTTCAGAACAAAAAGAAACAGGGTTTAACCCTAATTAAGAACCTAGTTCTGTTGGAACAACGGGGATTTAATTCCCTTGATCATAATTTAACAGAGAGTGGGAATTTAATTCCTTGAAAGCTTTTATTAGGGTTTAACCCTATTCAGTTCTTCACATATATGAAGAATTTAATTCCTACGGAAAATTCAGAGTCCAACTCTATTCAGAATATAAATCTTCAAAAGGAAGTAGGAATTTAATTCCTCTGAAATTACTGTCAGGGTTTAACCCTACGAGGAATTTAATTCCTGGAAAAGATTAACAGATCCTCTAAACAACATACATAGAGGCAGGGTCACGTGTCACCACGTGACCCCCCCAGGAAATCTACAGAAAGCCCCTTTGAGGCAGCACCCCACGTGACCCACGTGACCCTTGACAGAAGCTTTAACACACAAGCATTTGAATGCCCGTCATGTGATGGCACGTGATGCTCTGAAAGATGCGATAATCTCAGCAGAATAAATGAAGGGAGGGCGCTCTCACGTGTTGCCACGTGACCCCTCTTGCCTTAGTGTTCAACATTAAATTGGAACTCTCGAATCCAGTATTGAAACACTGTTGGGCCCTAGTGTTCAACACTAATCAAAGAACTTTATTCGCAGTGTTCAACACTGATTACCTTAGTATTTAACACTAATCTGAGATCTCCATTGCCAGTGTTCAACACTGATCTGTTTTAGTGTTTATGATAATTTGATAGCCTTGTTGCTGGTGTTTAACACCAATTATCTTTTAGTGTTAAACACTAACTTGTCAACCTCATTCCCAGTGTTCAACACTGATTGCTCTGTAGTGTTTAACACTAGGCTTTGGCCCAATTGGCTAAATGGATAGAGGCAAAGCCTCTCCTTCAATGGACCAACAAGAAGCCAATATTCCAGACATGATCGGACTTAGCCCAAGCTGGGCCATGAGTCTTCAATTCGTAATTAACTGGGCTAATGGGCTCATAAAATAATTAATCGGTCTTGATCCTAAATTGGGTCAAGGACTATTTAAGCCATTCCGGTTTTAGGGTACATCTCTTCACTCCTTTGATACTTGGCATTGTAATCCCTCAATGTCTTCAAAGAGGTGACGGGTCCCGACGACCACACATTGATATGGACTGTGGGGTCCTTAAACCCGTGTCTAATGCAAAATTCCTGGTTGCGTGGAACGCGGATAACGTCACTCTTTGACCCCGCGGAAAACGCCCAGAGCGGAGCCTAGTCCTCGCCGAGCGCGGCAGTGAACCCGTGTGAAGCATCTAGTGCAAAATTCCTGGTTACGTGGAATGCGGATAACTTCACTCTTTGACCCCGCGGAAAATGCCCAGAGCGGAGCCTGGTCCTCGCCAAGCACGGCAGTGAACCCGTGTGAAGCATCCAGAGCACATACCGGACTATGGAGTCCTTAAACCTATGGACTACGACGTCCTTAACCTCGACCGAGATGTCTTAAAACTAACGATGGACCGCAACGTCCTTAAACTACCCATGGACCGCAATGTCCTTAAACTAGAACAATAGAGCCCCCGCATGCTCTTTTGTCGGATCTAAACGGTCCCGTTTAAGTTGATCTTAGCCTTAAAGATGGCTAACGTATCCTTAAACCTTCAAACAGACTGGACTATGAATCCCCCCAATTAACTCTGGCTCGAGGGTACATCCCTGAACTCCTCTGACATCCGTCGTTGTAATCCTTCAACGTCGTCAGAGAGGTGACGGGTCCCGACGGCCATACATACGATGGACCACTATGTCCCTAAACTGGAACAATAGAGCCCAAACGCTCCTTTGTCGGATCTAAACGATCCCGTTAAGTTGATCTTAGTCTCAAAGTTAGACTAACGTATCCTTAAAAAACGTTTGAGTTGATCTTAGCCTCAAGTATGGCTGACGTATCCTCAAACCAAACCCCCAAACCCAAATCTAAGATAATACGGATTTGGACTAGTCCACGCCCTACGGGCGACGACATAACTCAGTCTCCGTAAACAATCCACGGGCAACAAAACACAAAACAAACACCCACGACACGAAGTGACCATCTGGAGAAGGAGAAAGTTGTTACCGCAATGCAGTAGCGTAATTAACTGCAGGGGCTTGCGCCTGCAGGGAAGAGCGTCCCCACAATCAAAAACCCCTCAAACGAGGGGGAATCTGACGAAGTCTGCTACATCGGACGCATCCGTCTAAACCTTCGATACATGGTGCCATAAATCAACTTGGCATCTTCGGAGAGATGGACGGATAGCACCAATTAGCATCTGCCCCGAGTCTCAGTGCCAAGACATCGCAGTCTTGCGCGCCGCCATTCGGAGGGGAACAATGCTGCCTCAGAATATGTCTGGATCACTGATGGGACGGACGTTTCTTTGGCATAAGCCACAACTCCATTGTCACACAATGGGAGGAACTAAGTTCATCTCATGAACTAATATACACCCAGACAGCCGCTTTGGTAGCATCTTAAGTAGCGATGTATCCAGCCTTTATCGTCTAGTTTGCCACGGTATCTAGCTTGGAACTCTTCCAACATACCGTCCCTTTACTGAGGGTAAAGACAATGCATGTGACTGACTTTCAGTCATCCTTATCACTCTGGAACCTTTCCAGTGATTCTCCCCAGGATCAACTGATACCATCTCACTACAACTAGTGAGTATCCTAACATCCAATTAGATCTATCTCATAGATCCAAAGGCCAGGATTTAGGAGGTATCACTTTGATCCTATGTGGAGAATTATTGTGATAAGCTGAGATTGATCGAGCGTAGCATAGGAAACTCCTTCCCTATCAAGAGTATGTCATCCACGTACTCTACGAGGATCGTCACCATACTCCCTACTAACTTTTTGTTTATACAAGGTTCATCTACCATTTTGATGATGTCAAACTCTTTGACTAATACATCAAAACAGATGTTCCAACTCCGCGATGCCTGCTTTATCACATAAAACATCTTGCATACGTTTCCGCTGCTCCCACTGTCTACGAAGCCCTCTGACTGTGTACTTAAAGACTCTCTTTTCTGAAACATCATTTTAGAAAAGCAGTCATGACACCCAACCACCAGATATCATAGTCATGGTATGTAGCCGTGGCAAGTAGGATCTGGATGGACTTAAGCATAGCTACTTAAAAATGGTTTCAACAAAATCCATACCTGGTCAATGATGCAAACCTTTAACAAGTCTAGCTTTGAAAGTCTCAACTTTTCCAAGTACACCAAGTAATCTTCTCAAGATATACTTGCTCCTTATGGGGATTTAACCCTTCAGATAAAGCAACTAAAGTCCATACTTTGTTGGTGTATAAGGATTCCATCTCAGATTGCTAAGCATCCAGCCATTCTTACAGAGTCCCACTCCTGATAGCCAGCTCGAAACTAGTTGGGTCATCATCTCATGATGCAATCCTCACTCCCACTATCATAGAGAAACCGAAGTATCTCACAGGTGGGTGAGGAACCCTACTAGATCGGCGGAGAGGCTGAGATTCGTTGGTAACTATTGAATCCTTTGGTTTTATCAAATAATCTGCTGTAGTTTGTATAGCTGGAACCTTTCCAGTTCTACATTACAGACCTTGCCTCGAGCTTGTCCGGATTTTGCTTTTAAACATAGACCGGTCAACCCCAAATCTTAACTAGGTTAAGACATGGGCTCTTCCCATACCATATCTCATATGGAGTGGTAGGCTGTGATCTGATTCGAACCTAATTTCAATAGGTATGCAGCTTCTCAAGTGCATAACCCCCAAAAGGAAACAGGTAACCCAGTAGTACTCATCATAGAGCACACCTTATCATATAGGGTGTGATTGCTCCGCCCCGATACACCGACATGCTATGGTTTATACGAAGGAGTAATGCTGAGAGAAAATCTCATTCTCCTTTAGAAAAGTCCAAGAATTCCGTGCTCAAGTATTCTCCTCCTTGATCACATCAAAGGACATAATACTTATACCCGTATTTTGGTTCTCTACTTCTAACTTATATTCTGTGAATATCTCAAAAGTTTCGGACTTGTGTTTCAACATGAACATATGTCTGAATCTTGAGAGATCATCAGAGAATGTAATGAAGTACAAAGAACCATTCCTGGCATGTGTAGACAGGGGACCTTACATACATCATCATGTATCAGTCCCAAGAGTTCACTAACTCTTTCTCTGTTTCCAGTAAACAGAGTTATGGTCATCTTATCTCTGTGACATGACTGGCAAGTTTCACAAGATGTAAATTCAAACTGATTTAAATATGCATCTAAATGTAACTTCAGCCAGTCGGGTCTCATTGATATGACCTAGTCTACAATGCCTCAAGAAGGATTCGTTCATTTCTGAACTCTTCCTCTTGTGTGTGTTCTGTATACTAAGAACTGTTGTTTGATGTAGAACATCAATACTTTTAGATAACGTGCCTGAACCGATCAACTTTTGATATAGGAAATGTTCAAAACATTATCCAACAATACAAAATTTTATCATTTCTTTACTAATAAAGAGACTGATATAATTTTGTATATCAGGTTCGGTATCTAATAACATTTGTTCATAATCAATGCATTTGGAAATACAGGGTGACAGTGACCAATAGACTTGGCAGCAACACTTGCACCGTTTTCTGTCTCATGAAACTTATCACCCGTCCTCAGTTCTCTACCTATCTGTAGCCCATGTAACAGATTACATATGCGGGATCCTGATCCGGTATCTCATACCCAGGACGTAAAGGATACTGAGAAACAGTTCTCTGTAATGAACATACCCGAAGAAGATGCATCAGCATGCACTTTCTTCGTTTGGGCGGCACGGGAAATCTGGTATTCCCCAATTTCCTGCTCTGACTTATAACAATTATAAGTTGGAGCGGGACCAACGTTCCCCAGCTCAGTATAACAAGCGGGTTCGGTCAATACATCTGAATTATTATCTTGATTAAGGCGTGATATGGTCGCTACCTGGAGAGAGAGAGAAGAAAACACTCAGCGTATGCTCTTGCAAGATCAGATTGGTTATTATTTTATTTAATCAGGATGGCTTCCACTGTTTTAATCAAATCTTCCTTCAAACCCTAAAAGGAAAGACTAGCCGGGATTAATTACACACTACAAGTTCGCCAATCTTTCAGCCAGGCCAGTGTCGGTACTTTGAGGGAGGTCCCCCGTGCTTTCGCACGAACCTAATTAATGTAAAGCTCATTTTCCCAGAGGCGTAATCTCGTTAATACCTTTATAGACACCTACTTGATCGGCTAATTGTAATGTGTAAAACTCTCCCAGGAGTAACTCTTACTCGCAGCGGGTATCGGGATCCAACTATCTCATAGAAGGTATACAATCTCATTGCAAATTTCAACACTTGAAATTCCCGATAATTTTGCCCTAACGTGCTATGACCTTGACGAAAGCCAACAAACCATAGCCCGCTAGTCAAGTTCAACCCGTACATTTCTTGATTGAATTAAACCCACCCGCATGACCCTTGACGAAAGCCAACAAAGCCGTACGACTACCCTAATCCAATCGCATCGTATGCAGCAGATAAGCAGCATATAGCTACCGCACACTACACCTTGACGAAAGCCAACAAATGTAGCACGAATACTATATACAACTTATCTGAAATGACGGAGGGCTACGACAGGTTTTTCTGAAAACCTATTGCGTAATGAACTTGATATCGTTGTAGAATCAAATGATTTTAAAATGGAGTGTTTTTTAGGCTTTTCTAGTTTTGCTAAAGGGGTCACTCCCGGTGAAGGGATCGTCGGCCCTTTCCTCGTCGAATGAGGTGCGAGATATATCATATATATCACTGTGCAAAGCAGAAACTATAGAAGCAATCAAAAGACAAACCGAGTATGTAGTATCTGCCAGTTATTGCTAAAGGGGCACTCCCGGTGAAGAGATCTCGGCCCTTTCCTCATCGAATAAGGTGCAGAATATATCATATCTACCGCTGTGCAAAGCAAGAAATGTAGCTACCTGTTTTAATTTTTGAAATTCGATTCCACAACATCTTTAGGTTTCTTTTTCTTTCATTAATCACATTAATGAAGTCCCATCATTTAAGTTACCTAAACATCACAGATAAATACGACGTACACTTATGCCATCCGCGTTCGCCTCGATGTCCCCTCGTGCACCGTTAGGTTAGGTAACTAACGACAGAGCGGGGCAGGGCTAGCGTGAGTACAAAACATAAGTAACGTCTATATAATATATCATATATACTATATACAGTATCTATCACAACATATCAAATGATCACATCACAGATATCGCAGCAGAAGAATCATATGAAACATTGGATATACTAGGACGTCCGTGTTTTCAATACGAGCCAGTATAAAACACGGATTCCACGGTCGCGATGAATAGCCAAACCCACACCCCTAGACCCCTACGAGAGCGGCAAGCAACCCTACCAATTCTAGAGTTAGGAGACCCGGACTCGACTCCTTGAGTTGGTCTCCCACTGGACTCCAGAACCCGGTTACTTGTGCCCTCCTCCTTGGGTCTATCCTAGTGCGGAAAAGTAAATAATATACATCAACGGTGGCAACTTCCGCAACCTGGAAGTGCCCCAATAAAAGAATATTACATACAAGTTTTTACATGAATGAAAATGAAAAACACCTGTCTCACATAAAACCCCCCCGGCTATTCAAACACGACGATCCAATATAACATATCCAGCAACACATAATATCACATGTCATCAACGTAAGTAAATATGCCCATCCCAATTGTCGTTGACATATAGCAAAGAAACCGGCGATATAACATATTACACTTACGGTCGCAGAAAAGAAAGTGTAAAACTACAACAGTTGGAATCCGCAACCTCTTTAGACATCGCATGCCTAACCAAATGAATTCCTTAGACATCGCATGCCTAACAATTATAAACCCCACATTTTAGTCTCATTATCGAAAACTCTTTTCAATATCAAGTCGGGCAATTCAACAGGATTCCCGACGTTCTGATCGAATGCTCGTCGCAAACTTTAGTAGGCGGCCGCACCCCCGATACCGTCGACGAAGTGCACCAAGACGGAACATCGCTACCGCGAGCATCCAAACGGATGCTTTCGGCGACGGGGTTCTCCTACGGTCACTTGGTCGGGGCTCTGGGGTATAGCTTTCTATTAAGTTTATCCGGCGAGTATCCGCGTACGCTACGTGATTGCGACGGATTTTTGATCACATCAAAATTCCGTGGCAACCGATCAAGTGAGACTAAAGTGCTATGTTTATAACATTCATATTAGTTATCTCATAACTACTTGTGAATTCTAAATATTGTATCACCTTTCAGATAAACAGAAAATGTTAAACTTTCCGATCGAACAATCAAACACCCAAGTTTTCCCGAAACAGCTCAACACTTGAAATAAGTTCAAAAACATCCATTTCATGCCACAGTACCAACGGTCCAGCCGTAGAAGGGTCAAGCCAACGCCTCACATGTGGCACGCCGTACTGCCGCAAACCCTAAGGTTCAAAGGGCAGTTCAAGACGGTCACATAATCGAGTTAAGGTTTGTTGTCTTCTAGAGGGACCATCGCGTTACTTGCACTACTTAGAACGTTATCAAACTATGGAAAAATCCAACATTTGGAAATTTCCCAACGGGGGAAAAAGTGGGTATTTATATCCGGTCGAGCTTTTTAACATGTTCTAAAATTACCCGAAAAAACAAAACAAAGTTAAAATATCCGATCGAATCATTAAAACCCCAATACAACCCAGAAAACTCAACTGTTGAGTATCAATTAAAAATTCCAATAAAATACAGCATGAACAGATGGGCATTACTGTGCAAAGAAAGTGACAAGATTCACTTATACGGCCGCGGAACCGCCGCACATGCCAGGGTGGGGCCGCGGTTCCGCGGCAGTTTAGTTGACTTGGGGACACGTGCTTCACAGTAACCCCTAGAAATCCCTGCTGAATTTTTTGGATATTTTTAATTCACAAAAATCCAAAATTCCAGAAAATTTCCAGAGAGTGGTTTGAGTTAGGGTTTCTAGGTTCGATCGGCATTCTAACTTCGTCAACAGTTCGCCTAAGACTCTAGCTAGGCTCTGATACTACTGTAGGGTTCCTAGGCATACTCAAGAGGTTCCACAAGGCATCAACCATGCTAAATTCAAAATTTTCCTTGTGCCGAGAAACCCTAATGCTAGATCGTTAACTAGAGATTAGGCGAAACAAGCAACTAAACAACTTTATTGCTAAATGAAAGAGACTACAACCTTTGTAGATACGGTCCTCCACTTCTCTAGCTCCGTGTTGACGTCCCTCCGCTGCGATCATCGGATCCCGGACTTTGGCGATGGTTTCGTCGGAGAAATGACCGGGCTAGGTCGTCGACTTCGATGCCGAAGATGATCTACGTCGAGGCAACTCAAGATCAAGCTCCAACTTCACCAAATCATGAAACTTGTGAAGAAAACACCCTATACTACATGGCAAGTGGTAGAGGATGAAGAAATAGGAAGTGGGTTCACTTTGGAATTGGATTTCTCACTTGATTTCATCACTTGGAAATTTCAAGAATGGTTTTCTTTTCTTCATGAAGAAGATGAAGAAGAAGAATGAAAAAGAATTCTTCCAAAAAGAAAATTCAAGTGATATCTATCATATTGCAACCATGGGTGAGTGTAACTCATGTAGAGAATGAACTAGGGTTTAGTTAAATGGTTGGGTTAAGGAAAGAAACAAAATGGTTATGACTTTCAAAGCTTCATGAAACTTCAAGTGAAATCCAAATAAAGCCACCATTTTATTTCTTGCCAAAATAAATAAATAAATAAATGAATAAGTAAATAAAGCAAATGAAATCCTAACCATTAACTAAACATGGTTTAAATCAAACATACACCCAAGTTTGCATGTATCATCAAACATGATACAAACTAGTGCACAAAACTATATCATATATACAATGTGCACATCAAGTGAGAAAATCCATCTTTAAGTGAACAAACACTAGTTAATGTAAAGTAATATATCAAATATATAATTATACATCAAATCATTAAATCAACACTTGATTTAATGATCCGGTCATATCGCATATGACCGACTAATATCCAATGTATCGACTTATCGAATCAATCCTCGATTCGATAACTAGGTTATATCGCATACAACCAATCGATACATTCATCGTGAGAACAGAATACGGTATCACATACACGCATCATTCTCGGTCCCACACATATCTCATATGCGCTCCTATTTCGTTTTGCTTGAGCCAGGAAACCTCTGTGTAGGACTCTAAAGACTCGTCAATACGCCGGCAGCAGGTGATGATCATATCAAACACCCACAAGCCGCAAGCGGTCTGCTAAACGTAACGGCCACCCGGGTATTGAGCGATCAGAAGATCAACAAGCAAGCCCTCTCACACCCCTGTGAATCCATCCAGCAACACTTACCGTACAGTCCGGTCTCGTCGTCTGATATGTCGCATATCTTGCTTAGGGGTGGTAAACGTCAGACCCCAATAGCTCGATAAGTCGTGTCGATATGAGGTCTATAACAGTTCGAGAAACTACTGGTAACACTTACCAGTAAATCTCAGCAACCCTGGCCAGGGATTTCCGGTTATAGCCAATCGAACACAGCGCAACATCAACTCCCTATACCGGGATAGACGAATCCCCTCCTATCGCTCATTGCCTCCATGTGATTCGGGACTGTACCCAAAAACCACCATTTTGCACGCCCTCTTGGACGTGGTAAGGTGGAAATCAAAGCACAGTGGGAATCACACAAGAATCTATGACGATCTCGGATCTACAGACTAACCTGTACCAGTGTCACCAGAGAACTGCCATCTGACGTAAGGTATAATACCATCTGGGAGTTCTCGGCGAGTCCGTCCAGTGTACCCAGTCTGCACTGAGCACCCGTATATCATCTCTGATGTCAAACACCAATGGATATGGGATCTTCCCTCGCCCATCTGTATGGGTCGAGAAGGTATACGCTAGTCTACTCTGGTATATCAATGCCCCGTCTCGATACACCCATGACTAGGGACCTTGAAGGATGTACTTATAGACTACCATGTCCCCACTAGTATGATCCGCATCATAGTCCAGGTAGTCAAGTACACATCCTAAGGGCTTTACCAACATGTAACAGAGAGACAATCAGTGTACACGTTAAGGTAAAGAGCAACCAGATAGCATACTATCATGTCGAGCAAGAAAGCCCTCCCTATATATGTCCAAGCATCCACTACAATACACATCCTATGTATAGTAATGGCCTCTAGGGCATACATATAACTAGCAGCCACTGACAGGGGTCCCCCTCATAGAAGGAGACGACGAATGAACCGTTTAGATCGGATCACCTCTGACGGGGACTCAGCGAGATAACCTAGTTCACTTCCTCATAAACAACTCTGATGTGTTCGCCTGGGCTCCTGCCGACATGCCGAGAATCGACCCTAAAATCATAACTCACAAGATCGGGGTAGACCTTGTGGCCCGACCCGTCCGGCAGAAAAACCGAAGCTTCGCCCCGATCAAACAAAAGACGATCGAGGACGAGGTGGACAAGCTCCTTGCCGCCAACTTCATTCGGAATGTGCCATACTCCGAATGGTTGGCAAACATAGTCATGGTCAAAAAGCCAAGCGGGAAGTGGCGCATGTGCATCGACTTCACCGACCTCAACAAGGCCTGCCCGAAAGGCAACTATCCCGTCCCTTGGATAGATCAGCTCGTCGACAGCTCGGTAGGCCACGAGCTACATAGCTTCATGGATGCTTTTTCCGGCTACAATCAGATCCGTATGAATCCGACAGACGAGGATCTTACCGCATTCACCACAGACCGGGGGTATACTACTATAAGGTGATGCCTTTCGACCTCAAAAATTCCGGAGCTACGTACCAACGCTTGGTCAATCGCATGTTCAAACCGCAGATCGGCAGGAACATGGAAGTTTATGTCGACGACATGCTCGTCAAGTCGGTCTCATCGGTCGACCACACCAAGGATCTGGACGAGGCCTTCAACGTCCTCCACAAATTCAAGATGAAACTGAACCCCGCCAAGTGCGCATTCGGGGTCACCGGGAGAAAGTTCCTCGGTGTCATGGTCACTCACCGCGGGATCAAAGGTAACTCGGAGAAAATCAACGCCATCCTTAACATGTCCGCGCCCAAGATTAACGTCGAGATCATGCGGCTGACAAGGCGGGTAGCCGCTCTGAGCCGTTTCATGTCGAGGTCTGGGGAGAAGTGCCTCCCGTTCTTCAAGGCTCTAAGGAAGATTCCAAGGTTCGAGTGGTCGGAGGATTGCCAGACCGCCTTTGACCAATTAAAGAAGCACCTTGCGACTCCACCGCTGCTCATCTGACCAGTTGAAGAAGACGAGCTATCACTATATCTGGCGTTATCCGACCAAGCAGCGAGCTCGGTGCTCGTCCGAGAGGTCGACGGAGTCCAGAAGCCGGTATACTATGTAAGCCAGATCTTCAAAGACGCAGAAACAAGCTTCCGCCAACAAGCGGCCTCTTTGTTCACCATGCCCGTGGAGCAGATTACTCAAGCCACCACGGGGCTATTTTTCGGAACTATGCTTCCGCCAACAAGCTTCAGCACCCCCGTGCCCGTACAAGAAGCTTCTAAGAAGTCGGTCTTCGATCGACTTTCAGTTACTGCGGCCCCTCTCAACGGGTCGCCTAACACCGGTGCCTCGGTCTTCTCCAGACTGGGCCAAAACTCCTGTGAGCCCACAATGAAGCTTGCAGTCCCGAAAAGGGTTATTCCAAAAAGAGTAGCCAAACCTACTCCTGAAGTCGTCAAGGCGGCTTCTCCTGCTGGGAGATCGGTCTTTGCAAGATTGACCGTCCCAACTCCCACTCCTACTCTTGCTGCTCAAAAGACATCAGTCTTCAACAGGCTGACACCGGCAACCACCCCACACCTAAGCAGGGGGCAAGAAGAAGCTGTTTCTGTCTCTGAGCCAATACCGACGACTCGTCGCGCCCGACGACGCCACTGGCGCCGGATAAGGAGGGCCGGGGGAAACTCCCCTTCTGGGATGACTCCGCCAACTCCGACGGTGGAAGTTAACGCTGCTGTTCCAACCGGGAACAGCTTTGAGCTGTTGAATAGGGTACGCAAAAACTCGCCAACTGCGGTCCTTAAAAGATCTCCTCCGCCGGTAGAAATCGCCGTGGAAGCAGAAAAGCCAGAGCAGCCTCTTCAATCGCTATCCTCCAGGATCTATAAGACATGGCGACGAGTCCGAGAATCTGTCATTGATCCCAACTTCTCCCGCCAACAGAAGAAGTCGAAAGGTCGGCAAGAAGAAAATCCCCCGGTCAAGCAACGAAAGGTGACAACCGCTTGGGTGCCCAAAGCAATGGCCCTTTCAACTTCTACGGCCCATAAGAGAAGAAGGCCAGAGAAAGTCCCTACACCTGCAGTAAATACCAAAGGAGGTGAACCCAAACGCCCTAGGTCTGGGGGAATTGTAGTTCATACCGTCTGTATGGCGTCTGTAGGGTTCCTAGGCACACTAATGAGGTCTCACAAGGCATCAACCATGCCAATTTTAAATTTTACAAGTGCCGAGAAACCCAAATAAGGATCGTTAACTACAGTTTAGGCGAAAAAGATAACTAGTTAGCAACTTAACTAAGTGAACGGAAATACAACCTTTGTAGATCTGGTCCTCCACCTCCATAGCTCCATGATGAAGTCTCCTTGCTGTCCAAATCGAATCCCGGGCTCTAGCATCGGCTTCATCAGAGAAATGGGCGGACTTGGTTGTCGGCTTCGATGCCGAAGATGATCTACGTCGAGGCATCACAAGATCAAGCTCCCACTTCACCAAGTCATGAAAACTTATGAAGAAAACACCCTATACTACTTGGCAAGAGGTAGAGGATGAAGAAATAGGAAGTGGGTTCACTTTAGAATTGGATTTCTCACTCTTTTTCACTAGTTGCCATTGATGGAGGCAAGCTTTCTTCATGTTGAAGAAAGAGAAGAAGAAGAAGATAATATGATAAGTTGTTTTCAAAAAGAAAATAAAATAAATACTTATCATATTTCAACCATGGTCAAGTGTAGAGAAAGAACTATGGTTAGTTTGGATGGTTAGGGTTAAGCATGAAGACAAAAATGGTCACTTAGTCAAAGCTTCATGAAGCTTCAACAACAAATAAAGAAAGCCACCATTTTCTCTTTATCATTTCCATAATAAATAAATAAATAAATAAATAAATAGATATTAAAATCAAAACCCTAACCATTAAATAACCATGGTTTAATCTTTACACAAACACAAGTAAGCATGTATCATCAAACATGATACAAACATGTGCACAAAAGTATATCACATATACAACTTGTGTACATCAAGTGAGAAAATCCATTTAAAATGAACCAATACTAGTTAATGCAAAGTAATATATCAAATATATAATTATACATTAAATCATTAAATCAACACTTGATTCAATGATCCGGTCATGTCGCATATAACCGACTAGTATCCAATGTATCGGCTTATCGAATCAATCCTCGATTCGATAACTAGGTTATATCGCATACAACCATTCGACACATTCATCGCGAGAATGAAATACGGTATCACATACACGCATTATTCTCGGTCCCGCACATATCTCATATGCGCTCCTATTTCGTTTCGATTGAGCCAGGAAGCCTCTGTGTAGGACTCTAAAGACTCGTCAATACGCCGGCAGCAGGTGATGATCATATCAATCACCCACAAGCCGCAAGCGGTCTGCTAAACGTAACGGACACCCGGGTATTGAGCGATCAGAAGATCGACGAGCAAGCCCGCTCATACTCCTGTGAATCCAACCAGTAACACTTACCGTACAGTCCGGTCTGTTCGTCTGATATGTCGCATATCTCGCCTAGGGGTGGTAAACGTCAGACCCCAACAGCTCGATAAGTCGTGTCGATATGAGGTCTATAACAATTCGAGAAACTACAGGTAACACTTACCAGTAAATCTCAGCAACCCTGGCCAGGGATTTCCGGTTATATCCAATCGAACACAGCGCAACATCAACCCCCTATACCGGGAGAGACGAATCCCATCCTATCGCTCATTGTCTCCATGTGATTCGGGACTGTACCCAAAAACCACCGTTTTGCACGCCCTCTTGGACGTGTAAGGTGGAAATCAAAGCACAGTGGGGACCACACAAGACTCTATGACGATCTCGGGTCAACAGACTACTCTGTACCAGTGTCACCAGAGAACTGCCATCTGACGTAAGGTATAATACCATCTGGGAGTTCTCGGCGAGTCCGTCCAGTGTACCCAGTCTCCACTGAGCACCCGTATATCATCTCTGATGTCAAACACCAATGGATATGGGATCATCCATCGCCCATCTGTATGGGTCGAGAAGGTATACGCTAGTCTACTCTGGTATATCGATGCCCCGTCTCGATACACCCACGACTAGGGACCTTGAAGGATGTACTTATGGACTACCATGTCCCCACTGTATGAACCGCATCATAGTCCAGGTAGTCAAGTACATATCCTAAAGGCTTTACCAACATGTATCCGAGAGACAATCAGCGTAGACGTTAAGGTAAAGTGTAACCAGATAGCATACTATCATGTCGAGCAAGAAAGTCCTCCTTATATATGTCCCAGCATCCACTACAATATACATCCAATGTACAGTAATGGCCTCTAGGGCATACATATAACTAACAATCTCCCACTTGCACTAGGGCCATCTGATAGCAGTGGTTGTAGTATCTCATACTTAACCATCCCATAAAAGTCTCTCTCTGGGAAAAGGCCTTTGTGAGTGGATCCGCCGTGTTGTCCTCTGAGTCTACTCTCCTAACCTCGATCACCCTGGAGATCAACCATCTCCATGATCAGGTGACACTGCCTTAGAATATGTCAGGATCACTGATGGGACCGGCGTTCCTTGGCATAAGACACAACTCCATTGTCTCACAATGGTTGGAACGTAGTTCATCTCATGAACCAATATACACCCAAACATCCTCTTTGGTAGCATCTTGAGTAGCGATGTATCCTGCCTTTATCGTCTAGTTAGCCACGGTATCTAGCTTGGAACTCTTCCAACATACCGTCCCTTTACTGAGGGTAAAGACAATGCCTGTGACTGACATTCAGTCGTCCTTATCACTCTGGAACCTTTCCAGTGATTCTCCCCAGAATCGATTGATACCATCTCACTACAACTAGTGAGAATCCTAACATCCAATTAGATCTATCTCATAGATCCAAAACCCAGGATTTAGGAGGTATCACTTTGATCCTTTATGGAGAATCATTGTGATAAGCGGAGATTGACCGAGCGTAGCATAGGAAACTCCTTCCCTATCAAGAGTATGTCATCCACGTACTCTACGAGGATCATTATCATACTCCCTACTACCTTTTCGTTTATACAAGGTTCATCTACCATTTTGATGAAGTAAAACTTTTTGACTACCACATCAAAACAGATGTTCCAACTCCGCGATGCCTGCTTTATCCTATAAAGCACCTTGTACACGTTTCCGCTGCTCCCACTGTCTATGGAGCCCTCTGGCTGTGTACTTATAGACGTTCTCTTCTAAAACAACATTTAGAAAAGCGGTCATGGCACCCAACCGCCAGATATCGCATTCATGGTATGTAGCCGTGGCAAGTAGGATCTGGATGGACTTAAGTATAGCCACTTGAAAAGGTTTCATCATTATCCACGCCTGGTCGATGACGAAAAGCTTTAACAAGTCTAGCTTTGAAAGTCTCAACTTTTCCATCTACACCAAGTAATCTTCTCAAGATATACTTGCTCCTGATGGGGATTTAACCCTTCAGATATAGCAACCAAAGTCCATACTTTGTTGGTGTACATGGATTCCATCTCAGATCGGTAAGCATCCAGCCATTCTTACAGAGTCCCACTCCTGATGGCCAGTTCGAAACTAGTTGGTCATCATCTCATGATGCAATCCTCACTCCCACTGTCATAGAGTAACCGAAGTATCTCTCAGGCGGGTGAGGAACCTTACTAGATCGGCGGAGAGGCTGAGGTTCGTTGGTAACTATTGAATCCTTTGGTTCTTTCAAATCATCAGCTGCAGTTTGTATAGCTGGAACATTTCTAGTTCTACATAACTGACCTTGCCTCGAGCTTGTCCGGATTTTGCTTTTAGACATAGCCCGGACAACCCCAAATCTTAACCAACTTAAGATATGGGCTCTTCCCTTATCATATCACATATGAAATGGTAGGCAACTGATTTGATTGGAACTCTATTCAATTGGTATACAGCTTCTCAAGTGCATAACTCCCAAAAGGAAATAGGAAACTCAGTAGTACTCATCAGAGAGCACACCATATCACATAGGGTGATATTGCTCCGCCCCGATATACCATCGTGCTATGGAGTATACGGAGGAGTAATTTTGAGAGAGAATCTCATTCTCCTTTAGAATAATCCAGGATTTCCGTGCTCAAGTATTCTCCTCCTCGATCTCATCAAAGGACATAATACTTATACCCGTGTTTTGGTTTTCTACTTCTAAATCATATTCTGTGAATATCTCAAAAGGTTTGGACTTGTGTTTCAACAGGAACATATGTCTGAATCTTGAGAGATTATCAGAGAATGTAACGAAGTACAAAGAACCGGTCTTGGCATGTGTAGACAGGGGACCTTTATACATCAACATGTATCATCCCAAGAGTTCACTAACTCTTTCTCTGTTTCCATTAAACAGAGCTATGGTCATCGTATCTTTGTGACATGACTGACAAGTTTCATAAGATGTAAATTCAAACAGATTTAAATATGCATCTAAATGTAACTTCAGCTAGTCAGGTCGCATTGATATGACCTAGTCTACAATACCTCAAGAAGGATTCGTTCATTTCTGAACTCTTCCTCTTGTGTGTGTTCCGTATACTAAAGAACTGTAGTTTGATTTAGAACATCAACGCTTTTAGATAACGTGCCTGAACCGATCAACTTTTGATGTAGGAAATGTTCAAAACATTATCCAACAATACAAAATTTTATCATTTCTTTGCTGATAAAGAGACTGATATGATTTTGTATAACAGGTTCGGTATCTAATAACATTCGTTCAGAATCAATGTATTGGTAATACAGGGTGACAGTGACCAACAGACTTGGCTGCAACTCTTGCCCCGTTTTCTGCCTCATGAAACTTATCACTCGTTCTCAGTTCTTTACCTATCTGTAGCCCATGTAACATATTACATATATGGGATCCTGATCCGGTATCATATACCCAGGACGTAAAGGACATTGAGAAACAGTTCTATATAATGAACACACCCGAAGATGATGCATCAGCATGCACTTACTTCGTTTGGGCGGCACGGGAATTCTGGTAATCCCCAATTTCCTGCTCTGTCTTATAACAATTATAAGTTGGAGCGGGACCAACGTTCCCCAGCTCAGTATAACAAGCGGGTTCGGTCAAATATCCGTATTATTATCTTGATTAAGGCGTGATATGGTCGCTACCTGGAGAGAGAGAGAGAAGAAAACACTCAGCGTATGCTCTTGCAAGATCAGATTGGTTATTATTTTATCTAATCAGGATGGCTCCCACTGTTTTTTTATCAAATCTTCCTTCAAACCCTAAAAGGAAAGACTAGCCGGGATTAATTACACACTACAAGTTCGCCAATCTTTCAGCCAGGCCAGTGTCGGTACTTTGAGGGAGGTCCCCCGTGCTTTCGCACGAACCTAATTAATGTAAACCTCGTTTTCCCAGAGGCGTAACCCCGTTGACACCTTTCTAGACACCTACTTGATTGGCTAATTGTAATGTGTAAAACTCTCCCAGGAGTAACTCTTACTCGCAGCGGGTATCGGGATCCAACAATCTCATAGAAGGTATGCAATCTCATTGCAAATTTCAACACTTAAAATTCCCGATAATTTTGCCCCTAACGTCCTATGACCTTGACGCAGGCCAACAAACCATAGTGTGCTAGTCAAGTTCAACCCGTCATTTCCTGATTGAATTAAACCCACCCGCACGACCCTTGACGCAGGCCAACAAAGTCGCACGACTACCCTAATCCAATCTGCATCATATGCATAAGCAGATAAATACTAGTTAGCTACCGCACACTACGCCTTGACGCAGGCCAACAAACGTAGCACGAATACTAACTACCACTTATCTGAAATGATGGAGGGCTACGACAGGTTTTTCTGAAAACCTATTGCGTAATGAACATGATATCGTTGTAGAATCAAATGATTTTAAAATGGAGTGTTTTTGAGACTTTTCTAGTTTTGCTAAAGGAGTCACTCCCGGTGAAGGGATCGTCGGTCCTTTCCTCGTCGAATGAGGTGCGGGATATATCATATATATCACTGTGCAAAGCAAAAACTTTTAAAAGTAATCAAAAGACAAACCGAGTGTGTAGCATCTGCCAGTTATTGCTAAAGGAGTCACTCCCGGTGAAGGGATCTCGGTCCTTTCCTTATCGAATAAGGTGCAGGATATATCATATATACCGTTGTGCAAAGCAAGAACTGTAGCTACCAGTTTTATTTTTGAGATTCGATTCTACAACATCTTTAGGTTTCTTTTACTTTCATTAATCATATTAATGAAGTCCCATCATTTAAGTACCTAAACATCACAGATAAATACGACGTACACTTATGCCATCCGCATTCGCCTCGATGTCCCCTCATGCACCGTTAGGTTAGGTAACTAACGACAGAGCGGGGCAGTGCTAGCGCGGGTGTAAAACATAAGTAACGCCTATATAATATATCATATATACTATATAAAGTATCCATCACAGAACATATCACATGATCATATCACAGATATCGCAGCAGAAGAATCATATGAAATATTGGATATACTAGGACGTCCGTGTTTTCAATACGAGCCAGTATAAAACACGGATTCCACGGTCGCGATGAATAGCCAATCCCACACCCCTAGACCCCTACGAGAGCGGCAAACAACCCTACCAATTCTAGGGTTAGGAGACCCGGACTCGACTCCTCGAGATGGTCTCCCACTGGACCCCAGAACCCGGTTACTTGTGCTCCCCTCCTTGGGTCTATCCTAATGCAGAAAAGTAAATAATATACAAATGGTCACATCATCCGCAACCTGGAAGTGCCCCAATAAAAGAATATTACATACAGGTTTTTACATGAATGAAAATGAAAAACACTCATCTCACATAAAAACCCCTGGCTATTCAAACACGACGATCCAATATAACATATCCAGCAACACATAACATCACATGTCATCAACGTAAGTAAACATGTGTATCCCAATTGTTGTTGACATATAGCAACGAAACCGGCGATATCACATATTACACTTACGGTCACAGAAAAGAAAGTGTAAAACTACAACAGTTGGAATCCGCAACTTGCATAGACATCGCATGCCTAATCAAATGAACTCCTTAGATATCGCATGCCTAACAATTATAAACCCCGCATTTTAGTCTCATTATCGAAAACCCTTTTCAATATCAAGTCGGGCAATTCAACAAGATTCCCGACATATTGATCGAATGCTCGTCGCAAACTTTAGTAGGCGGCCGCACCCCCGATACCGTCGACGAAATGCACTAAGGCGGAACACCGCTGCCGCGAGCACCCGAATGGATGCTTTCGGCGACGGGGTTCTCCTACAGTCACTTGGTCGGGGCTATGGAGTGAGGCTGTCTATTAAGTTTACCCAGCGAGTATCCGGTACACTACGTGATTGCGACGGACTTTTGATCGCATCAAAATTCCGTGGCAACCGATCAAGTGAGACTAAAGTGCTATGTTTATAACATTCATTCAGTTATCTCATAACAACTTATGAATTCCAATTATTGTATCACATTCCGGATAAATAGAAAATGTTAAACTTTCCGATCGAACATTCAAACACCCAAGATTTCCCGAAACATCTCAACACATGAAACAAGTTTAAAAACATTCACTTCATGCCTCAGTACCAACGGTCCAGCCGTAGAAGGGTCAAGCCAACGCCTCACATGTGGCACGCCGTACTGCCCCAAACCCTAAGGTTCAAAGGGCAGTTCAAGACGGTCACATAATCGAGTTAAGGTTTGTTGTCTTCTAGAGGGACCATCGCGTTACTTGCACTACTTAGAACGTTATTAAACCACGGAAAGATCCAACTCTTGGAAATTTCCCGATAGGGGAAAGATTGGGTATTTACATCCGGTCGAACTTTTTAACATATTCTAAAATTATCCGGAAATGCACACAGACAAAATTAGACAATCCGATCGAAACACCGAGTCCCCAATACAACCCAGAAAATTCAACTCTTGAATAAATATTAAAAATTCCCAGAAAACTCAGCATTAAAATAAAGAAGTTACTGTGCAAAAATAGTTGACTGAAGAGACTTATTGCCGCGGAACCGCCGCAGAAGCCATGCTTCTGCCGCGGTTCCGCCGCGCTTTGGAGGAATCATGAGTACGGGCTCCACAGTAATTCTTCAAATTACCTGCTGATTTTTCTGCATATTTTTAATATCGAAAAACTCCAGATTTCAAAAAATGTACAGAGAGCAATTTTTGAGTTAGGGTTTCGGTTCGATCGGACTTCTAACTCCGTCTACGCATCGCCTAAGGCTCTAGCTAGGCTCTGATACCACTGTAGGGTTCCTAGGCACACTAATGAGGTCTCACAAGGCATCAACCATGCCAATTTTAAATTTTACAAGTGCCGAGAAACCCTAATACGGATCGTTAACTAGAGTTTAGGCGAAAAAGATAACTAGTTAGCAACTTAACTAAGTGAACGGAAATACAACCTTTGTAGATCCGGTCCTCCACCTCCATAGCTCCATGATGAAGTCTCCTTGCTGTCCAAATCGAATCCCGGGCTCTAGCGTCGGCTTCATCGGAGAAATGGGCTGGCTTGGTCGTCGGCTTCGATGCCGAAGATGATCTACGTCGAGGCATCACAAGATCAAGCTCCCACTTCACCAAGTCATGAAAACTTATGAAGAAAACACCCTATACTACTTGGAAAGAGGTAGAGGATGAAGAAATAGGAAGTGGGTTCACTTTAGAATTGGATTTCTCACTCTTTTTCACTAGTTGCCATTGATGGAGGCAAGCTTTCTTCATGTTGAAGAAAGAGAAGAAGAAGAAGATAATATGATAAGTTGTTTTCAAAAGAAAATAAAATGAATACTTATCATATTTCAACCATGGTCAAGTGTAGAGAAAGAACTATGGTTAGTTTGGATGGTTAGGGTTAAGCATGAAGACAAAAATGGTCACTTAGTCAAAGCTTCATGAAGCTTCAACAACAAACAAAGAAAGCCACCATTTTCTCTTTATCATTTCCATAATAAATAAATAAATAGATAGATATTAAAATCAAAACCCTAACCATTAAATAACCATGGTTTAATCTTTACACAAACACAAGTAAGCATGTATCATCAAACATGATACAAACATGTGCACAAAAGTATATCACATATACAACTTGTGTACATCAAGTGAGAAAATCCATTTAAAGTGAACCAATACTAGTTAATGCAAAGTAATATATCAAATATATAATTATACATTAAATCATTAAATCAACACTTGATTCAATGATCCGGTCATGTCGCATATAACCGACTAGTATCCAATATATCGGCTTATCGAATCAATCCTCGATTCGATAACTAGGTTATATCGCATACAACCATTCGACACATTCATCGCGAGAATGAAATACGGTATCACATACACGCATTATTCTCGGTCCCGCACATATCTCATATGCGCTCCTATTTCGTTTCGCTTGAGCCAGAAAACCTCTGTGTAGGACTCTAAAGACTCGTCAATACGCCGGCAGCAGGTGATGATCATATCAATCACCCACAAGCCGCAAGCGGTCTGCTAAACGTAACGGCCACCCGGGTATTGAGCGATCAGAAGATCGACGTGCAAGCCCGCTCATACTCCTGTGAATCCAACCAGTAACACTTACCGTACAGTCCGGTCTGTTCGTCTGATATGTCGCATATCTCGCCTAGGGGTGGTAAACGTCAGACCCCAACAGCTCGATAAGTCGTGTCGATATGAGGTCTATAACAATTCGAGAAACTACAGGTAACACTTACCAGTAAATCTCAGCAACCCTGGCCAGGGATTTCCGGTTATAGCCAATCGAATACAGCGCAACATCAACCCCCTATACCGGGAGAGACGAATCCCCTCCTATCGCTCATTGTCTCCATGTGATTCGGGACTGTACCCAAAAACAACCGTTTTCCACGCCCTCTTGGACGTGTAAGGTGGAAATCAAAGCACAATGGGGTCCACACAAGACTCTATGACGATCTCGGGTCAACAGACTACTCTGTACCAGTGTCACCAGAGAACTGCCATCTGACGTAAGGTATAATACCATCTGGGAGTTCTCGGCGAGTCCGTCCAGTGTACCCAGTCTCCACTGAGCACCCGTATATCATCTCTGATGTCAAACACCAATGGATATGGGATCATCCATCGCCCATATGTATGGGTCGAAAAGGTATACGCTAGTCTACTCTGGTATATCGATGCCCCGTCTCGATACACCCACGACTAGGGACCTTGAAGGATGTACTTATGGACTACCATGTACCCACTAGTATGAACCGCATCATAGTCCAGGTAGTCAGGTACATATCCTAAGGGCTTTACCAACATGTATCAGAGAGACAATCAGCGTACACGTTAAGGTAAAGTGTAACCAGATAGCATACTATCATGTCGAGCAAGAAAGTCCTCCCTATATATGTCCCAGCATCCACTACAATATACATCCAATGTACAGTAATGGCCTCTAGGGCATACATATAACTAACAGCGTCTGGTAAAGAGGACAGCCGCATATCAACAGGTCATAGACCGCACACGAGGTCAGTGACCAAGGCTCAGGAGCAGCAGCAGAAGCTCCAAGAGATGATGAACGCTATGGCCGCACTTACAGGGCCAAAAGAAACCCCTGAAACGTCCTCGGACGAGCGTCAAGAACAAGAAAATGACGCTGAATTCCTTCGTCGCGTACTGGAGAAGAAGGATAAAGAAGCTGCGGAACAGGCATCCAACATAAAGAAAATGGCCCTCCTGTTCCAGGATATGGTGGGTATGATGATTCAACAAGATCCACCTGCTGAAGATCCCCCGATCATCCTTGAAGACGATAGGGGAGAGACGTCAAATCCTCCGCCAGCTCTGTCAGCAGCTAAAGAAGAGACAATTTCCAAAGCCGATCTGGACGGATACATAGCTCAGCAGATCTGGGTCCATCAAGCGACGGAAGCTGCGGGTCAGGTCGTAAAAACGGGGCGGCCATATCCAAGTTGGTACGACCAAATCAAGTACCTACCCGGTTACACAATTCCTAAGTTCCATGTCTATAAGGGGACTGGCAATCCCCACCAACATGTTGCCCAGTTCAGGGCACTCTGCGGCAACACCGGCGGTGACGACAAGCTGTTGCTTCGCCAGTTTATTGGAAGTTTATCAGATACGGCGTTCGAGTGGTACTCTGAGCTCCCGAACGACTCGATCAAGACCTTCGCGGAGATGGAGCTGTTGTTTACTCAACGTTTTGCAAGCGCCAGTGAACGTACCCCGATGACGGCACTGATTAACGCCAGGGTAAAGCCAGGCGAGACATGGGTCCAATATGCTATACGGTGGCGTAATTTATGGTCAAAGTGCGAGCAGCGCATTGAAGAAGCTCCCGCGGTGGGTATGTTTGTGGGCACCCTTGATCCGCAAGCAACCATTTCGCAATTTATGATGTTTTTCAAGCCGACTACCTTCCAGGCCTTGATTGACAAGCTAGCGCAAATGGATCAGATGGGCCATAAACCCCCTCTTCCAAAGCCGGACTCCCGAAATGACAAAGGGAAGAGAAAAGTGATCATTGTCGCTAATGCTCAACAACAACCGAGCGACTCGAAGCCGGTTGTTTGTCAAAATAATACGCGTCCATACGTGGCCCTTGAGGAGAGGCTAGGACGTTCTTACTCCTTTCCCCGAGATAAGACAAGAAGGTTATTCGAGCTGGCATTGCGCAACCGACTCATAAATCTGCCGGATCCAAAACGTCCGTTGCAACCAAGTGATGTCAGCGAGCCCAACTACTGTCCTTATCATCGAGTACTGGGCTATCCGATCGAAGATTGCTACGTTTTCAAAAATTGGCTTGAAAACCAGTACCGACAGGGCAAGTTCGCATTGTCTGACAAATGGAAGGTGAATCCCCCGCAGCCTCACACAGCTAAGGGGACGAATACGCCAGGGGCAACATGCTCCGTCGTTGAAGAAGCTCCTTGGGAAGTTGTATTATCAACCAAGACAAAGAGGATGCTAAACAATCTTCAGACATGCCCAGCGATCAAGTGGAAGAACCCGTTGGAGCCGTAGATCATTAAAGGGATGTTGAAGCCTCGTCCAACTCAAAAGATTGATGGAGGTGGCCCAAGCATTCATAGCCAGCCGTCGATGTCTTCAAAGAAGAAGAAAAAGAAGTCAAAGAAGCCCGTGAAGCCTGGCGACAAGCGCATGGACTTGCAAAAACAAATTGACGCGCTGGAGGAATACAACCAGAGGGCACGGACTCCCATTACATTCCAAGAATTCCTCAATCACGTCTTTCAAAAAGAAGATGAGGGAGAAAGTTCATCTGATGATTCTGAGGAATGCGTGGCGATCTGTCATGTGATTTCCCACTCGTTCATAGACGATGAGGAAACTACTTGTACTGAAACGCTAGGGGCAGATCCCGAACCAAAAATTCTAGAGCCATCGTATGAAGTAATCGATGCATTCCTCAATGAAGCTCTCTTAAAAAGCAAAGCTGATCGGGAGCGCGAGGAGGTTATATTCGAAAGGGCCAAACGCCAGCGCCTTGACGAAAGAATTGAGATACTCCCGCTGGAGCGAAGTACACCCACTGCGGACAAAAGCAAATTCAAGATGAGGAAAAGGTTTGCTAAGGCCATATCAATGGGCATGAAGCTACCATCCTCCGAAGGAAAAATTACTGGTGAAGTGGAAATGCACCCCTCCTATTGCTTGTATCATCGGATGATTTCGCACCCCACTGAAGAGTGCAAAGCTTTCGATAGATGGTGACAAGGATATGTTGCTTACCGGCAGCATTTTAAGCGGGAAAAGCACAAGACTCGCCGAGAACGGAACGATACGACCGAAGGACTTAACAGAACCACCAGCAATTGTCGCATGGTCAACACCGGGAGATCACAAGTGCTCACGTTTGGGAGCGATTCTGATGAGGAGCTGGAGCTTGGCCCCCTCTTTAAAGAATCCGCTTCGAGAAAAGAAAAAGAGCCGAAGGTCTGCGAAAATATCCGGCTACGTAACCGCACGCTGCCCGAAAAAAATCTCGGACCCTCAAATAAAAAAGATAAGGGAAAAGAGAAGGTCC
The DNA here is from genome assembly GCA_030015575.1 of Agapanthus africanus. Taxonomy (NCBI): domain Eukaryota; kingdom Viridiplantae; phylum Streptophyta; class Magnoliopsida; order Asparagales; family Amaryllidaceae; genus Agapanthus; species Agapanthus africanus. Next base: position 432,788,302 of record JASDDO010000001.1, on the reverse strand, counting down.
CTGAAGATATCGTCTTAGATGACCAAGTGGTGAAAGAGCTAAGCGCCAAGGACCCGCCGAAGAAGAATAAGGTGGATTACAACGTCTTAGCGCATCTGAGGAACCTACCCTCACAGCTCAGCATTCTTGACGCTCTTTTGCTATCAAAGGAGGCGAGAGATTCGTTAATTAAGGCACTCCAAGATCCGGAACAATTCCAAGCATGCCTGGCCAAGGAAAAGATGAAGGATGAATTGGAGGAAGCGCACACGGCCGATGTCACTTTCGGCGACGAGGACCTTCTCCTTGGGACGTGCGAGCATAATCGCCCTCTCTATGTCTCAGGATACTGTCACGATATAAAGATAGGCAAAATCCTGATCGACAATGGATCCTCCGTTAATCTCCTCAATGTACGGGTCTTAAAAGAAATCTGCATGAGCGTCCAGCACCTTGCTCGTGACAAGATCACCATCTTCGGGTTCGACTCCCAGTCATCAAGAACTCTTGGGTCTGTGATACTGAGGCTACGCTTCGGGCTACTCGTCACGGACATTAAGTTCCACGTCATAGACGCCAAGACATGCTACAACGCTTTGCTCGGCCGACCATGGTTACACGAGTACAACATCATCCCTTCTACACAACATCAGTATATGAAGTATTTTAAGGATGGTTTCGAGTATACCGTGACGGGAGAACTGAACCCGTTCTCTGTGAACGAGGTCCGCAAATACGAAGATGCCAAATACTTCTTACCGGATTTCGAAGATACGGAGAAGTGTCACAAGCCGGAGAATAAAGCTAATGCCACCATCCCTGTCTTCGGCAGTGATACCGAGGAGGAAGAGGAGATAGTGTATTCGGGTCCACCCCAACACAATAAGCCAGGACCGTCCGCTCCTACGTTGATCTTTGGTAGCGACTCAGAAGATGAGATCCATACTGTATTCTTTGCTCGACCTTCAATACGAAAGTTCGCTGACGAAGAACAAAGTCTACAAGTCGTCATGGTGCCGCTTAAACACCATAAAGAACTGGATGCGCTTAATATTTACAATGTAGAAGAGCTGCAAACGTTCTATATCCCTCCCAGGCGAGAAAGCGAGAAAGCAATTCTGTTCTACCGCTCCGAAGAAACCAAGGTTGAAAAAGAAATCTGGCATGGCGCGGATCCTACGCTCGACAGGCTTCAGCCTATCCATCTTCCCAGATATTATACAGAAGGTTTGAAGAAGCTGCTGAAACGCCAGGGGATATCCTTCAAACAGACCGTTCGAAAAGCCAAGTTCTATGACAAAGTCTGGAACGTCCCCGGGACTCAACGCAAACTGCTTAATGGGAGAATGGAGACAAAAGGACTTGGATACATCCTGTCAAAGAAACGAGAGCTACTAAACAGCTGCTATGTCATGTATGACTTCGATGAAGAAGCGGATGCTCGATGGGAGGACGTTAATCTTGAGACAGTGAAAGTTCCAAATGCAAAAGAGCCCAGTCCGTCGTTCGAAGAACAAATGGACAAGCTCATAAGGGAAGCAGGTCAAAAAGTCCAGGACGACCATAACCGCGAAATGGCCATCTACGAGAAAGCCAGAACGCAACGCCTCCTTCAACAGGCCGTGAAAGATGAAAATGCCGCTCCTTGTCAACCTGTTATAAAGAAGGCTCGGCGCAAAAGCAGAAATAAGTCGAAAGGCCAAAAAAGTGCTCAACAGCAACAAAGCAGGGCTAAGAAGCCATGCAAACGGGAGTCGAGCATTATTGATCTATCACTCATGAAGAAGATGGGTCGAGCGTACTCGTTTCCTCGGGACAAGACGAAGAAAATACTTGACCTCGCTTTAAAACATCGGATGCTTGTACTACCGGAGTCTAAACACCCTAAACAAGCAGGCGAAGTCTCTCACCCGGACTATTGCTTTTATCACCGAGTGATAGGACACCCTCTCGAGGACTGCTTCACCTTCAAAAATTAGGTTGAAGATCGGTATCAGCTTGGCAAATTCACTCTGTCTGACAGCTGGAGGGTAGCGCCGCCACAAAAGCACGAGCCCAAGGCCACGAAAGAAGAACCGGTTCCACGTTGGGATTGGAAGCGAATTCGCACCTGTCACATGATTACAATAATAAAAGAAGAGCCCGAGGACATAGATGAGCTCCCTTGGTGCTTCGAAAACAATGACAATGAGGTAATCTCAGAATTTCCACCGGCTCCGAAAGAACTGGAAGATGGCATACATACTACTGCAGATAACCTCAAGAAGATTGAGTTGGGATCGGCAGACGATCCGCGACCGACATTCATCAGCGAGCTGCTATCTGAAGAAAGGGTGGCTGCGTTAAAGGATGTGCTTCTACAGCATAGAGATTGCTTCACGTGGAACTATTTCGAAATGTCGGGACTAGATCCAGAAATTGCCGTGCACAGATTGGCAATATCCCCGGACATCAAGCCAGTCAAACAGGCGCTGAGGAGAATGCGGTTCAAGCTTGAGATGAGCATCAATGCCGAGGTCAAGAAGCTGATCGCTCTGGCTTCATCCAGGAAGTTCAATACCCCGAATGGATCGCCAACATCGTCCCGGTGATGAAGAAAAATGGGACAGTGCGCATATGCGTGGACTTCCGGGATCTCAATAAAGCCTGCCCGAAAGACGATTTCCCAGCGCCAGTCACCGAACTGATGATAGACAATACGTCTACTCACGAGGTTTTCTCCTTCATGGATGGTTCATCAGGGTATAATCAGATAAAGATGCATTCCGAAGACCAGAAGCACACCGCCTTCCGGACTCCTTTGGGTATATTCTGCTACAAGGTGATGCCCTTCGGCCTAAAGAACGCCGGTGCCACCTATCAGAGGGCCATGACAAAGATCTTCGATGACCTCATACATGAAATCGTCGAATGCTACATCGACGATCTCGTAGTTAAAAGCAAATCATACGAGGAACATCTCGAGCACCAAAAAACTGTATTTCAACGCCTTCGGCAATACAACTTAAAGATGAACTCTCTCAAATGTGCATTCGGAGTTTCCTCAGGCAAATTCCTGGGATTCATCGTCCGACACCGGGGTATCGAAATAGACCCGTCCAAGATCAAGGCGATCATGGAAATGCCTCCGCCAAGGACTCTCAAACAGCTGCGGTCTCTCCAAGGGAAGCTCGCGTATATACGGCGATTTATAGCCAACCTTTCAGGAAAGTGCCGTCCTTACAGCCACCTGATGAAGAAGGGAACCCCGTTCGTCTGGGATCAAAAATGCCAAAGCGCACTAGACGAGATCAAGCAATACCTGCAGAACCCGCCGGTGTTGGCTGCTCCGGTCAAAGGAAAACCCCTCATTCTTTATACAACCGCCCTCGAAGGTTCCTTAGGCGCATTATGGGTACAAGAGAACGATCAAGGGAAAGAAAGAGCACTCTACTACTTAAGTCGAGTTCTGCTGGGGATAGAAAGCAACTACTCTCCTATTGAAAAACACTGCCTGGCGTTGATCTTCGCAATAACAAAGCTCAGGCACTATGCGTTGGCGCACGAGGTCCGTCTCATTTCAAAGGTGGACCCCCTTAAATACTTGATGTCGAAGGCCATGTTGACAGGACGACTCGCTAAATGGGCCTTGCTCTTGATGGAGTTCTCGATAACATATCAACCTCTCAAGGCAGTGAAAGGCCAGGCCATCGCCGACTTCCTCGTTGAGCACCCGATATCTGCCGATTCTCCTCTGAATTGCGATTTGCCAGACGAACATGCGTTTGACGCGATCGACGGTGGTGATACCCGATGGGAGCTCTATTTCGATGGAGCATCTTCCATGAAAAAGCGTAAACAAAGTACCCCTATAATCAAATCGGGAGTAGGCCTCATCTTCGTAACTCCATAAGGAGGGATTATGCACTTTGCCTTCTCCTTAACAGAGCCGAGGACGAATAACGAAGCCGAATATGAAGCCTTGATAGAAGGCCTCGAGATCGCCATCGACATGGGAATTGAAAACCTCCTCATATATGGAGCTTCCCAGCTAGTCGTTAGTCAAGTAAACGACGACTACCAAACCGGAGTTGGTGAAGTACGGTGAAAAGGTGCAACAACTATTGACCCAAATTCCCTCCTATACTTTGGAAAGCATACCGCGTGCGAAAAACAGCAAAGCGGATGCATTGGCCAAACTTGCTAAAGAAATGGATGACGAGAACCTCGATGACGTTAGAATCATGGTACAAAGTCGTCGGGTGCTTGCCCCAGCAGAAATATCTCCGGAATCGTCCGAAGAGAAGGGAGTGACTGAACAGACGACCTTGCAAATAGAAGACTGGGAAAAGGCTGAGGATTGGAGGGAAGTCTTCATAGACTACTTTAAGTCCCACCGATTGCCTGAAGAAGCGTCCATAAGACATCAGCTCATGGAACGAGCTCTGTCTTTCGCCTTCGTCAATGATACTCTGTACAAGAGGTCGTTTGATTCTCTGTGGCTGAGATGCTTAGGACCCGACGAAGCGAAAAGAGTCGTTCAGGAAGTTCACGACGGACTCTGCGGTTCTCACCAAGCGGGCCTAAAGATGAAGTTGAAGCTCAAACGGATGGGCTACTATTGGCCCACGATGATCCAGGACTGCCTTGAATATGCGAAGCAATGTCACTCATGCCAAATTCATGGGGACTTCATCCATCAGCATCCAAATCCACTACATCCAACAGTGGCTAGCTGGCCATTCGAAATATGGGGGACTGATATAGTCGGCCCCATCGAACCAGCATCGTTTAGAGGAAATCGTTTCATCATAGCGACGACTGATTACTTCTCTAAGTGGGCGGAAGCAGTACCGCTGAGGGAAGTAAAGACGGAGAATATCCTCCATTTCTTCAAGACGCATGTCATATATCGGTTTAGAACGCCAAGACGAATCATCTTCGATAACGGACCAGCCTACAGAAGCCACAAAATCAGTCGCTTCGCGCAACAGCATAATATAGACTGGAGATATTCCTCAGTTTATAATCCGTGAGCTAACGGTCTAGCTGAGGCCTTTAACAAGACTTTGACGAAGATCATGAAGAAGACGGTGTCACGAAATAAGAAAGACTGGCACGAAAGACTGCAAGAAGCTCTCTGGGCGTATCGAACTACGTTTAAAACGGCCACGAACGTAACGCCATATGCGTTGGTATTCGGTACAGAAGCAGTACTCCCTCTCGAGATAGAATTACCCTCTCTACGAGTGGCAGTCCACTACGAGCTAACGGACGAAGAAAATGCTCACCTTCGGCTTGAGGAGCTTGATGCCCTCGATGAAACCCGGCTCATAGCGCAACAAAATCTGGAAGCTTATAAAGCAAAGATGACGCGCTCATATGAAAGATTAACCCGACCAAGGACGTTCCACCAAGGCGAACTCGTGCTGATGGTCAAAATGCCTATGATTCCCAATCGCGCCAAGCGAGGAAAATTCGAGCCAAACTTTGAAGGCCCATACATCATAGATAAGGTCTACCAGGGTGGGGCCTATCTACTCATGGACATGCACGGTGAAAGGCCTTTCAGGCCAATAAATGATCGCTTCCTAAAGAAGTACTATGCTTAATGAGCCACAGCTTAGGTCAATGGTAGATGACGACGACTATGTCCGCTCGCTATCTTCCTAAGCTCAAACTCTATCAGCAATAGCCAGCCTTCTCAAAGTCGGACCGAAATGTTCTTAAACTAATAGCAGAGCGAAACGTCTTTAAACTACTACCGCAGCATCTTTTAGGCTGACGAGATATAAACAAAAAACATATAAAAATAAAATAAAATAAAAAACGGTATGTCCATAAGCAAAAAGGGCACGGATGAAAACCCGAGAGGGCTCCGTGAGTAAAAACAGCAGGGCTACCGGCGAGTGTTCGTGAAAACCCGAAAGGACGTGACCTCATAAAAAATATGTAAAAATAAAAAGAATAAAAAAAGCGGTATGTCCATAAGCAAAATGGGCACGGATGAAAACCCGAAAGGGCTCCGTGAGTAAAAACAGCAGGACTACCGGCGAGTGTTTATGAAAACCCGAAAGGGCGCAACCTCGTTAAAAGACACTTATAGGGTCATTTCGACCTTATAAGGAGAAACCACCCGCGTGAGATCCTTACGACTCACAAGGGAGCAACACACTTAGGGATCCCCACGATTCGTAAGGAGAAAATACACTTGTGGGATCCTCACGACTCGCAAGGAGAACTCTCTTATGGGACCCTCACAGCTCATAAGATTTGAAAGTCTTAAGTTACAGAGACCTAAACCTGTGCTTAAGCAATCCCCACAACTTCCGATATTGCCCTACAAGTGGCTCAATACTGACCCTTGTATACAATCCACGGGCGTGAATAAACATTTCCCTAACCAAGTCTCATCCGTGACTGGGGATATGTTCGCATGGTAAACGACCCTTGTAGATCCTCTCGATTTACAAGGAGAAAACCCTCTTGTAGGATCCTTACGACTTACAGAGGAACAAACACTTAGGAATCCTCACGATTCCTAAGAAGAAAATACACCTACAAGATCCTCATGACTTGTAGGGAGAAATACCTCTGTGAGACCCCTACGGCTCATGAAGTCAAAAGCCTTAGTCGACAGGACCCTAACCCTGGTCGCTAAGCCACCTTTGTTCGACATCGACAGAGGCAGATGATGATTCGCTCCTGGTAATATCCCAGTTGTAGCGGTGCTAATGCCGAAATCGGTTTACAACGAAAAGCCAATAGGCCGCACATGCATACGAAATAGCCAAAATGATAGGGCAACTTGCGATAAAAGCAACAAGTAAAAATGTATGCATGCAAAATAGCCGAAATGATTGGGCAATTCGCAATAAAAAGCAGCGAGTAAAAATAAAATAAATAGCCGAAATGATTAGGCACCGCGAAAAATAGCCGAAATGATTGAGCAATCGCGACCTTCACGATATAAAAGCTGAAATGATAGAGCATCGCGGGGATAAAACAAAAAAAATGATGATAAAACTTTGGCCCTACAGTTAAGATCACATCGATCCCTGTATACAATCCAAGGGCGTAAACAAAGAGGGAACCATATTTTCCCAACAGGCTCCGCCAGAAGACGAAGTCAAATCTCGACGGTTCAGTCCAACTCCGAAGAAACCAGTGTCTTTAGCAAATTCCTCGACTCACGGATACAAACACTCCTTGACGAGAGCCCCCTGATCCGCGTCGACTCGCAGAGCCACCAGTGCCTCCGTGGGAAATCCTCGACTCGTTTCAACCCCAAGGAAACAAATAATCCTTGGCGCTAGGGAAACAAATAATCCTTAGCAAATTCATCGACTCACAGATACAAACACTCCTTGACGAGAGCCCCCTGATCCGCGTCGACTCGCAGAGCCACCAGTGCCTCAGTGGGAAATCCTCGACTCATTTCAAACCCCAAGGAAACAAATAATCCTTGGCGCTAGGGAAACAAATAATCCCTAGCAAATTCCTTGACTCACGGATACAAACACTCCTTGACGAGAGCCCCCTGATCCGCGTCGACTCGCAGAGCCACCAGTGTTTCAGTGGGAAATCCTCGACTCGTTTCAAACCCTAAGGAAACAAATAATCCTTGGCGCTAGGGAAACAAATAATCCCTAGCAAATTCCTTGACTCACGGATACAAACACCCCTTGACAAGAGCCCCCTGATCCGCGTCGACTCGCAGAGCCACCAGTGCCTCAGTGGGAAATCCTCGACTCGTTTCAAACCCCAAGGAAACAAATAATCCTTGGCGCTAGGGAAACAAATAATCCCTAGCAAATTCCTCGACTCACGGATACAAACACTCCTTGACGAAAACCCCCTGATCCGCGTCGACTCGCAGAGCCACCAGTGCCTCAGTGGGAAATCCTCGACTCGTTTCAAACCCCAAGGAAACAAATAATCCTTGGCGCTAGGGAAACAAATAATCCCTAGCAAATTCCTCGACTCAAGGATACAAACACTCCTTGACGATAGCCCCCCTGATCCGCGTCGACTCGCAGAGCCACCAGTGCCTCCGTGGGAAATTCTCGACTCGTTTCAACCCCAAGGAAACAAATAATCCTTGGCGCTAGGGAAACAAATAATCCTTAGCAAATTCCTCGATTCACGGATACAAACACTCCTTGACGAGAGCCTCCTGATCCACGTCGACTCGCAGAGCAACCAGTGCCTCCGTGGGAAGTTCTCGACTCGTTTCAAACCCAAGGAAACAAATAATCCTTGGCGCTAGGGAAACAAATAATCCCTAGCAAATTCCTTAACTCACAGATACAAACACTCCTTGACGAGAGCTTCCTGATTCGCGTCGGCTCGCAGAGAAACTAGTGTCTCCGCGGGAAAGTTCCCGATTCGTCTCAACTTGCAAGATGAAGCCTCAAGCAGCAGGGACTAAAAAACTTGCTTCCTGAACAATGGGACCCTGCAAGTCGATCCAAAAAGGTCTCTTGCATACTATTCATGAGTCTCACTCTCCAAAGTCGAATCTCGACAAGGAGGGAAACAACCGCTTACGGGCCCTCTCGACTCGTAAGAGGGAAATATTCTCTTATAGGATCCTTACGACTTATAAGAGAAAACCACACTTAGGAGTCCTCACGATTCCTAAGGAGAAAAACCCACCTATGAGATCTTCTCGATCCATAGGGAGAAAAGTCTCTATGAGACCCTCACGGCTCATAGAGTTGAAAAGTCTTAGGCGGCAGATCTGAACCTGCGGCCTAAGCCATCGCTATCTCTTGGAGAAATTAAGTTATCTGCCAATTAGGTTTATCGAGACATCATGCCGAGAAGGGAGAAAGCAAAGAAATAGTACAAGTCATTGCAAAAAGGAATGTGTATCTTTATTCATAAATTCAATCAAATACAAGGCGAATCATATAAAGAACAAAGAATGTATACATACTATGCAAAAATTATAAGTGTGTAAATGATACAAAATGTTCAGGGAGAAGGAAGCCTCTTGAATAGCTCTATCAATTGCTCGCGTACTTCCTTCCACGCCTTCTCTTGATCAGCCGCCACCGCCAGTTCGGCCTCTACTTGAGCCCGCTGCTGCATGAAGGATGCAAGCTGTTCCCCAACGACCTGCTGAGCTGCTTCACGGCCTCGGGCATCACGCTCGGCGGCATCAAGCTTCCGCTTCAGTGCTAGCCCATTAGAGATATGCTCTAGGAGGCCTTCAAAGACAGCTTTCACCTCGGCAGCATTCGTCCTAACTTCAGCGCGCAGGCGAGCAATTGCGCTTGAAGATTCCTGACGTTCCTTCAACCGTAAAGCTGCTTCTTGCTCCAAATGGCGGAAATAAGAAGTTCTTTGCTCGAGCCAGGCTGTCCGTTGGGTGCTTATGGCCAAAACTTCAGGGGAAGGACGCGTCGACTCCAACCGATGTAGGCAGGCCTCGATCTCCCTGCAGTGGTTAACCCAAGATTCGACGACGCCTTCGTTGTGAAAGTTTACGAGCGCTGCCAACATTGGGTTAACCTCCACAGCAAAATCTGCGGCAGAGGGGAGAGCGTTCGCGTTAAGCTCTTCGATATACCCGCTCAGCATGCCCAAACTCATCACGGCACCCTTTGAAGATGGACGTTTCAAGAAAGGGCCTGCCGGTGAAAGGACACGAGACTCAAGAGGGACCAGAGCCGGAACGATAGCTGCAAAACAAAACATAGTTAAACGATGGTTCAAGAGATGTTGAAGAGTCATCAAAAAGGAAATTTACTATACCAGCTGCAACGGACGGCAAAGCCGGAAGGGCCGGTGGCGTGGCGGGTCTTGCGTCCCCTCCTTCGATTTGTGGCACTACAATAAGGAAAAGGAAAAGTCAGAAATAATCCCATTGCTAAAAAAAGAGAGAAAAGAAAGACATTGAAGTGAAAATATACTCACCGGCACCACAGGAGGGAGAAGCGAGCTCAGACGGGAAGGAAAAGTGCGGAAGCAACACCTGATGGATATGATCAAAAAGCACTCCTGAAAAGACACAGTGGTACGACGTGTTAGTGTATATGCCCTAGAGGCCATTACTGTATCATACTAGCTTGTATATTACTTAATGGAAGCTTGGGATATTCACAGTTGTATATACAATCTTGCTCGAAATGGTAGTATGCTACTTGGTTTGTCTCTGCTTTAATATGTGCATGTGTTTCTTTTAGCATATTGCTGGTATACATATTAGTAGAGCCCTTAGGATCTTTGCTTGATTACCAGCGTTGTGATGGCGCTCGCACTCGTGGGAGCTGGGTAATCTATAAGCACATCCTTATACAGGTCCCTGGTCGTTGGACTATCGAGACAGGGCATCGATACTCCGGAGTAGACTAGCGTATGCGCTTCTCATCCCAGTGTGGGAGACGGTCTGTCCCACAGCCGTTAGTACGTCGTACTTGGGATAGTATGCGGGTGCTCGTTAGGTTACGAGTACACTGGACAGGACTCGTCGGGAACTGTTGGTTGGTAATATACCTATCGTCAGTTATCAGTTCCCAGGTGACATGAGTACAGCTTAGTCCGCTGACTTGACACTGTCACTTCGCCTCGAGTGTGTTCCCACTGCACTTTGATTACTACCCTACCACGGCTCAAAGGAGCTGTGCAAACAGGTAGTTTTTGGGTGCAGTCCCGAAGCACTTGGAGGCAGTGACGGTTAGACAGGATTCGTCTCTCCCGGTATTGGGGGTTGACATCGCGCTGTGTCTAGGAGAGCCATTACACGAGTAGTCCCTGGCCAGGGCAAGCGAGATATACTGGTAGGTTTCCAGTGTTATCTCAGGGTGTTCTGGGCTACACTCCGACACGACTTGTACCGCTATTAGGGGACTGACGTTCACCGCCCCCCTAGGCCCGCCATGCGATGTATCAGACGAACAGACCGGACTGTACGGAGACTGTCACATACAGGCTCAGTAGGAGTGCAGATGGGGTTCACCTCGTCAGTCTTCTTATCGACATCTACCTGGGGACCGTTACGTACAGCTAGTGCCGCTTGCGGTCTGTGGTTAAACCCACTGCCAGCGTAGTGTCGAGTCTTTAGAGTCCCACACAGAGAGCTATTCGCCTTTAGGCAAAACGAGTAGAGGTCGCATGGTTTTTGCGACAGGGTTCGTTCGCATCCGCGCACTTGTGCACGTTTGCTGTCCGGACAGTTTATACTAGCGGGCTTTGGTTTAAGCCGGATCCTAGTATATGATTTGAGATTGGTTTTTCTCATTGTGTTCGTGTTCCTCGGATCACGAATGCGGGTGCGTATGCACAGTTGCTTGAGATTGGGGGAGAGGACCTTGTTTAGGGTTAATGGCTTTTGTCATTTTATTAACCCTATTGATTTTGTGTGGATTATTGTTAATTGATAATTAGCTTAATTATTGTGCATGGTTGTTGTTGACAATTTGACTTCATTGACTTGTTGACCATGTTGACAACTTGACCATAATCATTTCATTTGGAAGATGCTCTTTGATCTTTGCAAAAATGAAATGATAATGGTCAATTCATGATTTATCATGACAATTTTCAAGCTAATTATCTAATTAAAATTATCCTCACATATTAGTGAGAATGGCTCACTATTATTTCATTCTATCATATCTTTTCTCTCTCTTGCTCATCCTCTCCCTCAAGCTCTCTCCCTCTCATGTGTTGAGAAACAAAAAGGGCTTGAGAAAAACCCTCTCTTGATCTTCTCTACTCACTTCTAGGGTTCAAGTCTTAGCATTTCTTGTACTCTAGTTACTCCTAGCTTGGAGTTGAAGCTAAAGGTGGTGGCTTTCGGGTGGATCCTTCTTTGACGGGAGAAGACAAGCAAGGTGATCCTTTTCTACCATACCTAGGAGCAAGGAGAGAAGGACTAAAGACCAAAGGTATAACCTTTCTTCACTTAGCTACTTTGTAGTTAGGGTTAGCTAGTTTATGTTTAGCAAAGATCCTCACAAGCATAGTCCATGTTGCCTAAGTCATTAAAAATCCGATTTTTATTATGTTTTCCGCCTCCCCGTAAGCACCGGGGTGGGCAACACGGACTTACAGTGGTATCAGAGCCAGGTTAAACTCAAACTAGCTAAGTAGTTAAGTGTAACGAAGTTTCGAAACCGAAAAACCCTAAAACCAAACTTTTTCAAAATCCAACTTTCTGTTAAAATTTTTCCTGGTTAAAATGAAAAACTGTATACTTGTAAAATTGTCTCAGGGTTTTGTGTGAAACACCACCAAATACGAACCAGAGAGGAGCCAAGAGGACCGCGCTTCCGCGGCATAAGGAAGCTCTTGCCGCGGAAGCGCGGCCGTCTTGTCAACTCTCTGTATCGTTTTTGCTGCAGTTTGTTTCTGAGTTGGTTTTAGGATTTTTAGGATATGTTATATGTGCCCAGATTTTCCAGAACTAAAATTTACTTTTGGGGGCCTATAAATCCGTATTTTTCGGAACTTCACTACACTTTAACTATATCGGTTATATCTGTAATGCTTGTATGTATTGAACGTCGGCTAATCGCTATAAGTCGATTAGTCGGGGTTATACATCTCTGTGATCTGTGATTGTTGGTTTGTGGATATGAATGGATTGGATTGTCGCGGGTGAATAGCCGGGTTGGATGTGAGATGAGCGTTATTTTCTTTCATTCATTTGTAACATGTAAATTGATGTAATAATATTCTTTGTATGGCCGCACTACCGGGTCGGGGTTGTAGCCGTCATTGTATAATTCTTTTTACTGTTTTTGCTCCTAGGATAGACCCATGGAGGGGGTGCACAAACTACCGGGTATCTCGAAGTGCCGAGTGGCCTACTCACGGTGGTGAGGGAGGTTGCTTCGCTTCGGGTGCTTGGCGGGTAGTTTGCCGCACCCGTAGGGGTCTTGGGTGGGGTATTGGCTATTCACCGCGACCGTGTAATCCGCTTTGCGTTGCAGGCTCGAACGCATTGCGGTTTCCTAGTATATCCAATGTATTCATCTGTGATCTGTAATGTCTATCATTGCTATATATTTATATATAATAACTATTTAGGCGTTGCTTATGTTTTACAGCCGCGCTAGCCCAGCCCCCGCTCTGTCGTTAGTTAAGTAACCTAACGGGTGATGACGGGGCCCCGTGGCGAATGCGAATGGCATAAGCGTACGTCATATTTTGGTTGTTTTCTGCAATGGTAGGATTAAATGATGGGACGCATTAAAAGAACTAATGCAAGAAATAAACCAAGTAAAAGTCGATTGGAACACTTTGAAAACCACTCGGTTCTTTTCAAAACTAAACTTTTAAACGCGGAGCTTGAACCACTCCTTTTAAAAGCTATCTCGTTCCATCGATTATATCAAGTTCACTACGCTCACGGTTTCGCCAAAACCATCCGTAGCCCTCCGTCGTTTCATATGAATATTCAACGGTATTCAAGCTGTGTTTGTTGGCCTTAGTCAAGGCACAGTGTTTGGTAGCTGGTGGGTATTCATATGTTGCATAGATAGAATGCGTTGGTTTGAGACAGTCGTATTGCCTTGTTGGCCATAGTCAAGGGTGGATACGGGTGGGTTCAAATTAACCTGGATAACGACGGGTAGAACTTGACATGTGACTTATGATTTGTTGGCCTTAGTCAAGGTCATAAGAGCATGGGGCAAAAATCCACATCGGGAGTTTCATAAGTACTGAAACTTGCTAGATTTGCATACCATTTGGAGTGTGATGATTCTGGTAGGATTCCTTCGGTTTTATCACGCGATGATATTTGGATCCCGATCCTACTGTGAGTATATGCTACTCCTCGGGAAAACTCTCACTTAACGATCAATGCTATAAACCTAGTAGGTGCCTAGAAAGGTGTTAGCGGGGCTACGCCCACAGGGAAAAGAGGTTACTTAATTAAGGAACTTCGCGAAAGCGTTGGAAAACCTCCCTCGAAGTACCGACACTGGCCTGGCTGAACGGTTAAGCAAGTATTGTACGGTGAGAATGATCCCGGCTAATCCTTTTCTTTACGGTTTGAGAAGGGATTCGAGAAACAGTGGGAGCCATCCAGTTTAGACAAACTAAAAACCACTCTAAACTTGCAAGAGCATCATGCTAAAGTGTTTCTTTTCTCTCTCCTAATTGCAGCGACCATTCAACATGACCGGACTTAAGTTACTGTTAGATAAAAATATATTGACAGGGCCAAACTACAAAGATTGGCTCAGGAATGTCAAGATGGCTATCACTTATGACAAGCTGGGGTATATACTTACCACCAAAGCTCCCCCCGTCCCAGGTCCCACCTCCAGCGTCGCGGATGTAGAAATCCGTAAGACATGGGAGATAGATTGCGCGAGGGCCAAATGCCTCGTACTAGCCTCGATGGACAATGACCATCAGAGGAGGCACGAGAATATGGACCTAGAGTCCATATTTCTCCATACAAAAGAACTGTATGGAGAGCAGTCTCGTATCGCAAGATACGAAGTGTCGAAGAAGCTCTTTTCGGCAAGGTTGGCCGTCGGATCATCGGTAGCGGACCACGTGCTTAAGATGATCGGCTACATAGAGGAGCTCGCGGACCTTGGGACCACGTTGGAGAATGAACTCTATACTGATCTGATTCTCCAGTCCCTTCCTTCCACTTACGCCCAGTTCATTCTCAACTTCAACATGCAAGGAAAGGAGGTTGAACTTGCCGAGCTTCTGAACATGTTGAGGACTGCTGAGGGCACCCTACAGAAGGGTAGGGAGACATCCACTTTGTTTGTAGGAGGATCTTCCTCTTCTAGGTCCAGGGCGAAAGCCAAGGGCAAGAAGAAGAAAGCCCCCGCCAAACCAAGAGGCGGTGTCGGTAAAGTGGATACGAAGGGAAAGGGTAAAGCAACAAAGGTAGCGGGGAAGCTGGTGGGAAAGGAAGAATGCTTCTATTGTCACAAAAGTGGCCACTGGAAACAAGATTGCAAGGCTTGGAAAGCCAGAACACAGGATTTGAAGCGAGTTGCAGCTTCAGCTTCAGGTGTGTATGTTATTGAAAATTGTCTATCAATAAACTCTACATCCTGGGTATTGGATACCGGATCAGGATCTCATATCTGTAATTCTTTGCAGGCGTTGAGAAAGCGTAGAGTTTTGAAGGCAGGTGACATGACCCTCAGAGTTGCGAACGGTGCTAGCATGGATGCAGAGGCCGTGGGGGACTATCACCTGGGATTATCAGATGGACACTTTTTGGTTTTGCGTAGTTGTTATTATGTACCAAATGCAACCTGTAATATCATTTCTGTATCTTTATTATCTAAAGAAGGTTATGAATTTGCATTTGTAAGTAATGTAGTGAACATTCACCTTAATCAAGTTTTGATTGGGTCAGGTACATTAAACAACGGTATTTACGTTTTAAACCAACCACAGGTTTTCAATATCCAGAATACACATAAAAGAAAGTCTCCAGATATTAATCAGGCTTTCTTGTGGCATTGTAGACTAGGTCACATCAATGAGACACGGTTGACTAAGTTACATAAAGAAGGATACTTGGATCCGTTCGAGTATCAGTCTTATGCCACTTGTGAATCTTGTCTCATGGGAAAGATGACAAAGGCTCCGTTCACTGGACACGGAGAAAGAGCGAGCGAGCTCTTGGGACTCGTACACAGTGACGTGTGCGGTCCAATGTCTACACATGCGCGAAGCGGTTACTCTTACTTCATTACTTTTACGGATGATTTTTCAAGGTACGGTTATGTCTTCTTAATGAAACATAAGTCCGAGGCCTTTGAAAAGTTCCAGGAATATAAGAGTGAAGTGGAGAAACAAACCGGCAAAAGTATCAAGATCCTAAGATCGGATCGAGGAGGAGAATACTTAAGTGCCGAATTCCTGAATTACTTAAAAGAGAATGGAATTCTCTCTCAGCTTACTCCTCCATACACTCCGCAACACAACGGTGTATCGGAAAGACGGAACCGAACCCTATTGGATATGGTACGGTCCATGATGAGTAAGGCTGAGTTACCGCGATCTTTCTGGGGTTATGCACTGGAAACAGCTGCACATCTCTTGAACCAGGTTCCTACTAAAACAGTGCCTACCACACCATATCAGATGTGGAGTGGGAAGAAACCCTGTCTTAAATCCTTTAAGACATGGGGATGTCCAGCTTTTGTAAAAAAACAGCATGCGGACAAGCTCGAGGCACGCTCAGTACAGTGCAAGTTTGTGGGATACCCAAAGAACTCCAAGGGGTATCTCTTCTATTACGCAGAGGAGCAAAAAGTCCTTGTTTCTCGTCATGCCCGCTTCTTGGAAACTGAGTTTTTAGAAAATCAGATAAGCGGGAACACAATAGAACTGGAAGAAATTCCAGAACCACAAACCATCACTGAAAGCTTAGAGGAACCAGAAGGTTCGAAAGAACAAGACATTCCCATGCCACTCCGCAGGAGTAGTAGGCAGTCTCATCCGCCCGAGAGGTACTACGGTTTCCTCATTGACGGGGATAGAGAGGACTGCATCCTAGATTGTGATGAGCCTACTAGCTTCCAGCAAGCCATTCAGAGCGTCGACTCGGTAAAATGGCTGGATGCAATGCGGACCGAGATGGAGTCCATGTACACCAACAAAGTATGGACGTTGGACATTGCTCCAGACGGGGTAAAACCCGTAGGATGCAAGTGGATCTTCAAAAGGAAGATTGGTGTAGATGGACAGGTTGAGACCTATAAAGCTAGACTGGTAGCAAAGGGTTTTCGTCAGCGACCTGGTTTGGACTATGACGAAACCTTTTCTCCAGTAGCTATGCTGAAATCCATTCGGATCCTTCTTGCCATCGCTGCTTTCCACGATTATGAGATTTGGCAGATGGACGTAAAGACAGCTTTTCTAAATGGTCATTTAGAGGAGTGTGTCTATATGGACCAGCCAGAGGGTTTCATTCAGGGTGGGAGCAGCGGAAAGGTGTGCAAGTTGCTCAAGTCCATTTATGGACTCAAGCAGGCATCGCGGAGTTGGAACATCTGTTTTGATGAGACGGTCAAAGAATTTGGCTTTATCAAAAATCCAGATGAACCATGCATCTATTGTAGATTTGTAGCGAGAACTGTAGTATTCCTCGTTTTATACGTGGATGACATTCTCTTAATAGGAAATGACATTCCTATGCTACAATCTGTCAAGGGGTTCTTGTCACACAGGTTCTCCATGAAAGACCTGGGTGATGCCTCATACATTCTGGGTATCCGGATCTACCGTGACAGATCCAAGAGGATATTAGGACTCTCGCAGTCCAGGTACATCGACACCATACTGAAGAGATTCAGTATGGAAGATTCCAAGCGCGGTAATCTACCGGCTTGTCACGGGATCACCCTCTCCAAAGAGATGTCTCCCAAGACTGATTTGGAGAGGGATCGCATGTCTATTATACCCTACGCTTCTGCGGTAGGCTCTATAATGTATGCGATGTTGTGTACCAGACCGGATGTGGCTTATGCACTGAGTGTGGTAAGCAGGTATCAGTCAAACCCTGGGGAGAAACATTGGATAGCAGTAAAGAACATTCTCAAGTACCTGAGAAGGACTAAGGAGATGTTCTTGGTGTATGGCGGAAAAGACCTGCAGATTGAGGCCTTTGCTGACTCCAGCTTCCAGAGTGACAAGGATGATTCCAAGTCCATGTCGGGTTTTGTCTTTACCCTCAATGGAGGGGCGGTGTGTTGGAAGAGCTCCAAACAGGAAACCGTTGCTGACTCGACTATGGAAGCGGAATACATCGCTGCATCTGATGCCGCAAAAGAAGCTGTCTGGATGAGGAAGTTCTTGAAAGAACTTCAGGTGGTTCCGTCCATTGTTGACCCAATACCTCTGTATTGCGACAACAACGGGGCTATAGCTTTAGCGAAGGAACCCAGGTCCCATCAGAAATCCAGACACATCTTAAGGCGGTATCACCTGATCAGGGAGATCGTGGATCGCCAGGAGATCGAGGTCCGGAGAGTTGCATCAGAGGATAACACAGCAGATCCATTCACCAAGGCCTTGCCCCAGACTCAGTTCGAGCGGCTGATCGAGATGATAGGTCTTCGATACGCCAGTACATGGCCTTAGTGCAAGTGGGAGATTGTTAGTGTATATGCCCTAGAGGCCATTACTGTATCATACTAGCTTGTATATTACTTAATGGAAGCTTGGGATATTCACAGTTGTATATACAATCTTGCTCGAAATGGTAGTATGCTACTTGGTTTGTCTCTGCTTTAATATGTGCATGTGTTTCTTTTAGCATATTGCTGGTATACATATTAGTAGAGCCCTTAGGATCTTTGCTTGTTTACCAGCGTTGTGATGGCGCTCGCACTCGTGGGAGCTGGGTAATCTATAAGCACATCCTTATACAGGTCCCTGGTCGTTGGACTATCGAGACAGGGCATCGATACTCCGGAGTAGACTAGCGTATGCGCTTCTCATCCCAGTGTGGGAGACGGTCTGTCCCACAGCCGTTAGTACGTCGTACTTGGGATAGTATGCGGGTGCTCGTTAGGTTACGAGTACACTGGACAGGACTCGTCGGGAACTGTTGGTTGGTAATATACCTATCGTCAGTTATCAGTTCCCAGGTGACATGAGTACAGCTTAGTCCGCTGACTTGACACTGTCACTTCGCCTCGAGTGTGTTCCCACTGCACTTTGATTACTACCCTACCACGGCTCAAAGGAGCTGTGCAAACAGGTAGTTTTTGGGTGCAGTCCCGAAGCACTTGGAGGCAGTGACGGTTAGACAGGATTCGTCTCTCCCGGTATTGGGGGTTGACATCGCGCTGTGTCTAGGAGAGCCATTACACGAGTAGTCCCTGGCCAGGGCAAGCGAGATATACTGGTAGGTTTCCAGTGTTATCTCAGGGTGTTCTGGGCTACACTCCGACACGACTTGTACCGCTATTAGGGGACTGACGTTCACCGCCCCCCTAGGCCCGCCATGCGATGTATCAGACGAACAGACCGGACTGTACGGAGACTGTCACATACAGGCTCAGTAGGAGTGCAGATGGGGTTCACCTCGTCAGTCTTCTTATCGACATCTACCTGGGGACCGTTACGTACAGCTAGTGCCGCTTGCGGTCTGTGGTTAAACCCACTGCCAGCGTAGTGTCGAGTCTTTAGAGTCCCACACAGAGAGCTATTCGCCTTTAGGCAAAACGAGTAGAGGTCGCATGGTTTTTGCGACAGGGTTCGTTCGCATCCGCGCACTTGTGCACGTTTGCTGTCCGGACAGTTTATACTAGCGGGCTTTGGTTTAAGCCGGATCCTAGTATATGATTTGAGATTGGTTTTTCTCATTGTGTTCGTGTTCCTCGGATCACGAATGCGGGTGCGTATGCACAGTTGCTTGAGATTGGGGGAGAGGACCTTGTTTAGGGTTAATGGCTTTTGTCATTTTATTAACCCTATTGATTTTGTGTGGATTATTGTTAATTGATAATTAGCTTAATTATTGTGCATGGTTGTTGTTGACAATTTGACTTCATTGACTTGTTGACCATGTTGACAACTTGACCATAATCATTTCATTTGGAAGATGCTCTTTGATCTTTGCAAAAATGAAATGATAATGGTCAATTCATGATTTATCATGACAATTTTCAAGCTAATTATCTAATTAAAATTATCCTCACATATTAGTGAGAATGGCTCACTATTATTTCATTCTATCATATCTTTTCTCTCTCTTGCTCATCCTCTCCCTCAAGCTCTCTCCCTCTCATGTGTTGAGAAACAAAAAGGGCTTGAGAAAAACCCTCTCTTGATCTTCTCTACTCACTTCTAGGGTTCAAGTCTTAGCATTTCTTGTACTCTAGTTACTCCTAGCTTGGAGTTGAAGCTAAAGGTGGTGGCTTTCGGGTGGATCCTTCTTTGACGGGAGAAGACAAGCAAGGTGATCCTTTTCTACCATACCTAGGAGCAAGGAGAGAAGGACTAAAGACCAAAGGTATAACCTTTCTTCACTTAGCTACTTTGTAGTTAGGGTTAGCTAGTTTATGTTTAGCAAAGATCCTCACAAGCATAGTCCATGTTGCCTAAGTCATTAAAAATCCGATTTTTATTATGTTTTCCGCCTCCCCGTAAGCACCGGGGTGGGCAACACGGACTTACACGACGTCAGTACAGAAATCATGCGGCTAAAAGATAAACTAATCAATCGTAGATCCATACCTTCCAACATCTGCGATGGCTTAAGGGAAGACTGGGAGGTGACCACCGCCAAGGCAGTAGTTAATGGTGCTCCTTCGAGCAATGGAGCATCGGCGCTGGCCGCACCTGCGTTGAAAACAAAGACAAACTTGTTAAGGGAAGATCGCAAGATATAATAAAGGGATGACAGTAACTTGAGATTTACCTGATGAGCTCCCGGCTGAAACGGAGGCGACCCCCTCCTCCATCGACATGAGGCTACCACCCGTGGCCTCATCCCCCGACTCGATGGGGACCGTCGCCGTGCTTGCGCGGCCAGGAGACGGTAGAAGATCGTAGACAGGGATGGCAATAACCGGAGCATTGCCGGACTCTTGAGAAAGAGCGGCTGACTCTTCCCTAAGAGTCGTGCCGATCTCACCCGCTACTTCGAGCTCGGCGGTCTCCATCGCCTCATTAGCCGTCACCGTGAGATCGCCCGCCTCAAGCGCCTCACCCGCCACTACCTTGGGCTCAGTTATAAGGGTCGTCTCATTTTCCGCTTCCTCAAGCTCGGCATCAACGACTTTCTCTGGCATAGCCTCCTCGGCCCTTGCCTCAGGTTCAACAACCCCGGCGACGCTGCCCACCGTTAGCCCGGGCTCGACCAATGCCTCTTCCTCTGGCCCCTCAGGTTCGACAGTCTCCGTCTCCCCTTCGGTTGGACTTGGCCCTGTAGAACAAGATAAATAAGAACCGACAGGTTTACAATTCTTACAGTAAAGTCTTGCAAAATACATTACCAGAGCTAGACTTGTCATTAGCACTCCGAACAGCATGCGCCACCTGTCTGCGAGCGGTGGATAGGGCGAAGGGGGCCTCTTCTGAGGGAGTATCAGCGCGAGGGATGGTGCTTGGGCCCGCTCCTGTGGCCAAAGCAGCCCTGCGCTCCTTCGCCTCGCGCCTCAGCCGCTTCCTCTCCTCCTGGGCCGATGAGACGGATCTCACCAGAGCCTCTTTCATTGAAGCGTCCTCGTCCGTATACAGGGATGCCTCTAAATTCTTCAAGGCCTCCCTCGTCGACTTGTCAAGTCGAGGCTCTTGCGGCAACCCCGACGAGACCGGAATTCCAGTAACAGGTTCGGGGAGGATCTCCTCATCGACTGGTATAACCCCTGCAAAGAAACAAATGAAGAAAGTTAGGTTGACCATTGAAAAAGATAACGAAATTTTTTTTAAAAAGGGGGGGTGGGACATATCGGCGCCCGCTAGAGCGCGTTTCTCCTCCTCCTCTTGGAAGGTTTTCAAAGAGGCAGCAATAGCTTCTTCGGTAGAGACACCTGTTGAAAATGGGGAAAGTATTAGTTAAAGTAATGATAAAAAGTGCAATAAAGTGACGAAGAAAGCAGCTAATGGTTACCTGACTCAGCGAGTTTACTTAACATCGCTTCGAGCCTCGCCGATCGCTCCGAAGCTGCGATGGCAGCCGCCAAATTGGTGTCTGCATGGTCTACCAAGAAGCCCTTGTTGCTGCCATATTCACTTATTCCTTCGTTGAGAGGAGCCTCAGGCTCTAAGCCGAAGATCGCGTCGAGGGAAAGGAATGACTTCTTCTTCTTTTGCCCGCCAGCTCTAGATGCACCTGGAATTGATTTGCGCTTGGCAGGCACCTTGGGGCGGCGGGTCCCGATATCCGCTCTTGCGCCAGACTCTGGCAATATTACATTAACCGTCTTCATGGAAGCACGGGGCACCGGTGGTGCATTTACCATAGCAGGCAGCGGCAAGCCACGCGGGGGGCTCAACACGCGTGGTCGATCGACTCCGGCATATTTTAGCGGAGGAATGACCGGAATCCTTGGCTTCAAGGGGGCCTTGCGATCACTGCCAGGAGGCGCACCCCTACGGTCAACCAGCATGCGCTTCTCCGTTAAGATAACTGGGCCCATCGCATGCGCATACCAAGCCACGTACGTGTTGAGCATCTTGGGGGCACATCTGGGTTCGCTGATAAAGAAATAGGAACCCGTGTTAAGCCGTGTGAAATGGTGTATTGCATTCTTTATCCCCTCTCGGCTGACCACGGGCTTTTCCAGGAAAGCTTCCATTTGGATCCCTTGGTTGTAGCTCGATTGCTGAGCAAATCGGTGCGGGTTATACCTCATAAAGAGTGCTGTCTCATTCTGCCTAAACACTAGGTAGCCCGGCCGAATGGAGTAGAGGTGGAGGATTTCCCGAGCCTTTAATATGGAAGCCCCGTCCTTAAAATCATCTCGCAGTGGCACCACTGACTTAGTGGTCTCTGAGCCTATGGTTATGATCTTATCCACAAAGGAAACCTTCGCTCCGACCAGATGTGGGCGAAGGAGCAGCCCCCTAGACTCCCGCGGGGATGCAACCACAATTGAAGCACAGACCAACCGCATGACTCTCGGGAGTCTGCATTTCTCAAAGAACGGAGGAATCTTATGGGCACCAAACACCCCTCGCACATGCATCTCCATCCAGGAGGTGAAGTAGTGCATCAGGAAGTTAGCAGGCTGTACCCCAGGCTCACTAGCGTCCGCCGCTACGCTAAGTCCATTATAAAGGTAAGCCAGCCCGGTGATTCCTACCGATAACTGCAAACCAGCCACCATCCGATGCGCTGGGTAAAAGACAGAGGGCCGCATGTGGCGCGGGTGCATGGGGAGCGCAAATCTGCATAGCCACAAGCCCAAGAACCCAATAAAAAAGGTCTCCTCATCCATGCCCGGGACGGCGATTTCTGAGAAAGGGACGATGGCAACGCTGGGGAGATAAAAATCCCTTTGATCATTCTCCGATCCGGGTCGGCAGTCCAAGCCGAAACCAAAAGGGTCATCGAGCTGGGCGAACTTCTCACTCCTCTCTGATAGGAACTCCGGGCGAATGAAGCGGGCAATAAAATCTGCGAAACTGACGCCCCGGTCGTCCGATTCCAGATGGAGTCCTTCATAGATCTCCAACACCTTCACCAAGCCCAGATACTGATGCTGAATGGCGTTCTCGAGAGTCAGGTCAAACACCAGCGGCTTGGTGGCAAAGACGTATTCATCAGGAGGAAGCAGCTCCTCGTAGTGCCCCCCCTCATTGGTAGACCCGAGACTTCAGCAAACTCCTCCAAGGAGATGGAGACCTCCCTGTCCGTCATCAGGAAGGTGTGGGTGGGGATATTCCATTGTTGAATAAAGGCCTTGATCCACCACGTTGGAGGAGAGGGATACTTGAAAAGAGAGATGTAGATGGCCGAATATAAACCAATCTTCGTTAGATGAGTCCTTTTCGCCGATAAAATGTACTGGGCCCACTGCAAATATCCAGCAGGCGGTCGCGGGATCAGTCCAATATTGTAAGCCTGTCCCCAAGGGCGTGCTTCACCCTGACAGATTCGCCTCCCCAGAATGTCTATTGCCAGCGGCGGCTGCACGGGGATGGCACCGATTGCAGGCTGAAGGAGGTCATCAGAATTCCAATTTTTAACCTCCACGGCATACTTCACCGGGGGTTCGTCCGCATAGAGGATCGTAATTATGGGCTCAGACGGCAAGGCGGAAATGAAACTGCGACGACCCTGGATGATTTCACTGTACCACCTACTCCACAAGTGAAGGTTCTTATACTTGGGGTCATGATCCTTAATGAGAGCGAACATCACTCGGTCCACCGGTGCCTGGGGAAACCCCCCCCTCCGAGTGAACAAACGGAAAAGACAAATTACCAGACATGTTTCCTGCGGAGGGACAAAAATTTTAATTAGCCATCAATGTTGTAATTTTACACTACACTGCAATGCAATGGGTGGGGGACAAAAGAGGGACCCACAAAATCGGGATGACAGTGCATCATTTAATAAGACAGCCCCATCATTAGATGAGACTGTCAATTAATGAAAAGATCCCCAAAAGAATATCCTCATTGATGGGAAATCCCTAAGGACAAGGAGAAAGTCCCCTCTTTTAGAGCAAAGCTCTGTCAACAGAGTGACACTTGTCAAACTCTGGTCTCAAGGGTAAAGATTCTTAAAAAGAGCTTAGCTCTATAATAATGATGGAAGAATCCATCAAAAAGAAAACTTTAACTCCTAAAAAATAAAATTTTTAGAATCTTAAAGATCCATGGAAACCTTTAGAAGTTCTCCATGTTCAAATCTAAAAGGTCTACATTTGATCTATGAGCAAAGCTCGGTTCATGGGTTAAAACCCATGAACAAGATCTCTATAGATCTGTAGATTTTTGAGAGCAAGGCTCTGTTAATTAAACTTAATTTAATGTAATTTAAAATTTTTTTACCTAAGATGGTGCTAAGTTCTGAACTTTGAAAGTTCTTAAAAAGAAACAAGAGCAAGACTCTAAAAGTTCTTAAGCAAGAGTAAGGCTCTGGGATTCAAGATTCAAGAAAACGATGAAATTTACCAAGAACCAAGGGTCCTATTTATAGGCGCCTACGCCTCTTCAACTTACCCCTTTTGATCCAACGGCCAGGATCTTGCCACCGCTGCACTCACGTGCGCCCCACGTGAGCGCAACGGTGGGAGGCATTTGTTTCCCCCAATCAGAGCAAGGCTCTGTTTGAATTTCAAAAATTCAAATTTTCTGAAGTAACGCTTCAAAATCCCATGCGCTGCGCGCAACGCGCCACGTGTCAGAAGTGGATACGTCAGTACAGCGCCCGAGGCAGTGCATCCAATCAGAGTAAGGCTCTTTTAAAACAAAAAATAAACGAAGCAACGTTTCAGCTGCGCTGCGTGACACGTGTCTGCACGGCTGCGCAAGCACAGCTGCGCAAGCGCTGCGCTGCGTGACACGTGTCTGCGCGGCTGCGCAGCGCAGCGTTTGCGCAGCTGTGCTTGCGCAACTGCGCAAGCACAGCTGCGCAAGCGCTGCGCTGCATGACACGTGTCTGCACAGCTGCGCAAGCACAGCTGCGCAAACGCTGCGCTGCGCGACACGTGTCACGCGCTGGGGCGTTTGCGCAAAACAGAATTGAGATTTTAAAGAAATCTTTTCTGTTCTTGTTAAAACAAGAAAATTTTCTTCCGTAAAACAGAGGCCTTTGGATCAACGATCCAACGGTGGGTAAAATTCTCTAAATCACTCAGAGAAAGATCTCTTTAACAAATTTAACTAGTTTATGAGCACTATAAAAAGGATCCCAGACCTCAATTCAAAGGCATCAACATTTTGGGAGAAATCAAGAACTTCAAACAGAGAGATCTTTGAAGAATTAGAGAGAATTTCTCAAGAACAAGAAAAAAAGGTAAAAACTTTTAGAAAAAGAGAAAATTCTCTTAAAAACAGATCATTGATCTAAGAACAAGATCAATGATCTTCAAGAAAAAAGAAAAATAAACAATAACAGTGCCTTGCACTTTTTATGAACCACTGGTTCTTTGAAAACAAGAAAAAACTTGTTTTCTTTGATCTAAAATTGATCCAAAAGAATAAGAACAGTGCCCAGCACTTGCTAAAACTGCACTATTGCGCAAGCCGCCAGGAAGCGCCACGTGTCAGCAGTGCAACAGCGCAGCGCACTGACGCAGCGCACTGCGCTGTTGCGCTTGCGCTCATCAGAGCATGACACGTGTCACTTCCACATGCGCTTGCGCTCTTTAATTTGCGCAAAGCGCCTGACAAGCCATGTGGGGCACTGTCAAAGTATTTAATGCTCTGTATTATTAAGAAAAGGGACAGAGCCCAATTAAAAGGCCTAACAGGCCTAATCAAAAATGCTATGCATTTTAAAAAGGGCAGAGCCCAAACAAAATAGATGCTCTGCATCATTTATAAAAGGGCAGAGCCCAACCTAAACAAAGAAAAATAATGCATTGAAGGGGCAAGGCCCTAGCACAGGTCCAATAGGCCAAAGACAAAAGAATATTGAAACTGGACTTAGCCCAGTCGTGGCCATAAGTCCTCAAATTAAATTGACTGAGCACGGCTGCTCCCTAAATCAATTTACATCCGGTTCGAGGGTACATCTCCGAACTCCTCTGACAGTTCTCGTTGTAATCCTTCAATGACGTCAGAGAGGTGACGGGTCCCAACAACCACATATGAATATGGACTGCGGGGTCCTTAAACTCGTGGACCGAGACGTCCTTAAACTAATATTGGACCGAGATGTCCTTAAACTAATATCGGACCGAGACGTCCTTAAACTAAAAGACCACCACGTCCTTAAACTGGCGACGGACCACTACGTCTTTAAACTGGTGACGGACCACTATGTCCCTAAACTGGAATATGGACCACCACGTCCCTAAACTGGAACACGGACCACTACGTCCCTAAACTGGAACAATAGAGCCTCCAAACGCTCTTTTGCCGGACCTAAGCGGTCCCGTTTAAGTTGATCTTAGCCCCAAATACGGCTAACGTATCCTTAAACATTCAAATGGGCTATAAAACTCCAAATCAACTTTGGTTCAAGGGTACATCTCTGAACTCCTCTGACACCTATCGTTGTAATTCTTCAACGACGTCAGAGAGGTGACGAGTCCTGACGGCCATATAATAAAGGGATCACCACGTTAAGTTGATCTTAGTCTCAAACAGGACTAGCATATCCTTAACGAACATTTAAGTTGATCTTAGCCGCAATACGGCTAACGTATCCTTAAACTAAAAACACCAAACCCAAATCTAAGTAAATACGGATTTGGACTAATCCACGTCCTACGGGAGACGGCATTACTCAGTCTCCGTATACAATCCACGGGCAACCACAGACAAAACAAACACACACGACACAAAGTGAAATTCTGGAGAAGGAGAAAGTTGTTACCGCGATGCGGTAGCGTAATTAACTGCAAGGGCTTGCGCCTGCAGGGAAGAGCATCCCCACAATCAAAAACCCCTCAAGCGAGGGGGAATCTGACGAAGTCTGCTACATCGGCCGCATCTGTCTAAACCTCCGATACACGGTGCCATAAATCAACTTGGCATCTTCGGAGAGGTAGACGGATAAAACCATATAGCATCTGCCCCGAATCTCAGGCGAGACGTCCTCATGTCTTGGCCGCCGTTCGGAGGGAAACATGCACCATCCCCAGCAAGGAGCCGGAGTCAACGCCGGCCCCCGCAGCTCAACCCTCGGTCGATGGGAAGCCCGACTCAATCCCTAGTTAGATCCTTTACGTCGACGGGTTCTCGACCGAGGAAGGCTGTGGTGCCGACCTCATCATTCGGGGCCCGAACGAGGCAGAAATGGAGTATTCTCTGAAGCTCGGGTTCAAGGCCTCAAATAACGCGGTGGAATACGAGGCCTTGATGGCCGGACTGCGCATAGCCTCCGGGCTGGGGGTGAAAACGATTCGGATCCGCAGCGACTCCGCCCTAGTCGTCGGCCAAGTGACCGGCCGATTCGAGGCACGGGAGCCTCTGATGGTGAATTATCTGGCTAAGGTAAGAAGACTGCGAAAGGACTTCGACGAAGTCCAGGTGGAGCAGATCCCCAGACAGCTCAATGCCCAAGCCGACGCCTTGAGTAAACTGGCTTCATCCTACTCGGCCAACAATAAGAGGAGCATCCTCTTCGAAGTCTTGCCACGGCCCAGCATGGAAGACAGGGCAACAATACTTCAAGTGTATACAGCCCGGGAAGAAGACCGGGACTGGAGAAAGCCCCTCGTAGAATTTCTGAAGGAAGGTACGCTCCCAAAAGATCAGGGAGAAGCCCGCCGTCTCCGAGCCAAAACTCGCCATTTCGTCTGGAGCAATGGGAACCTCTACAAGAAGTCCTTCACTCAGCCCCTGCTCCGGTGCGTCGACCCCCATGAAGCCGACTACGTCCTCCGTGAGATTCACGAAGGGGTCGACGGCGCGCACCAAGGGGCCCGCACCATCATCCAGAAGGCATTGCTCTAGGGGTACTACTGGCTGACCATTCATCAGGATGCCCAGAAGCTGAAGCTGGTCAGGAGATGCAAGAGCTGCCAACTCCATGGAAGCATACCTCGCCTTCCCTCTACCGAGCTAACCGCCCTAACCTCCCCGTGGTCGTTTGCCCAGTAGGGAATGGACATGATAGGCCAGTTCTCTAGCGGTATGGGCGGGCACAAGTACGTCCTTGTCGCGGTGGATTACTTCATGAAGTGGATCGAGGACATTTCCATCAGGAAACCAGACTCCACCACGACTATTAAGTTCCTGCAGAACAACGTGATACTCCGGTTCGGCATCCCGAGGTGCATCATCATCTACCACGGAACAAATTTCAAAAATGAAAGAGTTAAGGAATTTTGCAGCGAATATCATATCCTCATGAAATTTGCCGCGGTCGCACATCCTCAATGCAACAGGAAGGCCGAGGTCACTAACCGGGACGTCCTCCGAGGTCTATGGACACGCTTAAAAGGGCGCCAAGACAGTTGGGTCAAGGAATTGCCCCGGGTCTTATGGGCCCTGCGCGCGTTAAAGAAAACCCCCACCGGGGAAACCCCTTTCATCCTCTACTACAGAACCGAGGCAATAGTCCCAGCGGAGATCGGGCTCCCCAGTCAGTAGGTCGAGCACTTCAACAATGAAGCGAACACCTCGGCACTCCGAACTAACCTGGACATCTTGTTGGAGAAACGAGACCGGGATCAGATCAGAGCTGTCGCCTATCAACAGCAAACCGCCCGCTACTACATCGCGCAAGTCAAGCGTCGCTTCTTCAAGACCGGAGATTTAGTCCTAAGGCGGAACGAGTTCGTCGACCAAGGCAAGCTGCATAAGTTTTCCCCAAAATGGGACGGTCCTTTTTTCATCTCCGAGGTCCTGCCCGGCAGAGCCTACCGCTTGCAAGACGCAGATGGGCGCAAGTTTCCACAGCCTTACGACGCTGAGAAGCTCAAACTGTACCAATGAAAAGAATATCTACGAGTGTGTATTTCTTCTTTCACAAAGACGATGTAAACTTTTCTAAAGTTCTTTCTATTTAAATAATAAAAAGAGAACAATGGGGGTATCGCAAAAAGGAGAATTATATTATTCAAATGTATTATGGGCTTCTCAGCCTTACAAAAGGAAAAATTTACAACAGAGGTGGAACGGGATCGAGGAAGTACTCCTGGTGATACTCGGGGTAGATTTCTGCTAGCCGGGCCCTAGCCTCTGCAGCCCGCTCCCGCCGATGCTGCACGCGAACCCGGGACGCCACGGAAGCACCCGACGCTCCACACTCTGCGCCTTGGCTCAAGACGTACCTCTCTTTAAAGAACTCCAAAATGAGCGCCAAGGCTCGGTCGTACCTGGCTTTCGAGATGAGGCCGAGCAGGAAGATCGAACGCACCTTGCCAAGCGCCTCGTCCAGAAGCTCATCAGTGAAGGAGTTGTCCAACCCTGGTCTCACGTCCCGAAAGTACGGAACAAGACCGGCACTTAAACTACGAACGTTCCGAGGCGTACGTAATCTAAGTAAACCGAAACCCCAGAAATCCAAACCAAGAAAAGTAGTAGAGTGAAGGAAAACCAATTTAAAACAAGTAGTTTCAATAGCATAAGCCGAATTATGTGGGTTTCTAAAAACATCAAAAATTTCCTGAAAATTTCGGCAGAGTCTCCTTTGTAAATACTGGCCCCCAAACGGGATACAACATGAATAGTATACGAAATCAAAAAAAAGGCATCCCCAAGCGGGAGCTAGCTCTTCGTCAATCGACGGTCACAACCACACAAGCAATATAATATACAACGCCAACGGCGAGGATCAAAACTCAAAAGGAAACTCAAACCATAAGAAAACCACAAAAAAATAACGCGCGACTCTAAGGTCGAAGGAATAACATCACTGGTCTCTATCTCAAAGAAAATACATGTTTGGTTGATGGAACTTCTAGATACACTGAATAATAATATACAATGTATAATGATGGGTACGATACAAATAAACCCACCTACTAGCAAGTCACCCGAACGAAACTGTACCCGCAAAGCCGTAAAGAAACCTGTACGGCGAAACCTGCAAGAAACTGGGGCACAACGGGGGTGAGTTGCCAACTCGTGAATAGAAAAATATCAACGAATAGAAATCGCATGTATAACGCAATCCTAGGTCATACGATCAATATATATAACCCTCAAATAAAACCAGCAGTCTATAATAATGACTAGGGTAAATATCTAATCCAAGTGTAATTCCATGTGCCCGTGCCAGTGCCTCAGGTAGCAATGTATCATATGGATGATATATGAATGCATGGAACAGAATGCATGTACTGACGAAAACTGCTTTAATAAATCAGTGAGATTTCTGTATTTTAAAAGTGAGGTACCATAAATAAAATCAGCATAAAACAGTGCACAGCATCGACACAAAACAAGTGTCCAAATATCTCGATATCTCTGTATCACAATCTCTGTACCTCAATATCTCAAAATCTCAAAATCTCAATCACAATATCTAGGGCGCCGTCAATCCAGACCGGCCCCTACCATCTATCTCAAGACCACGACGGTATCCTCCGGATATCCGACGCGTCGGTTAATATCACCGGTCGGTAGTGCTCCCCTGCCAGGCTCAACGTTAACAACACAATCCTCTTACCCCGGGGTACCGCACCGGGCCCACCATGTACCCGAAACGGTTCCTCCACTCCTCGAATCGGGTCTCGAAATCTATCAGCAAACTCATGGTGGACGACTCATACATCATGGGAAAACCGCACTTTTTATTTTAAAAGAGAGAAAAGGTTTATTTATGTTTTTGCGGTTTTCCTCCAAATCCAGAAAATCTCATGGAAATCCGAATCCAAAACATCAATAACACGTAAAATAGTGAATATATACATGAGAATCCATGAATGCGGCATAACAATGAATAACAGTATGCATGAAGTAGCAGATAATAACTACAATGTCTAAACTAACATATAAGGCAAGTACGCTAATATCATATCTAAACTATTAGCTAACAGGCTATGTCAAGCAATAATATTTTCTAAGGTGTACGTGACATGGCAATTACCGTGAAGATGTGTGTGAGCCGGCAAGTAAGTGTACGTAGTACATACGCAACATCGGTAATGGTGCTGGTGTCCTAACAGCATGATATCAATAATGGAGTATGAAACATAATATAAGCATGCGATGCGAAGCGAACCACAATAATGAGCGGGAGCTGAATACTAGACGCAACTATAACTAATCTTCATTAATCTAATATAAGTCCTACAAATGGAGCCTTTTGAAATAACACGAATCATGGGGTTTTGAAAATAGGGGCTACGGTGTTTTTATGAAAAGATACGTCTTTTGAAATATCCGTAGGATCCCTTGAGCTGTCTTTTAAAATACCCACGATTCGTTAGTTTTTGAAATAGGTAAGAATCAAATCTAATCTAACAACTAAACTAAACTAAAGGGCTAAGCTAACAAGCTGGACTACAGGTAAGGAAACCGCCTAACATCTGAGTCGATACATATACATACCTGTATATATATTAGTCGGTGATCCCACCTCAATAATATCATATCCGATACCATATCTATAAGCAGGCATCCCAAGTCAAGAGTGCGGATCAATCATCAAAATATAGCTCGTACGTAAATCCGTCGTACGGCATCCCCAAATCTGGGTACGGGTTAATATCACACTCATCATACTATTCACCTGGTATCCTCTTTATCAAATATCATGATCGGGGTACTGATCTACGTCTAGTACAATACTGATACCGCCTAAGTATGCATGCACGTGTGTGAAACACTACGTCAAGGACCCACTACAACGTCACGTCGTATCTCAAATACGAACCCTGCTATATCACCGATCTCACGGCCTCAAATCAAATCTCATCGACTCATCATAAATCCCAAGTACTATCATCATTATCCATGCATGCGTATATGAATGTACATATGCATAGTCCCATACCCACGCATATATACATATATACATATCCCAATCTGCGCACAAGAAAGTAAAGTATGCAAGTCTGTGTGTGCGTATGTGGGTATAACAACTACTCTAGGGTTTCGCAACTAACCCAAACCTAATCCATGAACACATAATCATAACATGAATAAACATTCTCGTATCATAAAACACCTATATAAACATATATATATGAGCTACACTACGGACTGCGGGGGTGCTATACGCCATCCACCCGACTTCTCCCCGTAGATATAAATCTACTCACCTGGTCCTCGCTAGCCGGTGCCGACGTCGCCACGCGCTTGCTTGTCGTCTCGAAGTCCACATGGGTTACCTACATATCATAACGCACCGTGTCGTATTAAAATCCGACTCATGACCCAAAAACGACACGTGAATCCCACATAGGTCAAAACCTATGGCTGCTTTCACAAATCAACCCAAAAACCCTCGACGTCGGCGTACAAACGCCAAACCATCGAGAAAAACTCAAACGTATCAATCGTGGTTTAACAACACCTTAATTATATATATAAAATAGGGTTAAAATCACCAAAACTTCAAATTCGCTTTAAAGCTATTTTTCCGAAAACCTAATAAGCAAAATTAACCGCTTTAATACAAGCTCTTGATGTTTAAACGAATCTAGCGGCCACAATATTCACTAAATATCATAACAAAGTCATATAAACCATTCCTATAATTTATTCTCATCAATTTCCATAAATTCCAAAATTCTAGTTTACAATATACCCAAATTTAACAATTTTATAGCAAAAATGCACAAACAACAATTTAGCTTGGATTTTCATGAACTAAAGTATTAAACTATATTTTATAATGTTAATGAAGTCATGAAAAACCTAATCACATTTTTAAACCCAATATTTAAACAATTTTTTAAAACCTAGTTAGCAATTTAGCAAAATTATCACCATTTTAATTTAACAAATTAGCAAGTAGCAACCAACTTAGATTTTGCATACAATTACATGTTAATCTCCTCATTACAATCATAAACTAATGATAAAAACCCTAATTAAATTCAAACCCTAGTCTTGAATTTTCTAAAGTTGCAATAAAACCCAATTAAACATCAAATTTGTTAACATAGAAGCAATTAAACAACAATATATGAATAAGGTTAGAATTATACCCAAATAAATTTGAAGATCCCACAAGCACACTTAGCCTCCCAAATTGAAATCTAAATCCCTAGAACCATGCTATGGTAGCCAAGGGAAAATGGGTAGGAGGTGGATTTTGATTTGGATTTTTGCTTGATTTTTTGTGGATTTTTCAAGCATTTTTGATGAACTTTTTTAAAGAGAAAGAGATGAAGAATGAAGGGGCTGAAATAGAGGGGGGGCTCGGCCATTGCAGGTGGGGGAGAGGAGAGAGGGAGTGTGGTGTGAGGTATGGGTAAAGGAAAAGTCCAAGTCAACATTCAACTAACACTTTTATCCATTCTCATTTCTTTTCTTTTCTTTCTTTTCTTTGAAATTCAAGTGGGGAAAATTGATGGGGCTGCTGAATTCAGCCAAGGGAGGAAATAAATGGGGGGTGTGAGTGTGGGTATGGGTGTGGGGTGATGAAAAATAATAAATACAATACCCCAAACATCCATTTACACTAAAAAAAGCCTTTTTCTTCGATATTTTCTAAACCGTTTTTGCAAACGATTTCATTTCAAAAACCACATGATAAAATTTTATTTAATGTTTTATGATGCACAAAATTTGTTTCAACTCATTCCAATTTGTAATTTTTCCTAATTAAATGTATTAGTGACGGCTTAAAATAATATTAAAATAATTAATTTCGGAAAATTTTTCAGAAAATTTGAAATTTCACCAGTGGCTCAATAAACACCAAATACTAGCAATTACATAGCTAGAATATGTATATTTAATTT
Organism: Agapanthus africanus; assembly: GCA_030015575.1. NCBI lineage: Eukaryota > Viridiplantae > Streptophyta > Magnoliopsida > Asparagales > Amaryllidaceae > Agapanthus > Agapanthus africanus. The sequence goes on along the minus strand of JASDDO010000001.1, from coordinate 432,754,400 downwards.
TATAATAAAAATATTTGCATTTTGACTTTTTACAGAAAACCCCTTTATTTTACCATTTTTTCGAAATTTCACCGAAATGATTTTCAAAACTTACAATCTTCCCCCCTTAAAGAAATTCGGTCCCCGAATTTAAATTAAAACTCCCCCCCAAATACTAAAATATTTCAGCCAAAACCATCAAATCGCTGGGGCTCCGAAATCATAAATACATAAACACATCATAGCGCAATGCATGCGCATGAGTAATGAGTAGATAACTCGAAATCAAAACTCCGTCAAGCATCCCGCAATCATCGGAGTCAAGGTGAAAACACGAATGCCAAATCTCAAGCAAGACCGATATGCTATAAATCGGAACTATGCATGCAAATATCAGGAGGAAATGCATGCCAAATCCTTTAAGTTGCTGTGCAATGCACATAACACTGCACAGTGGCGGACGTCTATCATAAGAAAATAACTATATATATATATATACCTTTGTTTGAAATGTACGTTCCGCCGTTTTGGAAAATAATTTAGAAGGGTTTTCCTTGTTTTAAACGTTTCGCGTCATATCAGACACGTAGGTAAATACTGAAACTATAGCTCGCTTTTTGGAATTCCCTTCAATAGCTATCAATGCATGCAAAATACATTCAGGTACTGTCCTCTGACTAGTCCTGCTTAGTACGAAAACACATTGCAATTATCACAAAAAAACGTACTGCTCTATAAGAAATCAATCCCAAAATACGCGAATGAATACTACGTGCGTCTGGTGCGCACGACAATCAAAATCCATATACGTGCCATACAAGTGCACAGAAACAAGATCTAAGTGCATCGGGTGTGCACAAAGCATCTGTCGTAGGCAACGTGTATGCCTGACAGCAAAATCAGGTGCATCTGACATGCACGAAAAAAATCTCGATTTAGTGCATCTGGTGTGCACCAAAATCGCATCTCAAGACATGCGCTCAACATGCGCGAAAACCCAAAACCAGGGGCATCCATCATGCACGAAATCATGAAATCCAATATCAACCGCCGAACATGCGCAAAATCAAATCAGGTGCACAAGGTGCACAAAACAAATATCGAGTATCACAATCGAAATCGAAGTCCAGTGCATCTAAGTGCACAAAAGGCGTATCACTGCACTGCAAGCATATATAAACTATACAGAGTGCAGGAACCAAATCATGTGCGTGCATACGCACAAAATCAACTCAAATGTCTAAAACCGTAAAATCACAAACATGTGAAACCCAAGCACGAAAACGATATCAAGTGCAACACTGTGCAAAGATCGTAAATCCTCAATCATCAAAATCAAATCAGGCGAATAAATCACCCAAAACATCGAAATCAATAATGGCGGAATAGTACCGCTCAAGCGCATCCTCTAAGAATCTCGGGCCAATTGTCGCGGTCACTAGTGGGACGTCTCGTCGATGATCATGAACTCTGGCCTGCTGGTGTGCGTAACAATGACCACTCCTGGGTCAAGATCTTCACTATGAATTGCCAATCTCTCGGTCCATCGGCTCATCGGCCCTGTCAGGTGTGCCAACAAGGATGATCCCGTTCTGGCACGTCTCTTGTCATCTCCCGGTCAATCATCGCGACCACTCGTAAGACAGCATATCACTGGCGTCGGCCTCTGGCTCTCTGAATGTACGTGACACATCTGATCCTGGGTTCAAGTATCATTGCAGCAGTGTCCTGGAAGGAATCCTGCTCACGGTCTCTTCCATATCTCGTCTCTGCCAACTGTCCGGAAGTCATCGTCCTTTCCTATATCTGCATCTTGCTCTGGAACGGCTGCATACCCATCGCGACTCGTTCTGGAAGGTATATCCAGTACTCTGCCTCGGCATGCGCATCGCATCTCTGATGTCGGCGGAGGGGAACGTCATCATATCTAGATCTTATACGAACCTCTTACTCCATTTTTCTCTAATGTCGACCGCTTCGGACTCGTCTCGTCGTGGCTGCATGGACTGAGCTCCAACGGCTATCCTCGTATCGGGAGTCTCCCAAGAAATGCATCTCACCACCTAGCATCCGAATTAAGTCGAACCATCCAATCGATTGTCAAAACCTCATAATCCCCCAAGGGCTCAATATCTTGGGCACGGTTTAATAGTATCGAGTACATACCACAGCATCGATGGTCCAGCCGTAGAAGGGCAAACCCAAGCCTCACTAATGGCGCCGTGGAACTGCCGCAAACCCGAAGGTTCAAAGGCTTTCACACGGTCATTATGTCGAGTTAGGATTTCATTCTTCTAGAGGGTCCATAGAATTGCCTGCATATCTTTCCGACTACTTTAAACTTGGAATAATAGGTTTCTAACATTCGATAGTCTCTGTCGACTCTCAACGTCTCCGCGTGAAGTCGTCTCTAGCTGGAATCAATCTATCTGTTGACCTCGCATCGGGGTAGGCGAACGATCCACATGTCCTAGTCATTCATCCTCGATGACTAGCGACCTTCTATCATCTCTTAGTACAACTCATTCTGCACTAACTCCAGCATCTGGGGCAATATCTCGTCATTCGCAGCAATAACTGGCTCGCTCGTCTGCACGCTGAACGGTGCCTCAATCATCAGGAGGAAGCAATACTTCAATGGTCATCAAAATCTGGCTGGCCTCTATCAGTGGCTCAATCTTCTAGCGCAAATCGGCACGTCCGAGTAATCTCATACAGCAATCCACCCAACGCTCGTGGCGCGAAGACACAATGAAAAGACACATCTCTGCAATCATGTGTCACCGAAATCATGCCCTGGTCAGTCCTCGTTCTTGACGAGCTCATGCTGACCGCAACTCTAGCCGTAGCTCTCCCTGCCCGTAATCGTGGCAGCAAAACCATAACTGGTACTGATGAGGCTAGATCGGAATGAATATAATACTGATCAAAGAAATGTACATCCTAAGGCTCCTTAAGTGGAGTAGCGTATCGTAAATATGCCGCGGAACATACCTACGGTACGTCACTCTACTTTAGTCACCTATTCCATCAACCAAGGGTCATCCTACGCTCCGAAGGTAAAACCTAACGCTCTGATACCAACTTTGTCACGTCCCGAAAGTACGGAACAAGACCGGCACTTAAACTACGAACGTCTCGAGGCGTACGTAATCTAAATAAACCGAAACCCCAGAAATCCAAACCAACAAAAGTAGTTGAGTGAAGGAAAACCAATTTAAAACAAGTAGTTTCAATAGCATAAGCCGAATTATGTGGGTTTCTAAAAACATCAAAAATTTCCTGAAAATTTCGGCAGAGTCTCCTTTGTAAATACTGGCCCCGAAACGGGATACAACATGAATAGTATACGAAATCAAAAAAAAAGGCATCCCCAAGCAGGAGCTAGCTCTTCGTCAATCGACGGTCACAACCACACAAGCAATATAATATACAACGCCAACGGCGAGGATCAAAACTCAAAAGGAAACTCAAACCATAAGAAAACCACAGAAAAATAACGCGCGACTCTAAGGTCGAAGGAATAACATCACTGGTCTCTATCTCAAAGTAAATACATGTTTGGTTGATGGAACTTCTAGATACAACTGAATAATAATATACAATGTATAATGATGGGTACGATACAAATAAACCCACCTACTAGCAAGTCACCCGAACGAAACTGTACCCGCAAAGCCGTAAAGAAACCTGTACGGCGAAACCTGCAAGAAACTGGGGCACAACGGGGGTGAGTTGCCAACTCGTGAATAGAAAAACATCAACGAATAGAAATCACAAATATAACGCAATCCTAGGTCATACGATCAATATATATAATCCTCAAATAAAACCAGCAGTCTATAACAATGACTAGGGTAAATATCTAATCCAAGAGTAATTCCATGTGCCCGTGCCAGTGCCTCAGGTAGCAATGTATCATATGGATGATATATGAATGCATGGAACAGAATGCATGTACTGACGAAAACTGCTTTCATAAATCAGTGAGATTTCTGTATTTTAAAAGTGAGGTACCATAAATGAAATCAGTATAAAACAGTGCCCAGCATCGACACAAAACAAGTGTCCAAATATCTCGATATCTCTGTATCACAATCTCTGTACCTCAATATCTCAAAATCTCAATATCTCAATCACAATATCTAGGGCGCCGTCAATCCAGACCGGCCCTTACCATCTATCTCAAGACCATGACGGTATCCTCCGGATATCCGACGCGTCGGGTAATATCACCGGTCGGTAGTGCTCCCCTGCCAGGCTCAACGTCAACAACACGATCCTCTTGCCCCGGGGTACCGCACCGGGCCCACCATGTACCCGAAACGGTTCCTCCACTCCTCGAATCGGGTCTCGAAATCCATCAGCAAACTCATGGTGGACGACTCATACATCATGGGAAAACCGCACTTTTTATTTTAAAAGAGAGAAAAGGTTTATTTATGTTTTTGCGGTTTTCCTCCAAATCCAGAAAATCTCATGGAAATCCGAATCCAAAACCTCAATAACACGTAAAATAGTGAATATATGCATGAGAATCCATGAATGCGGCATAACAATGAATAACAGTATGCATGAAGTAGCAGATAATAACTACAATGTCTAAACTAACATATAAGGCAAGTACGCTAATATCATGTCTAAACTATTAGCTAACAGGCTATGTCAAGCAATAATATTTTCTAAGGTGTACGTGACATGGCAATTACCGATGAAGATGTGTGTGAGCCGGCAAGTAAGTGTACGTAGTACATACGCATCATCGGTAATGGTGCTGGTGTCCTAATAGTATGATATCAATAATGGAGTATGAAACATAATATAAGCATGCGATGCGAAGCGAACCACAATAATGAGCGGGAGCTGAATACTAGACGCAACTATAACTAATCTGCATTAATCTAATATAAGTCCTACAAATGGTGCCTTTTGAAATACCACGAATCATGGGGTTTTGAAAATAGGGGTTACGGTGTTTTAATGAAAAGATACGTCTTTTGAAATATCCGTAGGATCCCTTGGGCTGTCTTTTAAAATACCCTCGATTCGTTAGTTTTTGAAATAGGTAAGAATCGAATCTAATCTAACAACTAAACTAAACTAAAGGGCTAAGCTAACAAGCTGGACTACAGGTAAGGAAACCGCCTAACATCTGAGTCGATGCATATACAAACCTGTATATATATTAGTCGGTGATCCCGCCTGAATAATATCATATCCGATACCATATCTATAAGCAGGCATCCCAAGTCAAGAGTGCGGATCAATCATCAAAATATAGCTCGTATGTAAATCCGTCGTACGGCATCCCCAAATCTGGGTACGGGTTAATATCACACTCATCATACTATTCACATGGTATCCTCTTTATCAAATATCATGATCGAGGTACTGATCTACGTCTAGTACAATACTGATACCGCCTAAGTATGCATGCACGTGTGTGAAACACTACATCAAGGACCCGCTACAACGTCATGTCGTATCTCAAATACGAACCCTGCTATATCACCGATCTCACGGCCTCAAATCAAATCTCATCGACTCATTATAAATCCCAAGTACTATCATCATTATCCATGCATGCGTATATGAATGTACATATGCATAGTCCCATACCCACGCATATATACATATATACACATCCCAATCTGCGCATAAGAAAGTAAAGTATGCAAGTCTGTGTGTACGTATGTGGGTATAACAACTACTCTAGGGTTTCGCAACTAACCCAAACCTAATCCATGAACACATAATCATAACATGAATAAACATTCTCGTATCATAAAACACCTATATAAACATATATATATGAGCTACACTACGGACTGCGGGGGTGCTATACGCCATCCACCCGACTTCTCCCCGTAGATATAAATCTACTCACCTGGTCCTCGCTAGCCGGTGCCGACGTCGCCACGCGCTTGTTTGTCTTCTCGAAGTCCACATGGGTTACCTACATATCATAACGCACCGTGTCGTATTAAAATCCGACTCATGACCCAAAAACGACATGTGAATCCCACATAGGTCAAAACCTATGGTTGCTTTCACAAATCAACCCAAAAACCCTCGACGTCGGCGTACAAACGCCAAACCATCGAGAAAAACTCAAACGTATCAATCGTGGTTTCACAACACCTTAATTATATATATAAAATAGGGTTAAAATCACCAAAACTTCAAATTCGCTTTAAAGCTATTTTTCCGAAAACCTAATAAGCAAAATTAACCGCTTTAATACAAGCTCTTGATGTTTAAACGAATCTAGCGGCCACAATATTCACTAAATATCATAACAAAGTCATATAAACCATTCCTATAATTTATTCTCATCAATTTCCATAAATTCCAAAATTCTAGTTTACAATATACCCAAATTTAACAATTTTATAGCAAAAATGCACAAACAACAATTTAGCTTGGATTTTCATGAACTAAAGTATTAAACTATATTTTATAATGTTAATGAAGTCATGAAAAACCTAATCACATTTTCAAACCCAATATTTAAACAATTTTTTAAAACCTAGTTAGTAATTTAGCAAAATTATCACCATTTTAATTTAACAAATTAGCAAGTAGTAACCAACTTAGATTTTGCATACAATTACATGTTAATCTCCTCATTACAACCATAAACTAATGATAAAAAGCCTAATTAAATTCAAACCCTAGTCTTGAATTTTCTAAAGTTGCAATAAAACCCAATTAAACATCAAATTTGTTAACATAGAAGCAATTAAACAACAATATATGAATAAGGTTAGAATTATACCCAAATAAATTTGAAGATCCCACAAGCACACTTAGCCTCCCAAATTGAAAGCTAAATCCCTAGATCCATGCTATGGTAGCCAAGGAAAAATGGGTAGGAGGTGGATTTTGATTTGGATTTTTGCTTGATTTTTTGTGGATTTTTCAAGCATTTTTGATGAACTTTTTTAAAGAGAAAGAGATGAAGAATGAAGGGGCTGAAATGGAGGGGGGGCTCGGCCATTGCAGGTGGGGGAGAGGAGAGAGAGAGTGTGGTGTGAGGTATGGGTAAAGGAAAAGTCCAAGTCAACATTCAACTAACACTTTTATCCATTCTCATTTCTTTTCTTTTCTTTTCTTTCTTTTCTTTGAAATTCAAGTGGGGAAAATTGATGGGGCTGCTGAATTCAGCCAAGGGAGGAAATAAATGGGGGTGTGTGAGTGTGGGTATGGGTGTGGGGTGATGAAAAATGATAAATACAATACCCCAAACATCCATTTACACTAAAAAAAAGCTTTTTTCTTCGATATTTTCTAAACCGTTTTGGCAAACGATTTTATTTCAAAAACCACATGATAAAATTTTATTTAATGTTTTATGATGCACAAAATTTGTTTCAACTCATTCCAATTTGTAATTTTCCCTAATTAAATGTATTAGTGACGGCTTAAAATAATATTAAAATAATTAATTTCGGAAAAATTTTCAGAAAATTTGAAATTTCACCAGTGGCTCAATAAACACCAAATATGAGCAATTACATAGCTAGAATATGTATATTTAATTTTATAATAAAGATATTTGTATTTTGACTTTTTACAGAAAACCCCCTTATTTTACCGTTTTTTCGAAATTTCACCGAAACGATTTTCAAAACGTTACACCTGGGGATCTTCTCTAAATCGCGTACATCGGCAACTGAAGCAGGGACGACCGCCGAGGGAGAAGCCGGCCGACATGACCCTCGAGATGCTGAACCACTCTCCGGTACCCATCCTCAACCAGGGATTGGTCATATAAGGAGACGTCGTCAAAGGTGATGATCTCTTAGATCGAATACATGCGCCCAGTCATCTCAAAAGAAAATGATGCCGAAGTGGTTGCCGCCTCCTTCTCTATTTATAACCCCAAACAGAATCCTTAGGGGCCTGGATTCGTGCGCGAGTCCTGGGATCCGCCAAGATTAATCCAATCCCGAGCCGCCACATAGCAAAAGTGACGCGGCTCCCCGAAACGTTACGCCTCTCCCAAGAATTCCTGGCACGTGCCGCCCATGACGGTTGCCCTTCCCAATGTTCACGAACCAGGGAAGGTCGGGCTGAACCTCCGAATCCACCGAGCAGCTACCCTGCTCAGTCCATCCTTCGCAGACCGCTACTTGGATTCTTCAAAACGCAATGCTTCTCAGCAATGTAAAGTCTTCTAAGTTCTTTTTATTTAAACAATAAGAAGGATACGAAAAACATTGCAGAAAAGAAGAATTTTATTGATTCAACAAGGTATTGTAGGCTCCTCAGCCGTACGTTGAAAAAAATAAATAAATTACAGTAGCGGGGGAAGGGGGTGCAGGAAACATTGCTCGTGGTACTCCGAGGATATTTCCGCCAGCCGGGCCCTCGCCGCCTCGGACCTATGCCTCTGATGCCGTCCGTGAACGTCGGCATGATGCCTCAGTTGGTAGCACTCAAGGACGAGTGCCACCGAGCGATCCCGCCGACCCATCGAGATCAGGCCGAAGCGGCACAAAGACCTCAGCTTACCAACAGTCTCGTCCTTCAACTGCTCGGACAAGGGGTTGTGTAACCCTGGCGACGCCCTCCAGATTGAGTACATCAACAGCTGGAGTAGGGGTGAGCGCCGGGGAAGCAGTCGGCCAAAATGATCCTCAATGCGGCCTATAACTACCTGCACCGTATCCTCGGTGCAATTCTGGTCGTACAAGTACACATCCTCGAAAGAGATGATATCAGGGATGGTGAAGGGGAAAGTGTCCATTCTTGGGTTTTGAGGATGAAGAAAGGGGCGATCAACATGCCCTCCGTTTTATAGCCCACAACGCCCCAACAGTCCAACAGTCGCTCGTTTATTCCACAACTGTACTGCCACGCGACGAACATCCTACCTTTTTCGGTGAAATCGGAACGACGCGACTCTTACGCTTCGCCTCCTCCCATGCGTTCATGACACGTGTCGACCGCGACGGTCACTTTTCCCGATGTTCAAACACCGGGGAAGGTCGAATAGAACCACACGAATCAACCGAGCAGCTATCCTGGTCTGTCCATCCTTGGCTGGTAGTTCACTACCCCACGACGCCAAGGATCAAAGCCCTCATCAAGAGGCCACAGGTCAGCAACCCTGCTCGGTCCATCCTTAGCAGGCATCTCCTTGCCCTCCCGCGCTAAGGATCAAAGCCCTCACCAAAAGGCCATCGAGAAGCTACTCTGCTCGGTCCATCCTTGGCTGGTAATCTCTTACCCAACGACGCCAAGGATCAAAGCCCTCATCAAGAGGCCACCGAGCAGCTACCCTTCTCGGTCCATCCTTAGTAGGACACTCCATGCCCTCCCGCGCTAAGGATCAAAGCCCTCATCAAGAGGCCATCGAGCAGCTACCTTGCTCGGTCAATCCTTGGCTGGTAATTTCTTACCCCACGACGCCAAAGATCAAAGCCCTCAACAAGAGGCCACCGAGCAGCTACCGTGCTCGGTCCATCCTTGGCTGGTAATTTCTTACCCCATGAAGCCAAGGATCAAAGCCCTCACCAAGAGGCTACCGAGAAGCTACCCTGCTCGGTCCATCCTTAGCAGGCCACTCCATACCCTCCCACGCTAAGGATCAAAGCCCTAATCAAGAGGCCATCAAGCAGCTACCCTGCTCGGTCCATCCTGGGCTGGAAATCTCTTACCCAATGACGCCATGGATGAAAGCTCTCATCAAGAGGCCACCGAGCAGCTACCATGCTCAGTCCATCATTGGCTGGTAATTTCTTACCCCACGACGCCAAGGATCAAAGCCCTCAACAAAAGGTCACCTAGCAGCTACGAGCGCCAGGGTGGTTTTTGTAGCAAAGAGAAGAAATGAGAAGGCTCAAGATGAAAAGGATCAGACTCAATCTCAATCGAACCAGGAACCTAAGGAGAATCCTCCAAGAGTTCGGCACTAGCTGGCCCGGGGCTAACCCAAAACAATTCAACGCCGCACTTGCCTCGGGGGAGAAGGGCAGACGCATCCCGACCCAAAAGGCTTTCAGGTACAAGGCAATCTCCTTACCCCATACCTGGTCTGCCCTCTCCCCCTCCTCGGCCAGACGAAGCGAATGTAAGTCTACGGTAGCGCCCCGGCCGTCTAACAGACGCCAAATGCGGAACAAAAACTTTTTAACTGGCGCTATCGTATACTATAACCCGGATCTGCCATTATTGCTAAACTAACATATTGTAAAGAGGGTAGAAAGGTTATACCGAACGATCCGAGTCCTTCGTTCTTTAACCATCATCCCACGCTCCGTTGCGGCTGCTCCGATCTCGTCGATCTCCGATCTCCTCATCCAGGTGGCACCACGTCAACGGTTCTTTAAACGGGCTCCCGCCTCTGACCCGAGGCAACTCGGTTATCAAGTTTGCTAAAAGAGATGACCAAGAATGATGTAGAGAATGAGTAGAACACTTTGTCTCCCTTCGTCCAAAGCCATGGACGAACGGTTAATGAAGTTGCCATTTGGAATCGGGTGATGAAAAATGAGCTTGGAAACTTAGCAAATAATTCATATCATATTTCCAAATGAGAGTGAGTGAGAAAATCAATCAAGAGGGCACCATATAATGGCCGGACACTTGATGAGGTGGGGAGGATGAACACAAGCATTAAATGAGGATGATGAGTCGATAATACACCTTGCATTTATCATTAATGCATACATGAATCATTAACCTTAGTCACCATTCATTTAATGCTAACAATGAATCATCAATTCTAGAACCTTCTAGAATCATGACTCATCACATTACTCACCAAATGACTCACCCTCATGAAGAAAAGATAAATCCGTATTTAACCGAATGTCAAATACGGAAACAGGAAACTGGAAACTGGCAACTTCCAAAAAGCGATCCCGAAACGAATTTCAGGATAACCCCGTAACAGTATAAACATACCCGCATTTGTATTACGACCGAATACAAATGCAACTGAGACAAACATATTATATCTACACAGTATAATACTCGGATCCGGCTTAAACCAAAGTCCACCAGTATTATCTGCCCGAAATATGACACGTGCGTAAACGCACGTGCATTTTCCGAACCCTGCCATAAAACCATACGGCCCCTACAACGTTTCGCCCGAACTTGGGAAACTGTCTGTGGGGGACTCTAATGACTCGTCAGTACCCTGGCAGTGGGTTTAACCACAAGCCGTCAGCGGCACTAGCTGTGCGTAACGGCTGCCCATGGACTGACCTCAAGGGAGGCCGATGAGCGAACTCATCCGGAAACCCTACTGAGCCTAACAGTGACAATGTATATACAGTCCGGTCCGTTCGTCTATGAGTATCGCATATCGGCCTAGGGGGCTGGTAACGTCAGACCCCCAATAGCAGTATAAGTCGTATCGGAGTGTAGCCTAAAAACACCCTGAGATACTACTAGAGTACCTACCAGTAAATCTCTTTCCACGGCCGTGGGCTTTGTGTAATGGCTCTCCTAGACACAACGCGATCTCACCCCCAATACCGGGAGAGACGAATCCCCTGCCGATCCGCTCACTTGCCTCCATGTGGCTCGGGGCTGTACCCAAAAAATACCTGTTTGCACGACTCCTTTGAGCCTCGGTAGGGTAGAAATCAAAGCACAGTGGGAACTCACACGAGACAAATGACGACCTCAGGTCGATGAACTAATCTGTACACATGTCACCAGGGAACTGCTATCTGACGATAGGTATAATACCAACTAGCAGGTTTCCGGCGAGTCCTGTCCGGTGTACTCATAACCCAATGAGCACCTGTATACATCTTAGGTGATCCAACTGACACCAGTGCTTGTGAGACCGGCCACCGCGCCTCGTCGGGGTCTCGACTGTATACACTAGTCTACTCCGGAGTATCGATGCCCTGTCTCGAAACTCCCACGACTAGGGACCACAATTAAGGATATGCTTATAAACCACCCAACTCTCACGTATATGATCGCCATCATACTGTTGGTAGTAAAGCAAGATCCTAAGGGCTCTATCAAAGTGTAACAGTGATCAGTCACCTGAACCTGTACACGACTGATAAAGGCAAACCAGATAGCATACTATCATCTCGAGTAAGACTGTCCTACCGGTATAGGTCCTCCGCAATCATTGCAATCACGTGCCTGCGATCTAATAATTGACTTTGAAGGCACTATATCCAACAATCTCCCACTTGCACTTAAGGCTAATTATTGCGATGTCGACTACTCACAGACCGTGTGAAACCGAACATCCAACTCCTCTACTAATCAGTTTCACAAAGCCCGTTTGTAAACTATTGTGTTCGAGAAATAGCCTCAGTGAGTGGATCCGCCCTGATGTTTCTTTCTATATCTCTCTTAATCTCAAGTTCACGGAGAAAGCCATCTTCCGAATTGAGTAATACCTGTCTTAGAATATGTCTGGATATCTGATGGAACCTAGTTCATAAATGAACTCCAAATCCAAACTTCTTAGACTGTATCTATCACTGAACTTAATCAGTATCCTGCACCATGCCTCCCACAGTATCATCTTGGGCCAACTGTCCATAATACTGTCCCTCGTCAGAGGGAAAACTATAACTCTGACAATCACTCTATCATCCATGTCACCTTTGAAGCCTGGAATGATAATCGTCTCCCGAAGGAGGCTGCCGTCATCAAATCCGTAGAACATGCACATATGTTCTAAAACTGCTTTCTTATGTTTATCCAGGATTGGATTAATACAAACTTATTGCATCTAGTGCAAAAACAACATCTGGTGTGGTACTTGACATCTCATGATTGACTCAATTGCTTAAGCAAGTGATCTGCCAATCATGCACACCCCTCTCCCCTTTAGTCTGTAAGACACCTTTAGAGAGGGTGACTCCATCACCTGCAGGTACACCACCATGCCAGGAGTCATCTATTCCAAAAACTATCAGAATACTGTCAAAGTACCCATATTAGGAAACTACCCAAATCTAGATCTAAAACCATAGATCTAGAAACCAGAATGTCATATATTATATCCATATCCTGTCTGGAGAAACAACTGTGTGACGACCACAGTACAACCGATCGTAGTGTAGGAATTTTACTTCCTACTCTGTGTATGTCATCCAAATACCATGACATCACACCCTACTACCTTCTTAACAGATCCATCCCCTGTTCTGATGAAGTCAAATCTATGACTATCACATCAAAACTAGATGATCTATCTCCGCTATATCAGCTCTAGTCTATAAATAAACATAAGCTACTTGCCCACTATGCTTCCACTGCTCCCACTGACTACGACAACCCTCTGGCAGAATAATATATACGTGCACTTCTAAAGCTAGTTTAGAACGACGCTATACTTAACCTCCTGTCAGGTCTCATAGTCTGGAACAACAGTAGTGTCAAGTCTGGGTAAACAAGAACCTCCCTGTCACCGTTCTTGAGGCTACCGAAGTACCTCTCGGGTGTCTGAGGTTCCCCACCATATCTGCGGAGTGGCTAATGGAATGTCAAACCTGATTGAATATATAGGTCCTATTAAATTTTCCGTAATCATTTACGGTTCTTAAATCACTTCCAGTTCTACCATACTCCCACTACTGTTTTCTGAAAAAATCCATTTTACTAAAATTGTGGCAAGTTAAGAACAATATCTCCATTGATCTTACAGATGGTAGAAAATCAACCCTCGTCATAGCCAGGGTCAACCCACAAACTGCCATTACAGAAACGTGCCTTGAGTTATCCAGAGTCTGGTTTTAAGCATAAGCTGGATAACTCACCGTACCTTAACTTCGTTAAGATATGAACCATTCTATATCCGATATAGATACTATGGCACTTATTTAATTGGAACCAGATTCAATCATCCAGCTGTCTCCAATGCATATCAACTTAATGGAGAGAGGCTAATCAGCATTACTCAACTTAGGAATCCATCCAATTATGAGTAACCTGAAAGAGAAACAAGTTTCTCAAAACTATTACTATCATCTGAATACCAATCACAAGAATCTATATCTTCGATCTCTTTGAAGAATCCCGATACTTGCGACATCTGGTTCTCTACTTTATTCTTATACCCACAACTTCTCAAAACTTAGACCTTGTATTTCTACGAAACACTTGTCTAAAAACTAGAGAAGTCATAAGTAAACAGAACATAGTATGAGGACCTACCCCTTTGTCCTGATGGACACTGGACAATATACAATACTCTGTATAAGTCCGCTGAGTTGAATAAGTCAAAACCTGTGCGTCGTAGGTTGAAAACCATACCCAGGCGATTTCCTCAAATATCACCAATTATAAAGAATTCCGATATAATGAGGATAATCACCTAATTCCAAATAACTTACTCCCACTCATCATCTGTAAAACCATACAGATGTGAGAAACATACCTAGTAAATACATACCGTGGAGTAAGTATCTAATCGGGAAAACAGTTTTGCTTTAACAATGCACTGAAACATGAAAATGTTTCGTAGGGGTATCCTGGTATTCCTAGTAATGCCTCTTCCATAATCCAATTCATGAATTTAACTGTATATCTCTTTGTCATCTCTCCAAATCCCTTTATTTGTCTTTAGTCATTACCTTCTGTACACCATCGTTAGGCTAAATGGTTTTCTTCCTTCCCTACCGTTCGGCACCAGCCTATGGTTTGGAAGAAGACTATCCAGTAAGCATAATAGGTGTACTCTCCTAATCCTAGGAGTACTCGCAACTTGAGAGAAGGTGATGATAAAAGACAATTGAATAATACCTTATTCTATTTCTTCCGAACTGGGGGAAAAAGCAAAGGTGAAATAGGAGTGGCAATGAAGTACGCGGTTTGGTCGTGAATGCTAAAAGTCGCAATTTACTTTGCCCTCTTTCTAATCCCTTTATTTTGTCTTTAGTTATTACCTTCTGTACACCCTACTTAGGCTAATTGGTTTTCTTCATTCCCTACCTTTCGGCACCTGCCTATGGTTTGGAATAAGACTATCCAATAAGCGTAATAGGTGTACTCTCCTAAAGCAAGGAGCCCTCGCAACCTGAGAGAAGGTGATAATAAAAGACAACAGAATAAACCAATTCTATTTCTCCTGAACCTTGATCTATCCTCGAAGAAATCCCTCCGAGTTCGTATATAACCATACGATGGATCTATCCAATGGAAGTGGATGTCCGTAGTAATACGGGGTGTTCTGAGAAATGCAAAGGGTAAAAGAAGGAGCGGCAATGATTTATGCAACTTAGACAATCCAAAAGCCAGTATTTTAAGAAGATTCGGTCAACTTAGTCACTGAGTCATAGTCTAGGGTCGGCCAATGGTCGCTGCCAAAGAGAGAGAGAAAAGAAACACTTTGCGTGCACTCTAACCTAGATCAGAATGGTTATCACTTTATCTAATCAGGAAACCTCCCACTATACTGTCAAATTCTCCTCCAAACCTGAAAGAAGAATCAATCGGGATCACCCGAAGAGTAAACCAACTCATCAGTGGGAATCGGGATCCAACTCTCATCGCATGATAACGTGACGGAATCCACTCACGTTACTCACACTCCAGAAGGTATGCGCATACTTGGCAAGTTTCACTTTCTTTAGAAACTCCCGATATGATTTTTGCCCTATGCTCTTATGACCTTGGCGTTGGTCAAAATGTCATAAGTCACATGCCAAGTTCTACCCGTTACTATCTTGTCAATTTGAACCCACCCGGACATGCCCTTGACGTTGGCCAAAATGGCAAAACGACTGTCCCAAATCAACTCATTTATCTATGCAACAAACGAATACCCAGCAGCTACCAAACACTATGCCTTGGCGTTGGTCAAAATACATAGCTTGAATACTACTGAATACCCAAAAGAAATGCCGGAGGGCTACGGCTGGTTTTTGGCGAAAAACCTTTAACGTAGTGAACTTGATATCGCTGAAGGAAGCTGATAGCTTTTTATAAAAATATAGTGGCGAAAACCTTTGCTAAAGAGGCCACTCCCGGTGAAGGGATCTCGGCTCTTCCCCATGGAATGAGGTGCAGGATATTCCAACTGAATACCGCGATGCAAAGCAACTTATAATCAACTATAGTGAAGTTATTACCCTGACGCAAACTTCTGCCCAAGGGGTCATTCCCGGTGAAGGGATATCGGCCATTGCCTCGTCGAATGAGGTGCAGGATATTCACACCGAATACCGCTATGCAAAACAAAAGGAAACGTCTTTGTAATAACACTTTTTAAAACTGTTCCAACAACATCCAAACATGTTTGTTTTTTCTTTGCATTGATCAAAATCAACGCATTCCCATCAATTAATCACACCAGAAAAGAACGAAAATAAAATGTACGTATATGCCATCCGCATTCGCCACTGGGTCCCGTCATTACCCGTTAGGTTACTTAACTACCGACAGAGCGGGGATTGGACTAGCGCGGGTGCAAAACATATACAACATCTAATAGTATATATACCAATAGACAATAATCGCTCCAGGCGTGATAATATGCAACATTACAGAAAAGTAATAAGCATCACAGAACAATACAGATAATCTGGGATCCCCGGGTTTCACAGAGCCGCTGCTGAAACCTGACGTTCCCCTGGTCGTGTGGATAGCCTGTGCAATGAAACCTAGACCCCTACGGGTGCGGCAAGTTACCCGCCAAAACCTGAAGCGAGACAGCCCCCTACAGCATAGTGAATGGACCACCCAGCACTTCACGGAATCTGGTAACTTGAGCACCCCTCCTTGGGTCAACCTGTACCCCCTACGAATGCGGCGAATAGTCTGCCAATTCTAGAGTGAGACCCCTCTGCCTCTCAAAGCCATGAGATGCGGACCCGTTGCCCTCCAGAACCCGGCTATCCGTGCACTCCGTCGCGGGGTAAACCTAGTACAGAAATAAATAAAAATATGTACAACGGGTATATCGACCTCAGCCCGGTCGTGCCCCAAAAGAATATTATACAACAGGCAGTGACGGCAGTCCACATGTTGGACGCTCGCCCCACAATATCAAATGTACAAATAAATCCAAACTGCACTACCATTGCACACTGCTATCCACCACGACAAATCCGCAATATCACAGCACAACACAGAATATCAACGCGAATGTCACGTTCGCAAACCCGTCTAAAAGAACCATAGCAATCAGACGCGGTTTACCGCTCGAATGACATTCACGGTCGGAGATATAATGTAAGTACTGTAAACTAACATGTTTAAATTTCGATCGACTAAATTTCATGAAGTGGGCCCCACGTACATCTGCTGTACAGTAACAAAATCTGGGCCCAAAAGAACATTACTAAAAACCACAATTTACCAAGTCAAGCACACTGAAGCAATTTGGAGCACTGTTCCTATATACTGGCCGCGGATGCGCGGTCAAACCCTAGGTTTGACCGCAGATCCGCGGCGTTACAGTAAGATCACGTGACCGGATTTTTACAGTGTGCTTAAAAAACCCTGCTCAATTTTCTGGGATCATCAAAATAATTTTTAAACCAGATTTAAAATCGACAGAAACATTGAACAGAAAAATTGTAGTTTTTGAAATTCGGTCCGATCGATGTTTTAAACGCGTCAGCACAAGTTAGTAAAGCATAATGGTGAGGCTTTGATACCACTGTAAGTCTACGGTAGCGCCCCGGCCGTCTAACAGACGCCAAATGCGGAACAAAAATTTTTTAACTGGCGCTATCGTATACTATAACCCGGATCTGCCATTATTGCTAAACTAATATATTGTAAAGAGGGTAGAAAGGTTATACCGAACGATCCAAGTCCTTCGTTCTTTAACCATCATCCTACGCTCCGTTGCGGCTGCTCCGATCTCGTCGATCTCCGATCTCCTCGTTCAGGTGGCACCACGTCAACGGTTCTTTAAACAGGCTCCCGCCTCTGACCCGAGGCAACTCGGTTATCAAGTTTGCTAAAATAGATGACCAAGAATGATGTAGAGAATGAGTAGAACACTTTGTCTCGCTTCTCCCAAAGCCATGGACGAACGGTTAATGAAGTTTCCATTTGGAATCGGGTGATGAAAAATGAGCTTGGAAACTTAGCAAATAATTCATATCATATTTCCAAATGAGAGTGAGTGAGAAAATCAATCAAGAGGGCACCATATAATGGCCGGCCACTTGATGAGGTGGGGGGGATGAACACAAGTATTAAATGAGGATGATGAGTCAATAATACACCTTGCATTATCATTAATGCATACATGAATCATTAACCTTAGTCACCATTCATTTAATGCTAACAATGAATCATCAATTCTAGAACCTTCTAGAATTACGACTCATCACATGACTCACCCTCATGAAGAAAAGATAAATCCGTATTTAACCGAATGTAAAATATGGAAACAGGAAACTGGAAACTGGCAACTTCCAAAAAGCGATCCCGAAACGAATTTCAGGATAACCCCGTAACAGTATAAACATACCCGCATTTGTATTACGACCGAATACAAATGCAACTGAGACAAAGATATTATATCTACACAGTATAATACTCGGATCCGGCTTAAACCAAAGCCCACCAGTATTATCTTCCCGAAATATGACACGTGCATAAAAGCACGTGCATTTTCCGAACCCTACCATAAAACCATACGGCCTCTACAACGTTTCGCCCAAACTTGGGAAACTTTCTGTGGGGGACTCTAATGACTCGTCAGTACCCTGGCAGTGGGTTTAACCACAAGCCGTCAGCGGCACTAGCTGTGCGTAACGGCTGCCCATGGACTGACCTCAAGGGAGGCCGATGAGCGAACTCATCCGGAAACCCTACTGAGCCTAACAGTGACAATGTATATACAGTCCGGTCCGTTCGTCTATGAGTATCGCATATCGGCCTAGGGGGATGGTAACGTCAGACCCCCAATAGCAGTATAAGTCGTGTCAGAGTGTAGCCTAAAAACACCCTGAGATACTACTGGAGTACCTACCAGTAAATCTCCTGCCACGGCCGTGGGCTTTGTGTAATGGCTCTCCTAAACACAGCGCGATCTCACCCCCAATACCGGGAGAGACGAATCCCCTGCCGATCCGCTCACTTGCCTCCATGTGGCTCGGGACTGTACCTAAAAAATACTTGTTTGCACGACTCGTTTGAGCTGTAGTAGGGTAGAAATCAAAGCACAGTGGGAACTCACACGAGACAAATGACGACCTCAGGTCGATGAACTAACCTGTACACATGTCACCAGGGAACTGCTATCTGACGATAGGTATAATACCAACTAGCAGGTTCCCGGCGAGTCCTGTCCGGTGTACTCATAACCCAATGAGCACATGTATACATCTTAGGTGATCCAACTGACACCAGTGGCTTGTGAGACCGGCCACCGTCCCTCGTCGGGGTCTCGACTGTATACACTAGTCTACTCCGGAGTATCGATGCCCTGTCTCGAAACTCCCACGACTAGGGACCACAATTAAGGATATGCTTATAAACCACCCAACTCTCACGTATATGATCGCCATCATACTGTTGGTAGTAAAGCAAGATCCTAAGGGCTCTATCAAAGTGTAACAATGATCAGTCACCTGAACCTGTACACGACTGATAAAGGCAAACCAGATAGCATACAATCATCTCGAGTAAGACTGTCCTACCGGTATAGGTCCTCCGCAATCATTGCAATCACGTGCCTGCGATCCAATAATTGACTTTGAGGGTACTATATCCAACAGCGAATAGTCGAAGGAATGAGGAAACGAGTCCGGATGTTGGCGAGCTCATCCGCACACCTCAGCGTGGATCGCACGCCAAGAACACCCGCGACCTGTGCTCTGGGGACCGCCCTCGTCGCACGACCCCGGGGAGCATTACTAACCCTAACTCCCCGGGGGGACTTCGACTCAGAGGAGGAAGAGGAGGAAGAGGAAGAAGTGGAAGAGGAAGCTTCAGAAGACTCTCTAAACTCTACTCGGACTACATCTACAGAATTCTCGGAAGAAGACATCTAACCTGATCAAAGGGAGGTGTCCTCAGGAGACCAAACGCAAGGAATCCGACCTGAGGAGAAGAGCGCCGAGCTAACACGACTAGGGACGAGAAAATTATGAAGAGGTATGAGCCTTGATGGGGATCCCACCTCTATTTATAGCTGCCGGTGTACGCATCCTACAGCTCCGATCGCCTCCCGCCAAAACAGCGTTTCACAACCAACGGCCGACAACGTTCCATCTGTCGCACTCGCATTGGATGCGCCCCTTCGAGCACGGGAACGCCTGCGGCACGTCTCGCCAGTCAACCAGCGCCAGACACGTGGGCTATCGCTTCGACGAACGTACGCACGATACAACGCTTCCCCTTTAATGCGAGATCTCTCCACTGATCCGCTGACGTCATCAAGAAAATACTACTCTTTGTCCGGGAATGCGCGCCGACTCGAGTGAGAGCTCACCCCGGGTGATCGGTCAGACTACTCTTGACCCGACCCAGGAACGGGTCGAGACGAGAGTGGGGGGCTAATGATGAGGCTCGATATCGGTGACTCTTCAAAGGCTGACACGTTGCAGATGACGTGTCCAAGAACCTACAAGAAAGGATCAAGAACTTCAGTTGGAATCACGCCTCGGGTCTCCGGCCCGAGGAGTCTCCCGCCCTTCGGTGGCTTTCCAGACCAACCCTCGGCTCGCCTCCGAGCTATCACAGAACCAAGATGCCTCGGTCTCCCGCTCGTGCCCGAGCCTCCCATCGAGCTCTTCTTCGTCTCGCCGACCGACCCGCAGCGCTGATCACAAGCGTCTCCGCCACGGCCCCGCGAGTCTCGCCATGCGCGAGATATCTGCCGCCCATGATCCCGCGTTCCACGCCATCACGATCCCCTATTAACGAGCCTGTCTCGTCATTAATGCGGGATCCCGTCTATCACGCGGGCGTGGTGCCAGGGGCGTAACGGCTGGCGTAAATTTCGCGCCCGCCTGCCCATTACTGCCGCTATATAAACCCCGCTCTCAGACGATTCAGATAAGCCATTTTCACCCCCAATAGGCCGTTACTCTGCTAAAATACCCCGTCTAACTTAATCGTCGGAAAGTCCTCGGTGGCACAACCACTCCAGGACTTCTTTGCAGGTAGCTCGGCCTCAACCACACAAAACCCATTGAAATCCACACGTTTCAGGAGTCAACCCTCCTACTCAATCTCAGCCGTCCATCAGCGCTCGCTGCAGATCAACGGAAGATAATATCTAAAGGAGATCCAGAGATCCATCAGGCACCGAATACATACGGACGCGGAGTACATACTCTATGTATACATATAGATCAAAGATAATGATTCAAGGCCTAGACTGAATTGCACTTGCTGTTCCCTAAATTGAACTGTTATGAGCTCATATTCAGTACTCGTGCAACTAGACCACATGCTTTGTGGAGTCTTATATATCAACTTGCAAGATTCTTTTTGGAAATAATTCCAGCATGAAGTATTCGGTACCATAGATTCTATTGGCGCATGTGTTGTGACATTTGCTTGTTGCTTGATACATTACTCTCTCTTGCAAAAAACAATAAGGTCATATTCTTGGCTTTTGCCTATAATTTTCTTCTCTCTACTCCTTTTTTCCCCCTTGACGTAACCTCTTTAAGCAAGAAATCGAACAACAACCTCAATTAACAAAATTGTAGTAAAAGCAACTTTATCATGGAATATAAATTTCTTGTGTTTGCTTTTATCAAATGTAAAATGCAAGCTGGCCGAATTTTTCGAAAATCTAATTCCAGAAATAAATTCAAAAAGGACTAAGTAGTTTTTTGACACAAACACCCTCTCCGCTCATAGTTTATCCCGTGTGGCACTTATACCCCTCAAATGATTTATTGGCAAACAAAACCCTCTCTACTCATCGATAGAAACTCTGTAAGTGGGTGTTTTGTGTTATTAACCCAAGAAAAAAATAACAGAATTGCTGCAAACTGAGAAATGAATAAACTTACTGGGCCTAAGTCCAATTTTAGTGTAGGCTGGGCCTGACTTGTTTCATGGCAGCCCAATAACCCGTCCATTCTGAAATCTTATTATTTTTCCCGCCTTCAGAGCGCTGTATATATAGGCCATTTCCGCTGGCTTGCGCAAGAGAAGAAAAAGAAAAAGAAAAAGAAAAATAAATTTTGTTCGCTGAGATCTGAAAATGGAAAATTCGAAGGAGATGATGATCGCAGCAGTCTCCTCGCAAGCCGATTCTCAACTCTCTGCTCTCCTCTTCGGTACGATTTCCCCTCAAAAAACCCTAGACTTTGATCGAATTTGTGATTTTTGTCGAGGTATTGTTTAGATCTGTGCATTTTGATTCACTTTCGTGAAATTTCTGCCGATTCTTCTTCATTTTCTTGTAGGGATTTTGAAATTTTTAGCTGAATTATAGATAGGTCGTCGATTAAAGTGAGAAATTAGTTAGATCGCTGGTGTTTTCCTGCAGATTTCAGAAGTTTAGCCAATTTGTGCAGATTTTAAGGAATCTGATGTATTTGTGAAGAACTTTCTAGGGTTAAGTTGTTGGTTAAAATGCTTGGAGCATGCATTGAAATTTGAGATTTTTTCAAAAAGCAGAATTTTATGTAGATTGCTGATCTGAATAATTTAGTCAATATGATGAAATTGTAATGCTTCAGCTAGATATGCTGCTGATCTTTTCCTTTGATTTGGGCAGATTAGATATTTATAGGCATAAGCTGTTTGTTAAAATGCTTCTTGTTTAAACTCAATAATTTTTATATTATTTAAGCTTGGATATAGAATGGTGATTGATTTTCAGTACAAGTTAGTTAGTTACGCAGTTTTTGCCTTAAAGCTGAAGTTGTTCCTTGTAATGCTTATAGTTTGAATCTCGAGATTTCTTTAGTTTAATTTCTTTTAAAGAAAAATTAGTTAGTTGGATAATTTGATAGACTTTGTTTGTAGATCTAAGATATTTAATCAGCATGTTGGAACTTTTAACGAGCGTAGTGCATTTCTTCTGCTAAAAACATTGCTGAGTAATTTCTTTTAGTTTGTGATGATGTCTCCAAGGCTAAAACTGTTTGTTAAAAATGCTTCTGGTTTCAGCGCAGAGATTTCTTTGCTAAATTTTTGATAGATAGTGATATTTAGTAGAAGTTGGTTAGATCTATTGTTTTTTTTTGTGCTTTTAGATATGAGAAATTTAGTCAATGTTGTGGATTTTTAATGAATGTGATTGTTTTGTCTGCTAGAAAAATGCTATCTTTTTTCCTATTATTCGTGAGGATCATCTCTAGGCTACAAGTGTTTGTTAAAATGCTTGCGGTCCTGATGAGTATTCTTAGCGAATGATGACATTATGTAGGAGTTAGTT
Organism: Agapanthus africanus; assembly: GCA_030015575.1. NCBI lineage: Eukaryota > Viridiplantae > Streptophyta > Magnoliopsida > Asparagales > Amaryllidaceae > Agapanthus > Agapanthus africanus. The sequence goes on along the minus strand of JASDDO010000001.1, from coordinate 432,731,116 downwards.
AAGTCGGTAGTCTTCTTTCACTTAGAAACTTGGTCAATACTGCGGAATTTTATTTAATGTGGCAGATCATCTGCTACAGATTGTGAAGTTCTTTTCTAGGCTAAAAGTTTGTTAGAATGCTTGTGGTTTTTCTTGAGATTTTTTGGCTATATTTAGAGTGAACAGTCATATTCATTAGAAGTTAGTTACAGCTATAGTATTTATTTGTGAAACTCGGAAATTTAGTGAGTATAATGTATTAATAATTTTTCATGCAAGAGAGACATACGGTTGGTCTTCACTAGTATATGACAGAAAAGCAATGCTCTATGAAAGAAAATGATTTAAGTATCTTAATCTAAAATTTTCAGGACAACGGTTTAATATAGTGTTGAGAGGCTTTCACTCTTGGATTGGATAACTTTGGACTCAGCTATCATAAATACCATTTGAGTGTTCTAATTTTTAGATTCCAAATTCAACAGTAAGATTTATTATGTGGGTCTAGTATAATTTGCTGCCAAATGATTTTTTGGATTTGTATTTAATAAACTTCAAGTTCAAGGATATATAGATTTCGAATTCGCTCTTTAAATTGACGACCTTTGATTTCTTGAGAATGTAATAAAATGGTGGTTGTATTCCAAGTAAAGTTGGCCATCTCGACAAGTTTGTGTTACACTTGGTCAATAATAGTATACATTTTCCTGCATCTTTTGAGGGGTATGTTCTTGGTAATACATTATAGTTATTATTTTCTTTTGCTTAACATAAAAAAAAATATGTTATTAGCTTTACCAAAGACCGGGGTAATACTACAACTTTGTGCATACCAATTTCCCCTCTATATTATTGTTTATGTCAACAACAAATTATACTTGTTCTCTGATTTTGGGTGCTGTACTACGTTGCCCTGTCCTTGAAGTCCTATCCAACATCAATCATTACGTTAATAATAATTTTCTGAAACTGCAGCATTTCAATTTGATGTTTCATTAATGGGGCTGTGAACGTTCACGACCTCTGTTAGATATGTCTCATATTTAGATCCCTGACGATTTTCTATTTTGAAGATTCAACATAATCACGAGGAACTCGGAGATTTGGTGTTATTAGTAAGGCAGCCGTCTGGAGCTCATTGTGACAGACATCTGCCTCCGTCTCGTACGCGTGATCTTTTCTTATGCAGACGTCTGCCCCGTTGAGGTTCAGACGTCTGCCAAGCGCTCTGTTATTTTGATTGGAATTTCAGGCGTCTGCTAGGTCCTTCTACAAACGTCTGGTAGCGCTCTGGATTTTCGTGCTATTCCTTCAGCAGACATCTGCCTATTCCTTCAGCAGACGTCTGCGCTCAGTTTGGGCCGGATATTTCTTTTATTTGGAAATTAGTTTTTTAGGGAAATTTTTTGAATGCTGTTTATACAATAGTTTGTATTAGCCTTAGATCTGATAACTTTTGATAGATTGAGAGATCGTATTGTATTGTGGGAGAGCTAGGGTTTACTTGAGAGGGATTTGTAATTCTCCATCAATTTATACGCCTCCGGATTTTGTTAATTTATAAATCTTCGCTTTCGCCAATTCATATGTGCTCGTATTTCTATTTTCCTGTGATTTATTCTACTTCTCTATATCTCTAGTTTGGCTTTGTAATCGTCTTAAACGCAACAAACTGGTATCAGAGTCGTTGTTTTCTTTTTGGGATTTTTGGATTGAGCCATTAGGTTTTCGATCTTGCGATCTAGGTCAACAATGGGTAACGACAACTACGTTCTCTTTCCTACTTTCTTAGATCATGATTTTGAAGTTTAGGGTCCGTTAGCATATCGTGTTTTGTTGATCCAATATCATGTCTCCGACAATCATGAAGTTCGATATCGAGAAGTTTGATGGAAACATGAGTTTTAGTTTGTGGCAAGCCCATATGGTTGCCGTTTTGACTCGAAACAATCTGAAGAAGACAATTCTAAGGAAGGATAAAAAGACTTCCATGGAGGATGTGTCATTAGTCGGCTTGATTATGCAGGTGATCTTGACAGATGCAGATCGATTACCGGTTATGTATTTTCTTCAGGAGGATATGTCATTAGTCGGCGTGCTTCTTTGCAGCCTACGGTAGCGTTGTCTACCACGGAGGCAGAGTATATGACCGTTGTTGCGGCCGTTAAGGAGGCAACCTGGTTGAAATGACTATTTTCAGAACTTGATATTCAAAAGGATACCATAATAGTCTATTGTGATAGCCAAAGCGCTATTCACATAACGAAAAATCATTTGTATCATGATAAGACGAAGTACATCGATGTACGGTACTGGTTTGTGCAGGAGATTGTTGAAAAGAAGAGATTGTAGTGAAAAAGGTTGGCACAACGGACAATCCGGCCAACATGTTGACAAAGTCTCTTTCAGTTGTGAAGTTTGAGTATTGCTTGAACTTTATTGGAGTGTGTCGCACTCATTGAGCCCTTTAGGGGTTTTGTGGCGAAGGTGGAGCTGTTAGTAACTTTGATGAAGGGGTTTGTGGAATGCGAGGTAAAATGAAGATTTGTTAGATATGCCTCACATTTAGATCTCTGAAGATTTTCTATTTTGAAGATCCAACATTATCACGAAGAACTCGAAAATTGGTGTTATCAACAAGGCAGGCGTCTGAAGCTTATCGCGACCGGCGTCTGTCTCTACCTCGTACGCGTGATCTTTTCTTATGCAAACGCCTGCCCCGTTGAGGTTCAGATGTCTGCCAAGCGTTCTGTTATTTCGATTGGAATTCCAGACATCTGCCAGATCTTTCTACAGACGTCTGATAGCGCTCTGGATTTTGGTGATACAATTCCAGACGTCTGGTTATTCCTTCAGACATCTTCCGTTTGTTTGGGTCAGATACTTCTTTTGTTTGGAAATTAGTTTTTTAGGCAAATTTTTTTATATACTATTTATATAATAGTTTGTATTAGCCCCAGATCTGATAGCTTTTGATAGATTGATAGATCCTATTGTATTGTGAGAGAGCTAGGGTTTATTTGAGAGGGATTTGTAATTCTCCATCGATTTGTACTCCTCCGAATTTTTTTAATTAATAAAACTTCGCCTTCGTCCATTCGTAAGTATTCGTATTTCTATTTACCTTTGATTTGTTCTACTTATCTATGTCTGTGGTTTGGGTTTGTGATCGTCTTAAACACAATAAATTCATTAGCTGTGAATTCACTTACTGCCTTGGGTTTCCCCGTTTAAGGTGCAGGGGACCCACAAGAGGCCGTGAGTGCGTCCACAATTAATGGGGCTGTGAATGTTCACAACCCCATTTCCCCCAATTTTATTTGTTAGCATTTGCGCATTTTACAAAGTAAGATTGAAAATGTTCCGTTAAAATTTTGATCATGCATTAGAAAAACGAGCTAATTTTTTTTCTTTTCTTTTCTTCTCTTCCCTTTCATTTCTTAAACTTCTAATTAACATGAAGAGCATATTGTGTTATATCATTGATTTAAATATCCGTTTCCAAATTGCAGATGCATCTCAGCAGGTGCAAATTGCTCTCAACAATATGCTGAAGATGATTGGGTGAGCTTCTTGCTAAAATTTTGCTATTTACAAATTGCAGAAAGGTGAATCTCTATGTTATTTTAGTTGCTCTCAACCGAGCTAATGCTTCCATCATCATCATCTTCTTTGTTTATCCTCTTTAGCTTAACAACGTAATTCCTGGAAAGACAACATACTTTGCTAATGTAATTATCCTCTGTTTTAATGTTATCATATCATCGATCAATACCAAAGTCTCCGTTTAACCAAAATGGTTATTTCCCAAAGAGTATAATGTTCTTGTATAAATAAAGTTACCTTCTTAATTGAATATCACTTATTAGTTAGTTTACAAGGAGCAACCGTGATATGTAATCAGTCTCATTTTTAGTAGTTCGGCGTACCTGGATCTTAAAACCCTTTTGTTACTTCCCGCTTAATTTGAATCAACAAGAGAAGTATGGTTCTGTAATTCTCGGTTTAATGTACATAGTTGCTTCCTGGCTCGACAATTTAAGATGTTTCCGTATGCTTGCTTCCTCTTTTTCCATGGCTCGATATTTCCTAACACTGAAAAATCCATCCGAAACATTTCTTAACAGCGAGATTGATCAGAATGCTGATGAGATATCAGAAGAGATAGAGAAGTGCAAGGAGAATGAAGGTGCCAAAAACAAGATGCTGGAGAAAGAGAGAGAACGTGTCCAGAAAGCTGCTCTCGCTGTGTTACAGATGCTCGGTCGCAGTTAGGAATTTGTGCGCATGAAATCTCAGCAGCAGCTTCAGTCACAGTTGCTCCTGTGTTGCTAGAATTCTCTCAAATGCGAACAAATATTGCCACTTGTTTACAAACTTTGAAATGTTATTGTTAGAAGTTGCTTTTCTTATGAGTGATGGCATTTTATCCTGGTGAAATTTGAGAAATGGCATCATTACAAACTTTTATGCAGTCGCCTGTAATGCGTGGCTGCGTTCAGAACCTCTGGGTGAATTGAGTTATAAAATATGATAAGATGAAGTGGATACAGATATTCAGTGAATGACAAATTATCCGTGAATGCCAAAAATAGCAGCGAAAAATCTCACTTGCACCAATAACCAGCAGAAATAATCAAAAGATTGCAGCAAATGAGGGCAAAGCTTTAAAATATTATTGACCTCGGTAATGTCCCAACAAAATCTAGGATTCATCTGCAGTATAAAAACCGAATCACCTCCATAATAACTAGTACAGGTTTTAAAAATACTTTACTCAAAAGATGTTTATAAGTCACCTATAACTGATTGATAGAGACACGAATACAGCCAACCAGAACTATAATAATGATAACATGCAATGGACCTGCAAGGAGCAAGAGGAACACAGTCAAGCTGGAGCGCCTTCTGGCTTTTTAGTCTCCATAGGCTCCGTTGGTAGTTTAAATCTATTGGTAACATTTATATATGGGAAATAGTCCTACGTTGGATGGAGAGACGAATGTCCAAATCTTTATAATAATTCCTAATGTCTAAGCAATAACTTGAATAAAGTGGGTTATGAGTGAATTGGGCCTAATTTCTAGTGGGCTTATAATATTTTTTTATAATTGTATTTGATAGGGCATTTGGGGCATCTTAGGGTTTGACTTGAAAACAGAGTTTGTCTTTTTTGAATTTCGAATTCAAACGTTGTCTGAAAACTGTCTGCTGCAGTTTTGTTGTCTGAACAATCACAACCGCCCAAACAGTTGTCTGATTAACTCTATAAATTAATTTTGGGTTACACTAACGGCATGGCAATCTAGTAAGGTTACCCGGCGAGTATCCGCGTACGCAACGTGATTGCGACGAATTTTTGATCCACATCAAAATCCTGTGGCAACCGATCACTTGAGCCTAAATTGCTAGATTTATAAAATTCAAATTAGTTTTCATAAAACTAAAAGTTCAGTCGAGTTCCCAACTTTGCCCAAAGTATATTGTGGATTCCAAGTACTGTATCACAATCACAGATAGTTAGACGACGTTAACCTTTTCGACCGAATCAACAAACACCCACATTTCCCAGAGAGCTCAACACTTGAGCGGAGTTAAAAATACCCAGAACATGCCACAGCACATATGGACCAACCGTAGAAGGGCCAACCCTTGCCTCACCTATGGCGCCGCGGAACTATCGCAAACCCTAAGGTTTGGCGGCGGTTCCAGCGGTCACAGAATCGAGTTAGGCTTTCATTCTTCTAGAGGCTCCATAGAATCACCTGCATGATTTTCTGAAGATTTTAAACTTGGAAAAATCCAACTTTTGGAAAATTTCCAGCATGAGAGAAAATGGGTTATTGATATTCGTTCGAACTTTTTAACGTCGTCAAGATTACCCGAAACGATGCTAGAATTATGATTACGAAGCACTCCGAATTGCCTTTACATAAAAATAACATCACATGCAATCTCAGTAAAAACAAGCAACACCTGAAACACCAAAACCCCGAGACTGGAACACCAAAGCGAAACGAGGCCAGAACAAGATACCAAAACCGGTGGGGCCGATTTATGGGGAAGTGTCGCCGGGTCAAACCCGGTGAAAGAGGCTCATTTTGCTCTGGTGTTCATGTTACATCGTATGCAACATTCTGCAACTGCTTAAAAAAAATTTAGACTCTAAAAAAATCGACAGAAACTAGGGTTTTTGTTTCGATGTTTCGGAGTTGTTTCGGTTTTGTAATTCTACAAATATCGTCTAATTCTCTAGCATGGCTTTGATACCATTGAAGGGTTCCGCAGCACCGCCACTGGGTTTCGGGAGGTATCGACCATACCGTTTTCAAAAAATTGGCGCGCTAAAGAACCCTAACTTAGAATCTTAATTAGAGAATTAGACGAAACATACATGTAAACATCTTTACATCTAAGTGAATAAGGAATACAACCTTTGTAGACCGGTCATTCACTTCAGTAGCTCCGTGTAGTAGTCCCTTCGCTCCAATGAATGAACTCCCGGATACTAGAAAGGCTCCACAAGAAGAAAGGAACAAACTTTCTTGAAGTCTTCGAGACCGAAAATGATCTACGTCGAGGAGACACCAACTTAAACTACCTTTTCACTAATTAGGAATTAGTGAAGCAAACAATTTAAACTAAATGACTAGTCTAGTGTAGGTTGATGAAATAAGAATTTTGCTCACTTTAGAAATATTTTTCTCACTAATTTTCTTCACCTCCCAAATGGCTAGAAAGCTTGAGGAAGGAGATGAAGAAAAGCAACCATGGAAAAAGGCTAGGTAGAATGGCAACTATGGGTGAGTTAATATCATATACTAATTCTTGTAGAGACTAAACCACGGCTAATCATAATGGTTGGGTTAATAAATATCATAAGTAAAACAAAATTAGTGGACTTAGTTAATGGTTTCACAAGCTTCAACCATGTGACTAATTTCCAACTAATTATAACTTACTTCAAATAATAAAATCCTTAATTATAATAAGCATGGTGTGAGTCTCATACACCTATGTTGCATGTAGCAACAAGCATAACACAATAATATATATCATATATATATTAAGTGCACACAAGTGAGAAAAAGAAATTCTTAAGTGAGCTAATATTAGTTAATATAAATTAATATATCAAATATATAATTATACATTAAATAATTAAATCAACACTTGATTTAATAATCCGGCTATATCACATATAACCGACTAATATCATTTGTATCAAATTATTGAATTAACACTTGATTCGATAACCTGGTTATAACACATATAACCGGTCGATATCACATATCGCGAGAATAGAATACAGTATCACATACGCGTATTAATCTCGGTCCCGCACATATCACATATGTGCTCCTACTTCGTTTCGTCTGAGCCAGGAAACCTCTGTGTAGGACTCTAAAGAATCATTAATACGCTGGCAGTAGGTGATGATCATATCAGTCACCCACAAGCCATCAGCGGTACTAGCTGGACATAACGGCTACCCGGATATTGAGCGATCAGAAGATCAACAAGCAAGTATGCTCATACTCTTGTGAATCCAATAAGTAACACTACCGTACAGTCTGGTCTCTTCATCAGATATGTCGCATATCTCAATCTGGAGGTGGTAAACGTCAGACCCCAATAGCCTGATAAGTTATGCCGATGTGAGGCCCACAACGGTTTGAGAAACTACTGATAACACTTACCAGTAAATCTCAGCAACCCTGACCAGGGATTTCCTGTTATGTCCAATCGAGCATAGCGCAGTATCTGTTGGAGATAGTACCCTCAAAGTCAATTATTGGATCGCAGGTACGTGATTGCAATGATTGAGGCAGGACCTATACCGATATGACAGTCTTGCTCGAGATGATAGTATGCTATCTGGTTTGTCTTTATCATCGTATACATGCTTTAGTTCACTATTGCATGATGATAGAACCTATAGGATTCTTGCTTGACTGCCAGCAGTATGATGGCGATCATATATATGGGAGCTGGGGTCTGTAAGCACATCCTTAAAAGTATCCCTAGTCATGGGAGTTTCGAGACAGGGCATCGATACTCCAGAGTAGACTAGTGTATACAGTCGAGACCCCGACGAGGGGCGGTGGCCGGTCTCACAAGCCACTGGTGTCAGTTGGTTCACCTAAGATGTATACAGGTGCTCATTAGGTTATGAGTACACCGGACAGAACTCGTCGGGAACATGCTAGTTGGTATTATACATATCGTCAGATAGCAGTTCCCTGGTGACATGTGTACAGGTTAGTTTGTCGACCTGAGATCGTCATTTGTCTCATGTGAGTTCCCACTGTGCTTTGATTCCTACCCTACCACGCTCAAAGGAGTTGTGCAAACAGGTATTTTTTGGGTACAGTCCCGAGCCACATGGAGGCAGTGAGCGGATTGTCGGGGATTCGTCTCTCCCGGTATTGGGGGTTGATGTCGCACAGTGCACGGGTGACCATCACTTGAAATCTTTGGCCAAGGTAGTGGAGAATTACTGATTTGGATCAGTAGTTTCTCAGATGGTGATGTGCTTCATGCCGACACGATTTATCGCGTTATTAGGGGTCTGACTTTATCCACCCCCCTAGACTCGATATGCGATACTCTTTAGATGAACGGACCGGACTGTATATACATTGTCACTGTTAGACTCGGTAGGGTTCATAGATGAGTTCGCTCGTCAGCTTCCCTTCCAATCAATACATAGGCAAACCGTTACGTACAGTTTGTACCTCTGACGTGCTAGAGGTTATACCCAGTGCCAGTGTGTTGATGAGTCATTAGAGTCCCCCACAGACACTTTCCCAAGTTCGGGCGAAAAGTTGTAGAGGCCGTATGGTTTTATGGCAAGGTTCGGAAAATGCACGTGCGTTTTCGCACGTGTCATTTTTCGGGCAGATAATACTGGTTAGCTTTGGTTTAAGCCGGATCCGAGTATTATACTGTGTAGATATAATATCTTTGTCTCAGATGCATTTGTATTCGGTCGTAATACAAATGCGGGTATATTTATACTGATACGGGGTTATCCTGAAATTCGTTTCAGGATCACTTTTGGAAGTTTCCAGTTTCCAGTTTTCTATCAGCCGTATTTAACATTCGGTTAAATGCAGATTTATCTTTTCTTCTTGAGATGAGTGTAGAAGCTTCTAGAAGAGGTGACTAGGATGGTGAGTCATTAGTGCATTGATTATTGCATTATTGGTTTTTGGTGACTAGGTTGATGATTCATCCTTTGCTTTAATTGTGTTCATACTAGGTGTTAACATGACTCATTTGTGTTATGGTCACCTTCCTCTCCCTCCTACACTTACCCTCCCTCTTTATATGGCCGGCCCCTCCCCTCTTGTGAGTGTGTAGTTCATTTTGAAGAAAAGATTAGGATAGTAGTTTAGGTTCATGAAAATTTGATATGCCAATTTCTCATTTACCCGATTCAAATGGCAACTTCATTAACCGTTCGTCCATAGCCTTGGACGTAACGAGACAAAGTGTTCTACTCATTCTCTACATCATCTTGGTCGTCTCTTTTAAGCAAACTTGACGATCGAGTTGCCTCGGTTCAGAGGCGGGAGCCCGTTTAAAGATCCGTCGACGTGGTGCCACCTGGACGAGAAGACCGGAGATCAAGCAGATCGGAGCAACCGCAACAAAGCGTTGGATGATGGTTGAAGATCGAAGGACTCGGAACATTCGGTATAACGTTTCTACCCAATTTGTAATTTGTTAGTTTAGCTTTAATGGCAGATCCGGGTTACGGTACACGATAGCGCCAGTTTGTAAAAAGTTTTTGTTCCGCATTTGGCGTCTGTTAGACGGCCGGGGCGCTACCGTGGACTTACAGCATCAACCCCCAATATTGGGAGAGACGAAGTCCCCTCCTATCGCTCATTGCCTCCATGTGACTCGGGACTGTACCCAAAAACCACTGTTTTGCACATTCTCTTGAACGTGGTAAGGTGGAAATCAAAGCACAGTGGGAATCATACAAGACTCTATGACGATCTCGGGTCTACAGACTAATCTGTACCAATGTCACCAGAGAACTGCTATCTGACGTGAGGTATAAAATCATTTCTTGGCGAGTCCGTTCAGTGTACCCAGTCTCCACTGAGCACCTGTATACCTTCTCTAATGTCAAACACCAATAGATGTGGGATCATCCATCGCCCATCATATGGGTCAAGAAGCATATACGCTAGTCTACTCTGGAATATCGATGTCCCGTCTCGATATTCCCATGACTAGGAACATTTGAAGGATGTACTTACCGACTAGCTCTGCCCCACTAGTATGATCTACATCATAATCATGGTAGTCAAGTACTCATGCTAAGAGCTTTATCAACATGTAATAGAGAGACAATACGTGTACATGTTAAGATAAAGAGCAATCAAATAGCATACTATCATGTCGAGCAAGAAAGTCCTCCCTATATATGTCTGTTCCCTCACGGAAATTGAATAAAAAATATAAAAGCAACGGGAAAAGTCCCCAAACGGAGTATCACGTGCCCACACGTGATAGGCACTGCGCCGGAAAAAGAAAAACTGAAATTGAGGCTAAAACTGAGCCTCACGTGCAGACACGTGACCTTCTATATACAAAGTATATAGGCACATTCATAAAGCAAACAATTGGACAAAAGAACACTCATGTGCTACACGTGATAGACTCCTATGCCTTCTGAACCGATAAAAGTAAATTCTAATTAAAAGGGACTAAAAGCCTTATTTGGAAAGTATTTCCTTGGATCTTTCTGAACAAGAAAGATTACGCTCTGTAAACAGAGTGCCGTTGAATTAAAGATCCAGTGGTGATAAAAAATCACCAATTTACAGAAAAATTCTGTGCAAGGAAATATTTTCCTAAAACTTGCTAAAAACAACAAAAGAAATATTTTCTGTAAAACAGAAGTCCTTGGATTAAAAATCCAACGGTTAATAAAATTCACCGAGTGATCTAAAAGATCATGTTGGTTGATTAGAAAATCAATCAAAATCTCTCAATGAGAGATTTTCTAAAAAAATTGATTCCTTTCTTTCTCCTATAAATAAGAGTAAAGAAACACACAGAAAAAAGGGAGGAGGACACAGAAGGAAGGGAACAAGAAAAAAAGAGAGAGAAACCCCTCGTAAGAAAAAGAAAAAAGAATTTAATTCTCCAGAGAAAAAAAAGAAAAAGAAACTCTAGCTAAGAGAAGGAACAAAAACACAGAGAGAATATCTCATCTCCTTTTTACCTCCGTAAGAGTTTAACTCTTCTAAAAAGAACTTAGTTCTCCCTCTGGTTAAGATCTGCAGAAGCAGATCCCCCCACAAGTTGAGAATTTAATTCTTATAGGGCAGATCTTGCCATGCAGACCCAAAACCTAAAGGGAGATCTAAGTTCAGAGAATTTAATTCTCCCATAAAAGTATGTAGGAATTTAATTCCTCTGATGAAACAAGGGTTTAACCCTTAATATGAGAACTTAGTTCTTCCTTATGGTAAAAGATTTGCAGAAGCAGATCTCCTCACAAGTTGAGAATTTAATTCTCATCGAGGAGATTCTGTCATACAGATTCCAAACCTAAGAGAAAAACTAAGTCTTAAGAATCCAACTCTTATAAAACGATGGGCTTAAAAGTCTCAAAACTCAAGATCTCCATGCACGTAAAAGGATTGGTACCCAACATGACAACAGCCGATCATGTGCTCCTACGTGAGCCCCTTTGAGGAATAAAAGAGATTGGCTCACGTGATCACACGTAACCCCATAGTAGTGCTTAGCACTTACAAAGCAAAAGGGAATAAATCAAAGGCATATTTCACTTTTGAGGCGCCTCACGTGCTCCCATGTGACCCAATAGAACTTAGCATTCAGAAAAGAACAAAAGAATAAATCCGTAGAAGCAGCACCTCAAATTCTTGAAGTCTAATACTGCTTCAAGAGCTTCACGTGACCCCGCGTGAGCGCTTCTGAATTTTAGTGTTTAACACTATTTTGAACACATCACGCGGGTGCACGTGAGTGCTGAATATATGTTAGTGTTGCACACTATGGAAGGCTAACAATTAAGCCCCTCATACTCAGGGTCTCCAAAACCGATCTCAGTTCCAAAGACAGCTAATAAGCTCCCAACAGACGACGTCTAAACTGATGTTCATCCCACTTCCCTAAATCGGGGCATTGGTTCAAGGGTACATCTCTTCATACCTCTGATACATGTCGTTGTAATCCTTCAACGTCTTCAGAGAGATTGAGGGTCCTAATAACCAATAATTTTTGTGCATCCCCAGACTGGTTAAACCAAAACCCCATGGACTATGAGGTCCTTAAACTCATGGACTATGATGTCCTTAAAATTTTATGGACTATGGGGTACTTAAACTCATGGACTATGATGTCCTTAAACTTTATGGACTGTGAGGTCCTTAAACTCATAGACTATGATGTCTTTAAACTTTACAGATTAAACTCCATGGACTATGATGTCCTTAAACTTATGGACCGCAATGTCCCTAAACTTAAACAATAGAGCCCAAATGCTCTTTTGTTGGATCTAAATGATCCCAAAATCCTGTTGAGTAGATCTTAGTCTAAAATTAGACTAACGTATCCTTAACAAACGTTTAAATTGATTTTAGTCTCAAACGAGATTAACGATCCTTAAACCCAACCCAAACCCAAATTTAAGAAAATACGGATTTGGACTAATCCACGCCTTACAGGAGACAACATAAATTAGTCTCCGTATACAATCTACGGGCAACCAAAAATAAAATAAACACACACGACACGAAGTGACCATCTGGAGAAGGTGAAAGTGGCTACCGCGATACGGTAGCGTAATTAACTGCAGGGGCTTATACCTGCAGGGAAGAGCGTCCCCACAATCAAAAACCCCTCACAATGAGGGGGAATTTGACGAAATCTGCTACAACGGCCTCATCCGTCTAAACCTCCGATACACGGTGCCATAAATCAACTTGGCATCCTCGGATAGGTGGACAGATAAAACCCAATAGCATCTGCCCCCAAATTCAGGCTAGACGTTTGTCTTCCCGGTCTTCGGCGGTAAACAGATTCTGGCACGCCCGGTGGGACCTTTTCCTCTTTTCACTCCACACTTCGTGTGTCGTGTTTTTCCATGATCAAATAATCGCGGTATATATGTTTGTGGTTTGTTGGGATACCTACAACGGAAACAAAGTTTTGGGAGGTATCACCCATGCCAAGTTTAAATTTTTGCCATTATAGATAGCCCTAACCTTAGATCTTTAACTGGAGAATCAAACATAAACACCAAGTAAACAACTTTACTTCTAAGGATTATGGATTACAACCTTTGTAGTCCGTTCCTTCGCTTCATAAGCTCCGAGTTGAGGTCCCTTCGCTGCGATCATCAAGTTCCTGGACTCTCGAGAGGCTCCATGAGGTGAATGATGCATCTTGCTTGAAGTCTTCGAAATCCAAGACGATCTACCTTGAGGAAACTCAAACCCAAGCTCTCACTTCACTAATGAGATATTAGTGAAGCAAATACCCTAATCTAAGTGGTTAGAATAGATGAAGATGATGAAGCAGGAATTTTGCCCTCTTTAGTTTTCTTTATCTCACTTTAATTCATCACATATGAAAAAGCTAGTGAGCTTTTGTGAGAGGAAGAAGAAGATGAATTGTGATGAATGAATTGTGTGAGGTTAGAAATGCAAGCATGGGTTAAGCATGGCATGCTTAACCCTTGTAGAAAATAAACCATAAGTTAGGGTTAAGAGGTTAAGTTAACAAATATCTAGATATTACCTAAAGGGTGGACTTTAGTCAACACAAAGAAATATCTTAACTTTAATCCACAATTTAGAAATAACTAAAAAGAAAATGTTAACCCTAATTTAAACCCTAGCAAGGTTTAATCTCATAACCTTAGTTGCATGTGTAACCCTAATATGTTACAATATTATATATCATATATATAATATATAATGTAACAAAAGAAAATAATACAATTAACATATATCACATATATATCAATGAATCATCAAGTGAGAAAAAAAATCATTTAAGTGAGCTAATATTAGTTAATGTAATGTAATATATCAAATATATATTTATATATTAAATTATCGAATCAACACTTGATCCGATAATCCGGCTATTTTGCAAATAACCGATTAATATAACATGTATCAGTTCATCGAATCAACACTTGATCCGATGACCCGGCTATATCACATATACCCGGCCGATATCTCATATCGCGAGAATCGAATACGGTATCACATACACGTATTATTCTCGGTCCCGCACATATCACATATGTGCTCCCATTCCGTTTTGCCTGAGCCAGAAAACCTCTGTGTAGGACTCTAAAGAATCGTCAATACGCCGGCAGTAGGTGATGATCGTATCAAACACCCACAAGCTGCAAGCAGTCAGCTAAACCTAACAGCCACCCGGGTATTGAACGATCAGAAGATCAACAAGCAAGCCTGCACACACTCCTGTGAATCCAATCAGTAACACTACCATACAGTCCGGTCTCTTCGTCTGATATGTCGCATATCCAGTCTAGGGGTGGTAAACGTCAGACCCCAGTAACCGATAAGTTGTGTCGATGTGAGGCTCATAACGGGTCGAGAAACTACTGATAACACTTACCAGTAGATCTCCATATCATCCCTGGACAGGGACTTCCAATTATAGCCAATCGAACACTGCGCAACATCCACTCCCAATAACGGGAGAGACGAAACCCCTCCTATCATTCATTGCCTCCATGTGATTCGGGACTGTACCCAAAAGCCACTGTTTTGCACGTTCTCATGAACGTGGTAAGGTGGAAATCAAAGCACAGTAGGAATCACACAAGACTCTATGACGATCTCGGGTCTACAGACTAACCTGTACCAGTGTCACCAGAGAACTGCTATCTGACGATAGGTATAATACCATCTAGGAGTTCTCGGCGAGTCCTATTCAGTGTACCCAGTCTCCACCGAGCACCCGTATACCTTCTTTGATGTCAAACACTAATGGATATAGGATCATCCATCGCCCATCATATGGGTCGAGAAGCGTATACGCTTGTCTATTCTGGTGTATCGATGCCCTGTCTCGATACACCCTCGACTAGGAACAATTATAGGATGTACTCGTTGACTACCCTGGCCCCACTAGTATGATCTGCATCATAATATTAGCAGTCAAGTGCATATCCCAAGGGCTTTATCAACATGTGAGAGTAAGACAGTAAACCAATACAAGTCAACATGTTAAGACAAAGTGAAACCAGATAGCATACTATCATGTCGAGCAAGAAAGTCCTCTCTCTATATATCCAAGCATCCACTATAATATACATCATATGTACAACAATGGCCTCTAGGGCATATACATAACTAACAATCTCCCACTTGCACTAAGGCCAGCTGTTGTAGTATCTCATACCCAACATCCCTAAGAGTCTCTCAAAGTGTATCTGGGGTATGGCCTTCGTGAGTGGATCCACGGTGTTGTCCTTCGTGTCAACTCTCCTGACCTTGATCTCTCGGCGATCAACTATCTCCCGGATCAGCTAATACCGCCTCAGAATATGTCTAGATCTCTAATAGGACTTGGGTTCCATGGCCAAAGCCACAGCTCCATTGTTATCTCAATACAAAGGTATTGGATGCACAATGGATGGAACCACTCCAAGTTCAGTTATGAACTTCTTCATCTAGACAACCTCTTTGGCAGCATCGTTGGCAGTGATGTATTCAGCCTCCATCGTCGAGTCTACCACGGTTTCTTGCTTGGAACTCTTCCAACAAACCGCCCCTCCATTGAGGGTAAAGACAAATCCCGAGTGCGACTTAGAGTCGTCCTTATCACTTTGGAAGCTCGAATCGGTAAAGGACTCCACCTGGTGTTCTCCGTTACCATACACCAAGAACATCTCCTTAGCCCTTCTCAAATACTTCAGAATGTTCTTCACAGCTGTCCAGTGATTCTCTCCAGGATCTGCTTGATACCTACTCATTACACTTAGTGAGTATGCTACATCGGGTCTGGTACATAGCATCGCATACATGATAGAGCCTACTGCCGAAGCATAGGGTATCCCTTGCATGCGAGCTCTATCCAAATCAGTCTTAGGAAACATCTCTTTGGAGAGAGTGAGTCCATAGATCGTGGGTAAATACCCACGCTTGGATTCTTCTTGGATTCTTCCATACTAAAGCTCTTTAGTATGGTGTCAATGTACCTGGATTGGGACAATCCCAGTATCCGCTTAGATCTATCTCTATAGATCTTAATTCTTAAAATGCAGGAGGCATCACCTAGATCTTTCATTGAGAATCTATGTGATAAGAAAAGCTTGACCGAGTGCAGCATAGGAACATCATTTCCTATCAAGAGTATGTTATCCTCGTACAATACAAGGAAGACAACCTTATTCTCTGCAACCTTCTTATAAATACAAGGTCCATCTACGTTCTTGATGAAGTCAAACTCTTTGACTACCATATCAAGACAGATGTTCCAACTCCGCGATGCCTGCTTTAACCCGTAGATGGATTTAAGCAGCTTGCACACCTTTCCGCTGCTCCCACTATCTACAAAGCTTTCTGGTTGAGTCATGTACACGCACTCCTCTAAATCACCATTTAGAAAGGCGGTCTTAACATCCATATGCCAGATTTCGTAGTCATGGTATGCAGCAATAGCAAGTAGGATCCGGATGGACTTAAGCATAGACACTGGAGAAAAGGTTTCATCATAATCCACACCTGATCGTTGACGAAAACCCTTTGCAACAAGTCTAGTTTTGAAAGTCTCAACTTTTCCATCTACACCAAGTTTCTTCTTAAAGATCCATTTGCTTCCAATGTGTTTTACCCCTTCAGGAGCAACTTCCAAAGTCCATACTTTGTTGGTGTACATGGATTCCATCTCAGATCGCATTGCATCCAGCCATTTGTAACATTTTAAAAATAATTAAATAATTAATTAAATAAATAAAATCGTTTAACTGAATTTTATAATTTTCGGTAAAGTAAAACGTAGTTTTCATAAAACTAAACCGTAATTATTTTTCACTATAAATTTAAAAATACCTATTTTAACTATGTTATTACTAGTAAATGGTATTTATTTAGCCACTTATAAATTTTTAGTTTAATTAAATATTTTTCTTAAATTAATTATTTTAAATATTAACATAAGCTTTATTTTTACACTAAATTAGTGCAAATTACAAATTTGAATGGGTTTAATTAGCAAAAGTGAACCATTACATATTAGAATCAAGTGTGTTTCATGCAAAATTTATTTTCAAAATTTTACAATGGTTCTAGACCATTCTAGGTCAAATGGAGTGAAGAAAATAAAGAATTTTTAAATAAATTCATGAAAAGACTTAATGGAATGATATTTTTGTGAAACCTTCTACACATTTCTTCACCTTTTCTCACTCTCCTCTCTTTTTCTCACCTCATGGCCGGCCTCACCACCATGGGCAGCCCCAAAATTTTCCCCCCATCATTTTTGTATTAAAAATCATCAAAATTCATCAAAAATTCAATAAAAAACCCACAAAATCCTAATTAATTCCTACCCTCTATTCTTTGCTCATCTTTACATGGATTTTGGAGATGGAAAGCATTCATTTTGGAGGCTTATTTTCATGTTTGGATTTCATGTTGTGGAGGTATAAATCTTCTTCTTTTGATTTATTGTTATTAGATGTTTCATTTAAGCATAATTAGATTTAATAAATAATTTCTATCTACAAGTTTTAAAATTCAAGTTAGGGTTTATAAAATTAAGTTATGGTTTTTATTAATTAAGTAGGGTTATAATAACTAGTTTAACATTTTTAGAAGTGGAAAATCTTGTATGGATGATATATTGTAAATTGTTTATCCAAAATTGTTTAAATAAATCCATTTTGCAAACTAGATTTCTATATATTGTATATATTGGTGAGATAAAATTCCAATTAATGTTTGTAACACTAGATTGTGGTTTTAATGAGGATATTAACTTGTTAGTGGAATGAAAAACTTAAATTGGTTACTAGTTTCTATTGATAATTGAAAAATACTAATAAAAATGCTATTTTTGCTAACTAGATTTTGGAAATTCTTAAATAAATGAGGTTTAAAATCTAAATTATAATTTCATTATATTATTATCATCATGAATTGTAGTTTAATGCATTAATTCATGCAAAATCCAGTTTAGATGTGATATTGTGAAATTTTGCTTTAAAGTATCGAAATCGGGCAAGTTTGCAAACTAGAATTTTCAAACTAATATAAATTAGGGTGTTAAAAATATAGTGATGGTTTATATAGTCTAGTTATGCTAATTAATGAATATTATGACCATTAGTTTCTTTTAAACATCAAGTTTTGAAGTAAAACGGTAAATTGGTGTTTTCGGGTTTTACGGAATCGGACGATTTGATCGATTTTTAGGGTTCGATGGATTAAATCTTGTTTTATATTATAAGTAATGAGTTTTTTTAAACTACAAGTTGTTTGCTGATGCTTATCTCGATCAATCGGCGTTTGTACGCCGATATCGAGCGATATTTGGTTCTTTTGCATGAGCGGGACATAGGTTTTAAGCTATGCGCGTTTCGTGCGTCGTTTTGATGTTGTCCGTGATCCAGTTTACGATATTATATGTGTTTGCGTATAGGTACCCCTCACGTGGACTGCGGACGATGAAGAAGAGGATGGCGACACCCTCTTCGGCAGACAAGGACCAGGTGAGTAGATGTATATCTACGGGGGGAAGTCGAGTGGATAGCGTTTAGCACCCCCGCAAACGTAGAATAGGGATAGTACTTATTGTCATTAGGAAGCCAGACGTGACCTTAGAATTTCGGTGAGTAGGATCCTAGTAGTGACCTTAGGTTGGACTAGATTGATTTAGAAAGACCTTAGTCGAGGATGAATATCTTGGAGGAGATTCGTAGGTTTCAGGTAGATACACACACGCACACACTGAGACTCGACGTGGTGTATACGTGTATGCGTATATATATAGGACTAGGTGTAGGTATACACACACACACACACACACACACACACACACACACAATACCTATATGTGATACAAGGATGTGATATGATACACGGGGATGAAACAATATAACTGGGTTGATGCCGTGATTCTTGGCTATACAGTCGTGTTATGATGTTAGCGGATCATTAGAAAATGAGATAATAGATTTGTATACTTGAACAATAATAAAGGGTGGTGATGATATTGAAGTATATGGGACTCTAAAATAGAACCCGGACCGTAACCTGTGCCTGAAATTCTGATATGATATCATATATGTGTGACTTGATTACGACATCATATAGGTGTGACTTGATTTCAATATCATATATGTGTGACTTAATTACGATATCATATAGGTGTAACTTGATTAAGATATGATCTAAGTGTGACTTAATCACAATATGATACATATGACATGATATTTCTGAGGATAAATTAACGATGATATTTATGCTGACAATGATATATGATTGATGTATGCGATTACAGTATAGCACCTTGATCTTGACATGTGTTGATGATGATATTATACGAATGATGAGACACGTAGGTGATACTTGACCCGTACCTTGATATTGGGATGCCGTACGATGGATTTTACCGTACGAGGCATAGATATGATGATTGATCCGCACTCTTGATTCGAGGAAACCGTACTACGTACGTGACGCTATTGAGGCTGGATCGCCGACTATTAGAGATATGGATTCAGACCTTAGGTGGACTCTTATTTCTTATTGATTAGTTTCTTAGGTTTAGTTCCTTAGGAGGTTAGATGGACACTAGTTTAGGCTCGAGTCATATAGTTGTAGTTATACTTGTATATCGCAGATGAGTGGTTATTACACATCCATCTTTACATTCATACCGTAATCATAATGTTGCATGTTCATACATATGTTTCTATAATCAGTATAAAACTCTGCCTGTTAGGACACCGGCACCATTACCGATGATGCGCATATTCCACGCACACTTATTTGCCGGCTCACACACATCATCATCGGTAATTGCTATATCACGTACACTTTAGATCATATTATCTTTTATTGATAGAATCATCTAACAGCTAGAGCAATATAATATTGTGATTACTCTCTGGTGTTAGTATAGATATGGTATTTATTACTTAGACATTTCATGCATTCGCATTTTCATGTTATCATGCAGTATTATGGGGCATATGCCGACACTTATCATATACTTACTCATGATTTTGGGATTTTGGATTTCTATGAGATTTCTGGATTTTTGGGGAAAACCGCAAGAATATATAAAAACTTCTCTCTCTCCTCCTCTCTTTTTAAAACATAAGATGCGGTTTTCTCGTGATGTATGTGTCGTCCACCTTGAGATTTCATATTTTCTGTTGGATTTCGATACCCGATTCGAGGAGTGGATGAACCGTCTCGGGTACATGGTGGGCCCGGTATGGTACCCCAGGGCAAAAAGATCGAGTTGTAGACGATGAGCCTGGCAGGGGAGGACTACCTACTGGTGATGTCTGGCGCAGCGAATATCCGGAGGATACCGACCGTTTTCGTGAGATTTGATGATATGGGCCGATCCGGACTGATGGAGCCTGAGATATTGAGACTATGAGACATTGAGATTATGAGGTATTGAGACTTGAGATTTACATGTTTTATGTCGATACTTGACACGGATTTCCATAGATTTCATCGTTGATATTTCAGATTTCTATACACATTTTACCATGATAAAAGCTAAAGATTTCTTATACAGATATATCTAGATTTCAGGATTGGTTATTTTACATTCATGGTGCATGCATATTCATTCACATGACATAGTACTATATGAGGCACTGATACGAGCACGGAGCATTTTCACTTACACGTAGCTTATTATCCTGTCTTTACTTGATGACTAGTGGTATATTAGTATATTATTATGAGCTAGGATAGCGTCGTGCATTCGATTTCTTTTCGCAGATATCTTCTACTCATGTGTTAGCAACTCACCCCCGTTGTGCCAAATTTTATTACAGGTTGATGTACAGGGTTCCTTGGCAGTTTGCTGGAACATCATTTCATTCCGGGTGATTTGCACGATAGGTTGGTTCACTTGTATCTGGACCGCCATTGTACTTTTATTATTTCATTTGTATCTAGAAAGCTCCATCAACCAAACTTGTATTACTTGATAGTTTACTGGACCATTTATTTGTTTCGACCTTAGAGTCGCGCTTGTATTATTATGGTATCTGGTGGTTTTGTTTTCTTTTGAGTTTTGAGCCTCGCCCTTTGGCGTTGTATACTATTGTGCATTGGTGTGGTTGTTTCCGCCTGTTGGCGTAGAGCTAGCTCCCACTTGGGGATGCCTTTTTATTGTTATATGTATTTATACTTGTTTGTACCCGTTTGGGGCCAGTTTTTACAAAGGAGACTCTGCCGAAATTTTTGAGAAAATTAGAAGATGCTTTTAAACTTGTTTTCTTCATGTTTTTCTTTACTTCTTCTTCTTTTATGGTTTAGATTTCTGGGCTTCGGCTTACTTAGGTTACGTTGCGCCTCTAGACGCTTCGTAATCTAAGTGCCGGTCACGTTCCGTACTTTCGGGTCATGACAAAGTTGGTATCAGAGCGCTAGGTTTAACCTTGTATATGTCTAGGGTGACCCTTGGTTGATGGAGTAGGCGACTTAGGTAGAGTGACATACCGTGGGTATGATCTGCGGCATACTTACGATACGCTACTCTTCTTAAGTAGCCTTAGGATGTACATTTGTTTGCACCGCATTTCATTCGTTCTTTTGATCTATCTTTATCAATATCGGATGGTGGTTTCTGTTACCACGGGCGCACGGGCAGAAGGAGCTGCGGCTCGAATGCGATAACCATTAAGGTATCGGTTATTCTTGAGGATTGAAGCATTGTTTAGCGTGCGGGAGAAGGGTATTCACATGCCGTCCAGACGAGGTTAAAGGATTCAAACGATTGTCAGAAACCCATTTTCCTAAGTTTAAAGTATTCGGAAGAACATGCAGGTATTTCGATGGACCCTCTAGAAGAATGAAACCCTAACTCGACATAATGACCACGAGAACGCCTTTGAACCTTAGGGTTTACGGCAGTTCCGCGGTGCCATTAGTGAGGCTTGGGTTTGCCCTTCTACGGCTGGACCATCGATGCTGGGGTATGTACCGGATATTTTTAAACTGTACTTGAGTGTTGAGCTCACGGGGAATTATGGGATTTTGATGGATCGATCGAAAATTTTAATGTAGTCCGGATATCAGGTGAAGGGATCGACTATGTGGGAGACTCTAGATATGAGTATTGCCGTTGGTAGCGCAGTCAGCACGCCTATGAAGAAACGAGTTCGAAGCATTCGACACCAGATGAAAGGGGGAAAGAGGCGCACATTGACGATAGTGTTTACGATTGTGATTTGGTGATTTAAATTTCATATTTTCGTTGATTGGATTTCGGTATTTTGAGGACTTTGTTCTACGATTGGTATTTTTTATGTGTACCTTCATTACATTCTATTTGTGTTTCATATATCAGTTGTATTGATGTTGTTTAGTACATACCCAGTGCACTTGATTTGGTTTTAATACATTCTGAGATTTTGATTTGATTTCGTGCATATGGTTACACATGATTTTGACATATGCTTCGACCTAGTTTTCATGCACTTTCGTACTGTGATTTCGATTTTGATATTCGGTGTATGTTTTCGTGCACCATGTGCACCTGATTGAGATTTTTGCGCACACTTAGCGCACTTGATGCGATTTTGTGCACACCAGATGCACTAAATCGGGATTTTGTGCAGATTAGATGCACCTGATATTAGAGTCGTGCACGCCCGTTGCACTTGACAGATGTTTTTGGTGCACACATGTTGCACTCAGTTTTGTTTTTGTGTGAATTCATGGCATCTGTATTTGGTTTCGATTTCAGTGCGCACCGGACGCACATGATATTTTTATGATGTGATTGGGATTGAATTCAGTTTAAGCAGTATGCTTTTATAATCATTACTATTGATTTGATAACCAGGCGGGACGTGTATGTAAAAAAAAGAAGATATATATAGCTATTTTTTAAAAAATCAACGTCCGCTACTTGTGCCATGACACGTGCATCACACGGCGATTTTCAAAAAGGGGTTCTTGCATGTTTCTTTATCCAGATATTTGGACGATTTTACTATGATGTGCACTATATATAAGTTGTAGTTTTGATGTATATTATGTTGGTTTTCGTATTGGGTTTTGATATTTTATTTTCGCCATCACTCCGATGATTGCGTTATGCTTGACGGAGTTGATTTTAGTTATGTATTGATGATTTCGGAGCCCCGACGATTTGAGTGTTTTGGCTGAATGTTTTAGTAATTGGGGGGAGTTTTAATTTAAATTCGGGGACCGAATTTCTTAAAGAGGGGAAGATTGTAACATTTTAAAAATAATTAAATAATTAATTAAATAAATAAAATCGTTTAAGTGAATTTTATAATTTTCGGTAAAGTAAAACGTAGTTTTCATAAAACTAAACCGTAATTATTTTTCACTATAAATTTAAAAATACCTATTTTAATTATGTTATTACTAGTAAATGGTGTTTATTTAGCCACTTATAATTTTTTAGTTTAATTAAATATTTTTCTTAAATTAATTATTTTAAATATTAACATAAGCTTTATTTTTATACTAAATTAGTGTAAATTACAAATTTGAATGGGTTTAATTAGCAAAAGTGAACCATTACATATTAGAATTAAGTGTGTTTCATGCAAAATTTATTTTCAAAATTTTACAATGGTTCTAGACCATTCTAGGTCAAATGGAGTGAAGAAAATAAAGAATTTTTAAATAAATTCATGAAAAGACTTAATGGAATGATATTTTTGTGAAACCTTCTACACTTTTCTTCACCTTTTCTCTCTTCTCCTTTTTTCTCACCTCATGGCCGGCCTCACCACCATGGACAGCCCCAAAATTTCCCCCCCATCATTTTTGTATTAAAAATCATCAAAATTCATCAAAAATTCAATAAAAAACCCACAAAATCCTAATTAATTCCTACCCTTTATTCTTTGCTCATCTTTACATAGATTTTGGAGATGGAAAGCATTCATTTTGGAGACTTATTTTCATGTTTGGATTTCATGTTGTGGAGGTATAAATCTTCTTCTTCTTTTGATTTATTGTTATTAGATATTTCATTTAAGCATAATTAGATTTAATAAATAATTTCTACCTACAAGTTTTAAAATTCAAGTTAGGATTTATAAAATTAAGTTATGGTTTTTATTAATTAAGTAGGGTTATAATAACTAGTTTAACATTTTTAGAAGTGGAAAATCTTGTATGGATGATATATTGTAAATTGTTTATCCAAAATTGTTTAAATTAATCCATTTTGCAAACTAGATTTCTATATATTGTATATATTGGTGAGATAAAATTTCAATTAATGTTTGTAATACTAGATTGTGGTTTTAATGAGGATATTAATTTGTTAGTGGAATGAAAAACTTAAACCGATTACTAGTTTCTCTTGATAATTGAAAAATACTAATAAAAATGCTATTTTTGCTAACTAGATTTTGGAAATTCTTAAATAAATGAGGTTTAAAATCTAAATTATAATTTCATTATATTATTATCATCATGAATTGTAGTTTAATGCATTAATTCATGCAAAATCCAGTTTAGATGTGATATTGTGAAATTTTGCTTAAAAGTATCGAAATCGGGCAAGTTTGCAAACTAGAATTTTCAACTAATATAAATTAGGGTGTTAAAAATATTGTGATGGTTTATATAGTCTAGTTATGCTAATTAATGAATATTATGACCATTAGTTTCTTTTAAACATCAAGTTTTGAAGTAAAACGGTAAATTGGTGTTTTCGGGTTTTACGGAATCGGACGATTTGATCGATTTTTAGGGTTTCGATGGATTAAATCATGTTTTATATTATAAGTAATGAGTTTTTTTAAACTACAAGTTGTTTGCTGATGCTTATCTCGATCAATCGGCGTTTGTACGCCGATATCGAGCGATATTTGGTTCTTTTGCATGAGCGGGACATAGGTTTTAAGCTATGCGTGTTTCGTGCGTCGTTTTGATGTTGTCCGTGATCCAGTTTACGATATTATATGTGTTTGCGTATAGGTACCCCTCACGTGGACTGCGGGCGATGAAGAAGAGGATGGCGACACCGTCTTCGGCAGACAAAGACCAGGTGAGTAGATGTATATCTACGGGGGGGAGTCGGGTGGATGGCGTTTAGCACCCCCGCAAACGTAGAATATGGATAGTACTTATTGTCATTAGGAAAACAGAAGTGACCTTAGAATTTCGGTGAGTAGGACCCTAGTAGTGACCTTAGGTTGGACTAGATTGATTTAGAAAGACCTTACCCGAGAATGAATATCTTGGAGGAGATTCATAGGTTTCAGGTAGATACACACACGCACACACTGAGACTCGACGTGGTGTATACGTGTATGTGTATATATATATAGGACTAGGTGTAGGTATATATATATATATATACAATACGTATATATGATACAAGGATGTGATATGATACACGGGGATGAAACAATATAACTGGGCTGATGCCGTGATTCTTGGCTATACAGTCGTGTTATGATGTTAGCGGATCATTAGAAAATGAGATAATAGATTTGTATACTTGAACAATAATAAAGGGTGGTGATGATATTGAAGTATATGGGACTCTAAAATAGAACCCGGACTGTAACCTGTGCCTGAAATTCTGATATGATATCATATTGGTGTGACTTGATTACGACATCATATAGGTGTGACTTGATTTCAATATCATATATGTGTGACTTAATTACGATATCATATAGGTGTGACTTGATTAAGATATGATCTAAGTGTGACTTAATCACAATATGATACATATGACATGATATTTCTGAGGATAAATTAACGATGTATATTTATGCTGACAATGATATATGATTGATGTATGTGATTACAGTATAACACCTTGATCTTGACATGTGTTGATGATGATATTATACCAATGATGAGACACGTAGGTGATACTTGAGCCGTACCTCGATATTGGGATGCCGTACGATGGATTTTACCGTACGAGGCATAGATATGATGATTGATCTGCACTCTTGATTCGAGGAAGCCGTACTACATACGTGACGCTATTGAGGCTGGATCGCCGACTATTAGAGATATGGATTCAGACCTTACGTGGACTCTTATTTCTTATTGACTAGTTTCTTAGGTTTAGTTCCTTAGGAGGTTAGATGGACACTAGTTTAGGCTCGAGTCATATAGTTGTAGTTATACTTGTATATCGCAGATGAGTGGTTATTACACATCCGTCTTTACTTTCATACCATAATCATAATGTTGCATGTTCATACATATGTTTCTATAATCAGTATAAAACTCTGCCTGTTAGGACACCGGCACCATTACCGATGATGCGCATATTCCACGCACACTTATTTGCCGGCTCACACACATCATCATCGGTAATTGCTATGTCACGTACACTTTAGATCATATTATCTTTTATTGATAGAATCAGCTAACAGCTAGAGCGATATAATATTGTGATTACTCTCTGGTGTTAGTATAGACATTGTATTTATTACTTAGACATTTCATGCATTCGTATTTTCATGTTATCATGCAGTATTATGGGGCATATGCCGACACTTATCATATACTTACTCATGATTTTGGGATTTTGGATTTCTATGAGATTTCTGGATTTTTGGGGAAAACCGTAAGAATATATAAAAACTTCTGTCTCTCTCCTCCTATCTTTTTAAAACATAAGATGCAGTTTTCTCGTGATGTATGTGTCGTCCACCATGAGATTTCATGTTTTCTGTTGGATTTCGAGACCCGATTCGAGAAGTGGATGAACCGTCTCGGGTACATGGTAGGCCCGGTATGGTACCCCGGGGCAAGAAGATCGAGTTGTAGACGATGAGCCTGGCAGGGGAGGACTACCTACTGGTGATGTCTGGCGTGGCGGATATCCGGAGGATACCGACCATTGTCGTGAGATTTGATGATATGGGCCGATCCGGACTGACGGAGCCCGAGATATTGAGACTATGAGACATTGAGATTATGAGGTATTGAGACTTGAGATTTACATGTTTTGTGTCGATGCTTGACACGGATTTCCATGGATTTCATCGTTGATATTTCAGATTTCTATACACATTTTACCATGATAAAAGCTAAAGATTTCTTATACAGATATATCTAGATTTCAGGATTGGTTATTTTACATTCATGGTGCATGCATATTCATTCACATGACATAGTACTATATGAGACACTGATACGAGCACGGAGCATTTGCACTTACACGTAGCTTATTATCCTGTCTTTACTTGATGACTAGTAATATATTAGTATATTATTATGACCTAGGATAGCGTCGTGCATTCGATTTCTTTTCGCAGATATCTTCTACTCACGAGTTGGCAACTCACCCCCGTTGTGCCAAATTTTATTACAGGTTGATGTACAGGGTTCCTTGGCAGTTTGCTGGCACATCATTTCATTCCGGGTGATTTGCACGGTAGGTTGGTTCACTTGTATCTGGACCGCCATTGTACTTTTATTATTTCATTTGTATCTAGAAAGCTCCATCAACCAAACTTGTATTACTTGATAGTTTACTGGACCATTTATTTGTTTCGACCTTAGAGTCGCGCTTGTATTATTATGGTATCTAGTGGTTTTGTTTTCTTTTGAGTTTTGAGCCTCGTCCTTTGGCGTTGTATACTATTGTGCATTGGTGTGGTTGTTTCCGCCTGTTGGCGTAGAGCTAGCTTCCGCTTGGGGATGCCTTTTTATTGTTATATGTATTTATACTTGTTTGTACCCGTTTGGGGCCAGTTTTTACAAAGGAGACTCTGCCGAAATTTTTGAGAAAATTAGAAGATGCTTTTAAACTTGTTTTCTTCATGTTTTCCTTTACTTCTTCTTTTATGGTTTAGATTTCTTGGCTTCGGCTTACTTAGGTTACGTTGCGCCTCTAGACGCTTCGTAATCTAAGTGCCGGTCACGTTCCGTACTTTCGGGTCGTGACACCATTTCACAGAGTCCCCACTCGTAATGGCCTGCTCGAAGCTAGTCGGGTCATCATCTTCCATGATGCAGTCCTCACTCCCACCGTCTATGAGAAAACCGTAGTATCTCTCAGGTGGATGAGGAACCCTACTAGATCGGCGGAGAGGCCGGGGTTCGTTGGGAACTACTGAATCCTCTGGTTCTACCAAATCTTCTGTTCTAGTTTGTGTAGCTTGAACTTCTTCCAGTTCTACCCCATTGCCACTGATTTGTTTCATAAGAAAACCATTTTCTAAGAAGATGGCATGATGAGAAACAAATACTTTTTGTTCCTTGGAGTGGTAGAAGATATACCCTTGCGAGTTTTTGGGATATCCTACAAACTTGCACAGGAAAGACCTTGCCTCGAGTTTGTCCGGATTGTGCCTTTTGACATAGGCCGGACAACCCCATATCTTAACATAATTAAGAGATGGTCTCTTCCCCTTCCATATCTCATATGGAGTGGTAGACACTGATTTGGTTGGAACCATATTCAATAGATGTATGGCTGTCTCAAGCGCATACCCCCAAAAGGAAATTGGCAACTCAGCAGTGCTCATCATAGATCGCACCATATATAATAGGGTGTGATTCCTCCGCTCCGATACACCATTGTGCTGTGGTGTATAGGGAGGAGTAAGCTGAGAGAGAATCCCATTCTCTTTTAGATAGTCTAGAAACTCATTGCTCAAATATTCTCCTCCTCGATCAGATCGAAAGATCTTAATACTTTTACCCGTTTGGTTCTCGACTTCGTTCTTATATTCTCTGAATTTCTCAAAAACTTCAGACTTGTGTTTCAACAGGAACATATGTCCGTATCTTGAGAGATCGTCAGTGAATGTAATGAAGTACGAAGAACCATCCCTGGCATGTGTTTGTTAGTTGTATGTATGCCCTAGAGGCCAGTATTGTACAGATGATGTATATTATATTGGATGCTTGGACATATATATAGAGATGACTTTCTTGCTCGATATGATAGTATGCTATCTGGTTACTCTTTATCTTAACATGTACACTTGTCTCTTTAAACTGTCTTATGGTTACATGTTGGTAAAGCCCTTAGGATGTATACTTGACTACCTGGACTATGATGCAGATCATACTAGTAGGGACATGGTAGTCCATAAGTACATCCTTCAAGGTCCCTAGTCGTGTGTGTATCGAGACGGGGCATCGATATACCAGAGTAGACTAGCGTATACGCTTCTCGACCCATGAGATGGGCGATGGATGATCCCATATCCATTGGTGTTTGACATCAGAGATGGTGTACGAGTGCTCAGTAGAGACTGGGTACACTGGACGGACTCGCCGAGAACTCCCAGATGGTATTATACCTCACGTCAGATGGCAGTTCTCAGGTGACACTTGTGCAGGTTAGTCTGTAGACCTGAGATCGTCATAGAGTCTTGTGTGATTCCCACTGTGCTTTGATCTCCACCTTACCACGTCCATGAGGGCGTGCAAAACGGTGGTCTTTGGGCACAGTCCCGAGTCACATGGAGGAAATGAACGATAGGAGGGGTTTCGTCTCTCCCGGTATTGGGGGTTGATGTTGCGCTGTGCTCGATTGGCCGTAACAGGGAAGTCCCTGGCCAGGGCTGATCAGAGATTTGCTGGTAAGTGTTACCAGTAGTTTCTCGACCCGTTATGAGCCTCACATCGGCATGAATTATCGGTTATTGGGGTCTGACGTTTACCATCCCTAGACTTGATATGCGACATATCAGACGAACAGACCGGACTGTACGGTAAGTGTTACTGGTTGGATTCACAGGAGTGTGAGCGGGCTAGCTCGTCGATCTTCTGATCGCTCAATACCCGGGTGGCCGTTACGTTTAGCAGACCGCTTGCGGCTTGTGGGTGCTTGATATGATCATCATCTGCTGCCGGCGTATTGACGAGTCTTTAGAGTCCTACACAGAGGTTTCCTGGCTCAAGCGAAACGAAATAGAAGCGCATATGAGATATGTGCAGGACCGAGAATAATGCGTGTATGTGATACCGTATTCCATTCTCGCGATGAATGTATCGAATGGTTATATTCGATATAACCTAGATATTGAATCAAGGATTGATTTGATAAGCCGATACATAGGATACTAGTCGGTTATATGCGATATGACCGGATCGTTAAATCAAGTGTTGATTTAATGATTTAATGTATAATTATATATTTGATATATTACTTTGCATTAGCTAGTATTGGTTCACTTTATATGGATTTTCTCACTTGATGTGCAAGAAGTATATGTGATATACTTTTGTGCATATTTTTTATATCATGTTTGATGATACTTGATCATTTAGTTAAGTGTATAGAATTAAACCATGGTTAATTTGATGATTAGGGTTTTGCTTATTCATTTATTTATTTATTTGTTCATTTATTTATTTGGAAATGATTTAGATAAGAATGGTGGCTTTATTTGTTTCTAGTTGAAGCTTCATGAAGCTTTGACTTCTTAACCATTCTTGTCTTCATGCTTAACCCTAACCCATCCAAGTAACCATGGTATATTCTATACACTCTACCCTGTTAGTATATGATAAGTATTCATTTACTTTTCATTTTTAAAAAGAATACTCATCATATTCTAGCTTCATCTTCTTCTTCTTCTTCAAAAAAGAAAAAGCTTGACACCATTAATGGTACCTTGAGCTAAAGAGTGAGAAATCCAATTCTAAAGTGAACCCACCTCCTATTTCTTCACCCTCTACCTCTTGCCAAGTTGTTTTGGGTGTTTTCTTCACAAGTTTCACAACTTGGTGAAGATGGAGCTTGAACTTGTGATGCCTCGACGTAGATCATCTTCGGCACGAAGCCGACGACCTAGTCCGCTCACTTTTCAGATGAAGCCGATGTTAGAGTCCGAGATCCGACTTGGACAGCGAGAGGACGACTACGTGGAGCTAAGGAAGTGGAGAACTGGATCTACAAAGGTTGTAGCCTCTCCCCTTTAGTTAAGATGTTAACTAGTTTCGTATTAAGCCTAGAATTCTAGTCGACGATCCGTATTAGGGTTTCTCGGCACCCATAAAATTTGAAATTGGCATGGTTGATGCCTTGTGAGACCTCTATAGTGTGCCTAGGAACCCTACAGTGGTATTATAGCCTAGCTAGAGCCTTAGGCGAAGTCTAGACGGAGTTTGAAGTCCGATCGAACCGAAACCCTAATATCAAAGTTGCTCTCTGTACATTTTTTAAAAACTGGGTTTTTTCCACATTAAAAATATGCAGAAAATTCAGCAGGACTTTCTAAGAATTACTGTGAAACATGATCACCCAATTCCTCCAAAGTGCGGCGGAACCGCGGCAGAAGCCTGGCTTCTGCGGCGGTTCCGCCGCCTTATGATGACGTCAGCCCTCCTCGTTTGCACAGTAACTCCTATTTAATTATGATGAGTTTTCTGGGAATTTTTAAATTGACTCAAGAGTTGAGTATTCTGGGGTTGCATTGGGAATCGTAGATTCGATCGGATTGTTAAACTTCGTCTATGTGTTTTTCTGGATAACTTTAGAATATGTTAAAAATTTCGACCGGATATAAATACCCAACTTTTCCCCTGCCGAAAAAATTTTCAAGTGTTGGATTTTTCTATGGTTTAAGGACGTTCTGAGTAGTGCAAGTAACGCGATGGTCCCTCTAGAAGACAACAAACCTTAACTCGATTATGTGACCGTCTTGAACTGCCCTTTGAACCTTCGGGTTTGGGGCAGTACGGCGTGCCGCATGTGAGGCGTTGGCTTGACCCTTCTACGGCTGGACCGTTGGTACTGAGGCATGAAGTGAACGTCTTTGAACTAATTTCATGTGTTGAACGGTTTCGGAAAAACTTGGGTGTTCGAATGTTCGATCGGAAAGTTTAATATATTCTATTTATCCGGAATGGGATACAACAATTGGAATTCACAAACAGTTATGAGATAACTGAATGAATGTTATAAATCTAGCGGTTTAGTTTCATTTGATATTGAAAAGAGTTTTCGATAATGAGACTAAAATGCGGGGTTTATAACTGTTAGGCATGTGATGTCTAAATATTTCATTTGATTAGGCATGTGATGTCTAAAGAGGTTGCGGATTCCAACTGTTGTAGTTTTACACTTTCTTTTCTGTGACCGTAAGTGTAATATGTGATATCGCCGGTTTCGTTGCTATATGTCAACGACAATTGGGATGCGCATATTTACTTACGTTGATGACATGTGATGTTATGTGTTGCTGGATATGTTATATTGGATTGTCGTGTTTGAATAGCCAAGGGTTTTTATGTGAGATGAGTGTTTTTCATTTTCATTCATGTAAAAACTTGTATGTAATATTCTTTTATTGGGGCACTTCCAGGTTGCGGAAGATGTCACCCTTTGTATATTATTTACTTTTCTGCACTAGGATAGACCCAAGGAGGGGAGCACAAGTAACCGGGTTCTAGGGTCCAGTGGGAGACCATCTCGAGGAGTCGAGTCCGGGTCTCCTAACCCTAGAATTGGTAGGGTTGCTTGCCGCTCTCGTAGGGGTCTAGAGGTGTGGGATTGGCTATTCATCACGACCGTGGAATCCGTGTTTTATACTGGCTCGTATTGAAAACACGGACGTCCTAGTATATCCAATGTTTCATATATTTATTCTGCTGCGATATCTGTGATGTGATCATGTGATGTTCTGTGATAGATACTTTATATAGTATATATGATATATTATATAGACGTTACTTATGTTTTGCACCCGTACTAGCCATGCCCTGCTCTGTCGTTAGTTACCTAACCTAACAGTGCACGAGGGGACATCGAGGCGAATGCGGATGGCATAAGTGTACGTCGTATTTATCTGTGATGTTTAGGTATTTAAATGATGGGACTTCACTAATGTGATTAATAAAAGAAAAGAAACCAAATGATGTTGTAGAATCAAATTTTAAATAAAACAGGTAGCTACAGTTCTTGCTTTGCATAGCGGTATATATGATATTGTAGGATTCCTATGCACTCTAATGGAGTCTCACAAGTGATCAAACATGCCCAATTGAAATTTTACGGTGCCGAGAAACCCTAGACTACGGATCGTTAACTAGATAAATAGGCGAAGCAAGCATGTAATCGAATTAAATGCTAAGGGAAAATGACTACAACCTTTGTAGATCTGGTCCACCACTTCCTAAGCTCCGCGATGATCTCCCTCCGCTGTCCAAATCAAACCCTTGACTCTAGCGTTGGCATCATCGAAGAATAGGCGGGCTTGATCGTCGGTTCGATGCCGAAGACGATCTACGTCGAAGCATCACAAGAACAAGCTCCAACTTCACCAAGCTTTGAAAACTTGTGAAGTAAACACCCTATACAACTTGGCAAGAGGTAGAGGATGAAGAAATAGGAAGTGGGTAGACTTTAGTTTTGGATTTCTCACTAGTTTTCATCACTTGCCATTGGAGTAGCAAGCTTTCTCTTATTGTTGAAGAAGATGAAGAAGAAGAAGAAGATATGATAAGTTAATTAAAAAAGAAAATAAAAAGAATACTTATCATAACTTCAACCATGGTTTAGTGTAGAGATTTAACCAAGGTTTAGAAGAGTGGTTAGGGTTAAAGAAGAGACAAGAATGGTAGACTTTTTCAAAGCTTCAAGAAGCTTCAAAGAAAAGACAAACTAAGCCACCATTTCCTTTTTCTCTTTATCTTTTCCAAAACAATAATAAATGGATAAATAAATAAGAGAAAAGAAACCCTAACCATTCACTAAACATGGTTTAATCTTTACACAAACCCAAAAGAGCAAGTATCATCAAATATGATACAATCTTGTGCACAAAAGTATATCACATATACAATGTGTACAAACCAAGTGAGTAAATCCATTTAAAGTGAACCAATACTAGTTAATGCAAAGTAATATATCAAATATATAATTATACATTAAATCATTAAATCAACACTTGATTCAATGATCCGGTTATATCGCATATAACCGGCTAGTATCCAATGTATCGGCTTATCGAATCAATCCTTGATTCGATAACTAGGTTATATCGCATACAACCATTCGACACATTCATCGCGAGAATGAAATACGGTATCATATACTCGCATTATTCTCGGTCCCGCACATATCTCATATGCGCTCCAATTTCGTTTCGCTTGAGCCAGGAAACCTTGTGTAGGACTCTAAAGACTCGTCAATACGCCGGCAGCGGATGATGATCATATCAACACCCACAAGCCGCAAGCGGTTTGCTAAACGTAACGGCCACCCGGGTATTGAGCGATCAGAAGATCGACGAGCAAGCCCGCTCATACTCCTGTGAATCCAACCAGTAAACACTTACCGTACAGTCCGGTCTGTTCGTCTGATATGTCGCATATCTCGCCTAGGGGTGGTAAACGTCAGACCCCAGTAGCACGATAAGTCATGCCGACTTGAGGTCCATAACATTCGTGAAACTACTGATAACTCTTACCAGTATATCACTGGCAACCCTGGCCAGGGATTTCTGTTATGGCCAGTCGTGCATTGCGCAACATCAACCCCCAATACCGGAGAGACGAATCCCCTCCTATCGCTCATTGCCTCCATGTGAATCGGGACTGTACCCAAAAACCACCTGTTTGCACGACTCAGTAGAGCCGTGGTAGAGTGGAAATCAAAGCACAGTGGGAGACACACAAGACTCTATGATGATCTCGGGTCAACAGACATAAGCTGTACCAGTGTCACCAGAGAACTGCCATCTGACGTGAGGTATAATACCATCTGGGAGTTCTCGGCGAGTCCGTTCAGTGTACCCAGTCTCTACTGAGCACCCGCATACCATCTCCGATGTCAAACACCAATGGATATGGGATCATCCATCGCCCATCGCATGGGTCGAGAAGATATACGCTAGTCTACTCTGGAATATCGATGCCCCGTCTCGATATTCCCTCGACTAGGAACATTTCAAGGATGTACTCATGGACTATCCAGGCCCCGCTAGTATGATCTGCATCATAGTCCTGGAAGTCGAGTACACATCCTAAGGCTTTATCAACATGTAACAGAGAGACGAAAAGTATACACGTTAAGATAAAGAGCAACCAGATAGCGTACTATCATGTCGAGCAAGAAAGTCCTTCCTATATATGTCCCAGCATCCACTACAATATGCATCCAATGTACAGTAATGGCCTCTAGGGGCATACATATAACTAACAATCTCCCACTTGCACTAGGGCCATCTGTAGCAGTGGTTGCAGTATCACATACTCAACCATCCCCTAAAAGTCTCTCTTTGGGAAAAAGGCCTTCGTGAGTGGATCCGCCGTGTTGTCCATCTGAGTCTACTCTCCTAACCTCGATCACCCCGGAGATCAACTATCTCCATGATCAGGTGATGCTTCCTCAGAATTTGTCTGGGTCACTGATGGGACCAGGTTTCCAGGGCCAAAGCCACACTTCCATTGTCATACAATGGCAGGAACCTAGTTCATCTTATGAACCAATATACACACAAACTTCCTCTTTGGTAGTATCTTCATAGCGATGTTACCAGCCTTTATCGTCTAGTTTGCCACGGTATCTAGCTTGGAACTCTTCCAACATACCGTCCCTTTACTGAGGGTAAAGACAGTGCCTGTGATTGACATTCAGTCATCTTTATCATCCCGGAACACTTCCAGTGATTCTCCCCAGGATCGATTGATACAATCTCACTATACCTAGTGAGAACCCCTATATCCCTTTAGATCTATCTCATAGGTCCCAATCTCAGGATTTAGGAGGTATCATCTTTATCCTATTTGGAGAATCCTTGTGATAATAGGAGATTGACCGATCGTAGTATAGGAAACTCTTTTCCTATCAAGAGTATGTTGTCTACGTACAATACGAAGATGACCACCTTACTCTCTACTACCCTTTTGTATATACAAGGTTCGTCTACCATTTTGATGAAGTCAAACACTTTGACTATCACATCAAAACAGACGTTCCAACTCCGCGATGCCTGCTTCATTATGTAAAGCAACTTGCACACGTTTCCGCTGCTCCCACTGTTTTACGAAGACCTCTGGCTGTGTTCTTATAGACGTTCTCTTCTAAATCAGTATTTAAAAAAGCAGTCATGGCACCCAACCGCCAGATATCGTAGTCATGGTATGTAGCCGTGGTAAGTAGGATCTGGATAGACTTAAGCATAGCTACTGGAAAAAGGTTTCATCATTATCCACGCCTGGTCGATGACGAAAACCTTTAACAAGTCTAGCTTTGAAAGTCTCAACTTTTCCATCTACACCAAGTAATCTTCTCAAGATATACTTGCTCCTGATGGGGATTTAACCCTTCAGATATAGCAACCAAAGTCCATACTTTGTTGGTGTATATGGATTCCATCTCAGACCGCTAAGCATCCAGCCATTCTTACAGAGTCCCTACTCTTGATGGCCTGCTCGAATCTAGTTGGTGTCATCATCTCATGATGCAATCCTCGCTCCCACTGTCATCGAGAAACCGAGGTATCTCTCAGGCAGGCGAGGAACCCTACCAGATCGGCGGAGAGGCTGAGGTTCGTCGGGGACTATAGAATCCTTTGGTTCTGTCAATCATTAGCAGTTTTGTACAGCTGGAACCTTTCTAGTTCTACAGAACTGATCTTGCCTCGATCTTGTCCGGATTTTGCTTTTTGACATAGGACGGACAATCCCAAATCTTAACTTACTTTAAGAGATAGGATCTTCCGCACCATATCTTATATGGAGTGGTAGGCACTGATTTGATTTGAACCTAATTCAATAGGTATGCAGCTTCTCAAGCGCATAACTCCCAAAAAAGGAATAGGCAACTCAGTAGTACTCATCATAGAGCACACCTTATCATATAGGGTGTGATTTCTCCGCCCGATATACCATCGTGCTATGGTTTATACGGAGGAGTAATGCTGAGAGAGAATCTCATTTTCTTTTAGAATAGTCCAGGAATGCTATGCACAAGTATTCTCCTCCTGATCTCATCATAGGACATAATACTTATACCCGTATTTTGGTTCTCTACTTCCTACTTATATTCTGTGAATACCTCAAAAGGTTCGGACTTATATTTCAACAGGAATATATGACTGAATCTTGAGAGATCATCAGAGAATATAATGAAGTATAAAGAACCAGTCCTGG
This sequence comes from Agapanthus africanus, assembly GCA_030015575.1. Taxonomy (NCBI): domain Eukaryota; kingdom Viridiplantae; phylum Streptophyta; class Magnoliopsida; order Asparagales; family Amaryllidaceae; genus Agapanthus; species Agapanthus africanus. The sequence goes on along the minus strand of JASDDO010000001.1, from coordinate 432,693,818 downwards.
CATGTGTAGACAGGAGACCTTACATACATCATCATGCATCAGTCCCAAGAGTTCATTAACTCTTTCTCTGTTTCCAATAAACAGAGCTATGGTCATATTATCTTTGTGACATGACTGACAAGTTTCACAAGATGTAAATTCAAACTGATTTAAAATATACATCTAAATGTAACTTCAGCCAGTCGGGTCGCATTGATATGACCTAGTCTACAATGCCTCAAGAAGAATTCGTTCATTCTGAACTCTTCTTCTTGTGTGTGTTCAGTATACTAGGAACTGTAGTTTGATTTAGAACGTTAATGCTTTTAGATAACGTGCCTGAATCGATCAACTTTTGATATAGGAAATGTTCAAAACATTATCCATCAATACAAAATTATATCCTTTCTTTAGTAATAAAGAGACTGATATGATTTTGTATATCAGGTTCGGTATCTAATAGCATTTGTTCAGAATCAAATGTATTCGTAATACAGGGTGACAAGTGACCAACAGACTTGGCTGCAACACTTGCCCGTTTTCTGTCTCATGAAACTTATCACCCGTTCTCAGTCTTTCTACCTTTTTGTAGCCCTATGTAACAGATTACATATCTGGGATCCTGATTCGGTATCATATACCCAGGATGCAGAGGATACTGAGAAACAGTTCTTTGTAATGAACACACCCGAAGGAGATGCATCATATGCACTTTCTTCGTTTGGGCGGCATAGGAATTCTGGTATTCCCCAATTTCCTGCTCTGTCTTATAACAATTATAAGTTGGAGCGGGACCAACGTTCCCCAGCTCAGTATAACAAGCGGGTTCGGTCAATACATCCATATTATTATCTTGATTAAGGCGTGATATGGTCGCTACCAGGAGAGAGAGAGAGAAGAAAACACTCAGCGTGCGCTCTTGCAAGATTAGATTGGTTATATATTTTATCTAATCAGGATGGCTCCCACTGTTTTTATCAAATCTTCCTTCAAACCCTAAAAGGAAAGACTAGCCGGGATTAATTACACTCTACAAGTTCGCTAATCTTTCAGCCAGGCCAGTGTCGGTACT